>JASVEL010002767.1:0-391309 GCA_032618575.1 Nicotiana noctiflora
GGCACTCCCGAGTTCCGTGGTTTGAGTACGGTCGCTTTGATCATACTTTGCTTATTGAGTTATTTAATTACTGATTTTTAAACCTATGTGCTTTTTCTTCTTTCACCACTTTTAATTAAGAAAATTATCTTGAATCGGGTTACGCGTACGTATACCCGCATGTTTGGCGCGTCAAAAATCATGTCACGCAAACGTGTCCACGATTAATAACGCTTAATTATTATTAAGAAAAGCTTGGGCCGACGTTGCATGAACGCATACTCCGGATTTGTTTTTTTAGAAGTATAATTGTGTTATGCGGACGTACGCAACCACACTTAGTATTTTAAAATAGCCTTAAAGGATATTCCACGAAATATTTAGTTATTTCTTATATCTAGCCTACAAAATTACTTGGAAGCCATGTGATTTTAATGAGCTTATGCAAACTAAAAATAATTAAAATCTGCCACATATTTTATTAACAAGCAAAGATTTGATCGAAGTCGAACGCATACTTAAAATTAATTTGAGTATTATGGTCATGTTACGTGAACGTATACGCAACCACAATCGTATTTTTAAACGGTCCTAAAAGCTTGCTACGAATATTTGCTAAATTCTATACTTTAAGAATCACAAAACGGGCTAAATGAGATTAATTTGAGCTGCCGTTTAAATTAGTTTAACCCAAATAATAACTGGCTCCGAATGAAGCCTAGCATGGCAATCCAAAGGTAATAACAAAACTACACTTGGAAACGGCCCGAAGAATTGGGCTTCATGATGAAATCCCATGTAAGCCTTTAAGGGGACTAGTCGTTGGCCTTGGGTTGAATAACATACCAGGCCCAAGAGGCAATGCTGGACTGGATGAATGCTAATATTTCAAATTAAAATTTCAGGTCCAATATGGGGCCTGCTGGTCTACATTATTGTCACGACCCGGATTTTTCCCCAACATCGGGATCGTGATGGCGCCTACTCGTGGTAGCTAGGCAAGCCACTGTATTCATACTATACTGTTTTAAACACAATTTCATAAATTATTTATCAACAAACCACAACTTTAATAAAATAAATGCGGAATACTTTATCGAAATAGAAATAACTAATTACAAGGTGAAAATCATACTGAAATCCTCTACCCAAGACGTGGAGTCACCAACTCACGAACTACTATTGAATACTACCCATAAAAGTTTGAAAGAAATATAATATAATTTTGTTTGTCTCGGAACAAAGAGACTACAGCTAGTAACATAAGTAAAGAGAGAGACGCCGGGCTTGCGGACGTCTGCAAGTTACCTCTGTCTCAAGATGCTCAACTTCCACACAAAAGATCTACTGCTGCTCCTGATCGAAACCTGGACTTGTGCAAAAACGCACAGAAGTGTAGTATCAGCACAACCGACCCCATGTGCTGGTAAGTGCCTGGCCTATCCAGGCGAAGTAGTGACAAGCCTAGGACCAGACACCCACATAAACATGTGCAATTCAATATATATGTATACCACGGAATAACAAGAAATAACCAAGTAATAACACAATAAGGAATATCTCAAAGAATTCAACAATTAACAACAATTAATAAGTTCACAAGGAAAACAAAGTATAATGGAAACACATGTAATATCAAGTCAAGGAATAGCAAACAGTTGCACGGCATCACCCTTCGTTCTTTTACTCTCATCCTCACCAAATAAGCAAATAAAGTGCACGACATCACCCTTCGTGCTTTTACTCTCATCCTCACATCCATAGTACGGCATGATCCTTCGTACATGGTTCAATAATAGGGCACGGCATGATCCTTCGTGCATAATCAATAAAACATGGCACGACATTAACCTTCGTGCATAAATAATGAAACATGGCACGGCATTAACCTTCGTGCATAAATAATAAATCAAGGCACGACATCACCCTTCGTGCATTATCACTCTTCCTCACCCAAATAACAATCACAGTTAAGGGCAAAGAAAGAAACAGTAATTCATAAACTGTCCCAATAAGGGCAATCAATAATTATCTTCACAACAAGTCCCGACAAGGGAGAACAATAACAATTCTACAACCTGGCAAAGGTTCAACAATTCATCCGCAAATATGTCTCACAATAAGTATTATCAACGACTCACGGTCATACTAGACGCCAGTGTATGGATGCTCGTCACCACAGCCCATACACCGCACTCGATCACATAACACATAGCACATAATCATATTCCCTCAAGCTTGGATAGAACAAACACTTACCTCGAATGTTTATGAACAATTCAATCCGTGGAAATGTCTTTTTCTTTCAAATTTGGCTCCAATCCAATCGTATTTATACACAATTTAGTTGATATCATCAATACTACTCAACAAACTAATTCCTAAGACCAAATACAACTTTTACAACATTCTGCCGGAATAGTGAATTTCGACCCCGGGCCCACATGGTCAGAACTCGGGGTTTGGACCAAAATCCGGTTACCCATCCCCCACGAGTTCATGTATATGATTTGTTTCAAAATCGGACCTCAATTCGAGGTCCAATTTCCCAATTTATGAAAAACCCTATATTCTAACAAAAACAAGAAATTCTACCATGAAAACCTTTGATTTCTATTGAAAAACATGTTTAATAATGTTAGGAATTGAAAGAATTAAGTAAAACGTGACTTACAATTGTTTTGAAGAAGAAGGAATCCGTGAAGAATCGCAAATGGGTGTTTTTGGTTTGTAAAAAGTGAAGAAATGAACTGAAAATCGTGTTTTACGGGTCTCTGTGTTCGCATTTGCGAACATGGGTTCGCAATTGCGAACCCCGACCAATTTCTGGAGTTTGAAAAATAAGCTAAGGCTGGGAAGTTCGCATTTGCGAACATTTGTTCGCATTTGCGAAGTCTAGGCAGTTGCTGGGGATTTCGCATTTGCGAAATAAGGTTCGCATTTGCGAACAAGCTGGCTTCTGGGCTTTGTCGCAATTGCGACACATTCTTCGCAATTGCGAAGACAGGCAATTACTGAAGGCCTCGCATTTTCGAGGTTAAGTTCGCAATTGCGAACTCTGGTCCAGTTGTACCAGTGTCGCATTTGCGACACTTTGTTCGCATTTGCGAACTTGGCTGGTTCTGGCAGGCATCGCATTTGCGATAATGGGTTCGCATTTACGAACCCAGCCTTGAACCGCCTTCTTCGCATTTGCGAGAAATTCTTCGCAAATGCGAAGCCAACAGCTGGGTGAAAAACCAGCAGTGCATAAATTCAGAAATTGATCCTACGGCCTATCAAATCTTTACCCGAGCCTCCCGGGCTCCAAACCAAACATGTACACAACCTCAAAAACACATTATGAACTTGTTCGTGCGATCACATCGTCAATATCACATCGTTTTCATCAAATCAAGCCTCAAATTCATGATTTTCATACTTTTGGTTTTTCAAAACTTTCAAACTTGGAACTCAAGGTCCAAAACATCTCAAACGACATCCGAATGTCACCAAACTTTACAGAAATCACATATATAATATTTAAGACTTGTACCGGGCGTTGGAACCAAAATACGAGCCCGATACTAGGGTCAATTAATTCATTTCCTTTAACAATTACATCAAAAACAATTTCATAGAAAAATTCATAACTTGGGCTCTAGGCCTCGAATTCGACTCCGGATGCATGTCCAAGTCCCATATTTTCCTACGGACCTCTCGGGACCATCCAATCTCGGGTCCGGATCCGTTTACCAAAAATGTTGACCGAAATCAACCATATCAATATTAATATCATTTTTATCCAAATTTCTCATAGAATTCATATTTTCTATCACAAAATCTTTCCGGCTACATGCTCGGATTGTGCACGTAAATCGAGGCAACATAGAATGAGGTTTTCGAGGCCTCGGAAGCTCGAAACGATTAATAAAATAAGTGATGACCCTTTGGGTTGTCAAATTCTCCACCTCTAAAACAACCGTTCGTCCTCGAACGGACAAAAGAAAGAAGTACCTAAGTCGGGGAACAAATATGGGTAGCGGCTCCGCATATCAGACTCGGACTCCCAGGTCGATGCCTCAGGAGGCTGACCTCTCCACTGAACACGCACAGAAGGATAACTCTTCGACCTCAACTGTCGAACCTGCCGGTCTAGAATGGCCACCGGTTCCTCCTCGTAAGATAGATCATTGTCCAATTGGACAGTACTGAAGTCTAACACATGTGTGGGATCGCCGTGGTATCTCCGAAGCATAGATACGTGAAAAACCGGATGCACGGCTGATAAGCTAGGCGGCAAAGCTAATCTGTAAGCCACCCCTCCCACTCCGTCTAGAATCTCAAATGGACCAATATACCTAGGGCTGAGCTTGCCCTTCTTCCCGAACCTCATCACGCCCTTCATAGGCGACACTCCGAGCAATACTCGTTCGCCAACCATGAAATCTACATCTCGAACCTTACGATCCGCATAAGTCTTCTGCCTGGACTGAGCTGAACGCAATCTCTCCTGAATTGTCTTGACCTTATCCAAGGCCTCCTGAACTAAGTCTGTACCTAACAACCGAGCCTCTTCCGGTTCAAACCATCCAACCGGTGATCGACATCGCCTACCATACAACGCCTCATACGGAGCCATCTGGATGCTAGACTGGTAACTGTTATTGTAGGCAAACTCTGCTAATGGCAAAAACTGGTCCCACGAGCCTCCGAAATCAATAACACAGGCTCGAAGCATGTCCTCTAGAATCTGAATAGTCCTCTCGGACTGGCCATCCGTCTGAGGATGAAATGCTGTACTCAATTGAACCTGGGTGCCTAACTCCCGCTGGACCGCTCTCCAGAACCGCGAGGTAAACTGCGTTCCCCGATCAGAGATAATAGATACTGGCACCCCATGGAGACGAACAATCTCCCTAATGTAAACCTCCGCTAACCTCTCCGACGAGTAGGAGACAGATACTGGAATAAAGTGTGCCGACTTGGTCAGCCTATCAACAATGACCCAAATAGCATCAAATTTCCTCCGAGTCAAAGGAAGTCCAATAACGAAGTCCATAGTGATCCGCTCCCATTTCCACTCGGGAATTTCAATCCTCTGGAATACACCACCAGGTCTCTGGTGCTCATATTTCACCTGCTAACAATTTAGACACCGAGCGACATGCGCAATGATATCTTTCTTCATTCTGTGCCACCAATAGTGCTGCCGTAAGTCCTGGTACATCTTCGCGGCGCCTGGGTGAATAGAATACCGCGAACTGTGGGCCTCTGCTAAGATTAACTCTCGAATCCCTTCGACATTGGGCACACAAACTCGACCCCGCAATTTCAATACCCCATCATCATCTAGATTTACCTGTGTGGCACCTCCCCGCTGTACTGTATCTCTCAACTCACGCAAATGAGGATCATCAAATTGCCTCTCACGGATACGCTCTAATAAAGAAGAACGAGCGACCGTGCGGGCTAACACCCTGCTAGGCTCAGAAATGTCTAATCTCACGAACCGGTTGGCTAAGGCCTGAACATCTAGAGCTAATGGTCTCTGACTGACCGGAATATATGCAAGACTACCCATGTTGGCATACTTTCTACTCAATGCATCGGCCACCACATTGGCCTTACCTGGGTGATATAATATAGTAACATCATAGTCTTTTAGCAACTCTAACCATCTCCGCTGTCGTAGATTCAACTCCTTCTGTTTGAACAAGTACCGTAGGCTTTTGTGATCGGTGTACACCTCACATGTCACACCATATAGATAATGCCTCCAGATCTTTAAGGCATGAACCACTGCTGCTAACTCAAGATCATGAACTGGATAATTCTTCTCATGTATTTTTAACCGCCTCGAAGCATAAGCGATAACCTTACCATCCCGCATCAATACCGCTCCAAGCCCCGTACGAGATGCGTCACAATAAATCGTATAAGGCCCTACACTCGTAGGTAGTACCAACACCGGTGCGGTGGTCAGGGCCGTCTTGAGCTTCGAAAGCTCGCCTCACACTCCTCGAACCACACAAACGGGACACCCTTCTCGGGTCAACCCGGTCATCGGGGCTGCAATAGAAGAAAACCCCTCTACAAATCGACGGTAGTAACCTGCTAATCCCAAGAAACTCCGGATCTCAGTCACTGAAGCTGGTCGAGGCCAATTCTGGACTGCCTCAATCTTCTTTGGGTCTACCTGAATACCTTCCACGGATACAATGTGACCCAGAAATGCTACCGAACTCAGCCAGAACTCACATTTAGAAAATTTGGCATATAGCTGGTTATCTTTCAGAGTCTGAAGAACCACTTTGAGGTGCTGCTCGTGCTCTTCCTGGCTGCGGGAGTACACCGGGATGTCATCTATGAAGACTATCACGAACGGATCTAAGTAAGGCCTGAATACCCGATTCATCAACTCCATGAATGCTGCCGGGGCATTGGTCAACCCGAAGGACATGACCAAGAACTCATAATGCCCATATCTAGAGCGAAAGGCTGTCTTAGGAATGTCAGCCGCCCTGATCTTCAGCTGATGGTAGCCTGACCTCAAGTCTATCTTAGAGAATACCCTTGCTCCCTGGAGCTGGTCAAACAAATCATCAATCCTCGGCAGTGGATACTTATTCTTTATTGTCACTTTGTTTAATTGCCCGTAATCAATACACATCCGCATCGAGCCATCTTTCTTCTTTACAAATAATACCAGGTGCTCCCCAGGGGGAAACACTGGGCCTGATAAAGCCTTTCTCAAGAAGGTCTTGCAACTGATCTTTCAACTCTTTTAGCTCCGGCGGGGCCATACGATAGGGTGGAATAGAGATGGGTTGAGTGCCCGGTGCCAGATCAATACAGAAATCAATATCCCCTGTCGGGTGGCATGCCCGGCAGGTCTGAAGGAAAAACCTCCGGAAACTCCCGTGCAATAGGGACCGACTCAATAGAAGGAACTTCTGCGCTGGAATCACGAACATAAGCCAGATAAGCTAGACACCCCTTCTCGACCATACGTCGAGCCTTAACATAGGAAATAACAGTGCGAACGGAGTGGCTTGAGGTACCTTTCCACTCTAGTCGGGGTGATTCTGGCAAGGCCAAGGTCACGGTCTTAGCATGACAATCTTGAATAGCATGGTATGGGGACAACCAGTCCATCCCCAATATGACATCAAAATCCACCATATCCAAAAGCAACAGATCAACACGGGTCTCAAGACCCCCAAATATAACTACGCACGAACGATGCACTCGGTCGACTACAATGGAGTCACCCACCGGTGTAGCCACATAAACTGGAATATCCAGAGCATAGCTGGGCACGGCCAAATACGGTGCAAAGTAGGAAGACACATAGGAATATGTAGATCCAGGGTCAAATAATACTGAAGCACCTCTGCCACACACAAGAATAGTACCGTAATCACGGCATCTGATGCCTCTGCCTCTGGCCTGGCTGGTAAAGCATAGAATCGGGGATCTGCACCTCCCCTCTGAGCTGCGTCTCTAGGACGACCATCAACTGGCTGACCTCTACCTCTGGCCGGACGGTCTCCACCTCTACGGTCTCGACCTCCACCTCTATAATCTCTACCCCCGCCTCTGGCTGGCTGGGCAGGCTGAGGGTCAGCTGGGGCCTGAATCATAGGACGAGGACCCCGTTGTTGAGAGTTGCCCACTGCTCGAGGGCAATACCTGATAAAATGACCTGGGTCACCACAACCGTAGCAACTCTTATAATGATAGGGCTGCTGGCCCTAACGACCTGAATGGCCTCCACGAACACTCTGAAGAGGCTGAGCATTAATAGGAGGCTGGTTTGAATAATGCCCCCGAAAACCACGATCACCCGGTCCACCCTGTGAAGCCTGAAGGGCGGAATGAAAAGGCCTGGAAGACTGGCCTCTATCAAAGGATTCTCTGCCACCAGAGGAAGAACCACCAAACCTGCCTGAATGACGAGGCCTCTTGTCTGAAGAATAACCGCCTCCCCGAGCAAGAGCCATTTCAACTCTGCGTGCTGCATTAGCTGCCTCCTGAAATGATATGTCACTCCCCACGCCCATAGCCATCTGGAGTCTAATTGGCTGATTAAGCCCATCTATAAACCGGCAGACCCTCTCCCGCTCTGTGGGAAGTATCACCACTACATGACGAGCCAAATCGACGAATCTCATCTCATACTGTGTGACCGTCATAGTGCCCTGATGGAGGCATTCAAACTGCCTCCGAAGTACATCCCGCTGAGTAGCAGGGAGAAACTTCTCCATAAATAGTTCCGCAAACTGATCCCATGATAAAGCTGGGGACCCCGCTGGTCGAGTCAAGCAATAATCTCTCCACCAAGTCTTGGCGGATCCTGCAAGCCTGAATGTACAGAAGTCAACTCCATTTGTCTCTACGATCCCCATAGTCTTGAGAATCTCATGGCAACTGAATAAGAAGTCCTGAGGATCCTCTGATGTGGCTTCACTAAATGTAGTGGTAAATACCTTGGAGAACCGATCAAGCCTCCATAACGAATCAGAAGTCATGGCCGCTCCATCACCTGCATGAGATGTGGTACCTGACTGAGTGGCCACAGCTGGCTGAACCACTGGTGCCTGAGGCTGAGGAGCTACTGGCTCCGGAGTACGAGCAATAGGAGTCTGGGCCCCTCCTCCAGCCTGAGAAGCGGCTGGTGCAACTGATAATAAGCCCGCTTTGGCAATGCTGTCCATAAATCCCGCTATTCTGACCAAAGCATCCCGAAGATCCGGGGTAAATAAAGCCTCTCCTGGGACCTGAGCTGGGCCCACTGGAGCTGCTGGGACTGGAACCTCCTCGTCAATCTCAATACGAGGCTCCACCTCTGGAGTAGCTGCCTGGGGCCGAGCTCTACCCCTACCACGGCCTCTAATACGGCCTCGGCCCCTCACGGGAGCTATCTAGGGCTCGGGCTGCTGGTCAGCGGACGAAAAGCGCGTGTCCTCACCATCTGCGAAAGGACAGAATAGAAATTCAATCGGTAATTGAGGAACAAGTCGCACGACAAGAAAGAACAAATGAGAGACTCTTTCCTAACTCAATAGACTCTGGAGGACAAGTACAGACGTCTCCGTACCTACCTCTCAAACTCTACTAAGCTTGTTCGTGAGTGGTGAGACCTATGTAACCTAGAGCTCTGATACCAACTTGTCACGACCCGGATTTTCCCCCAACATCGGGATAGTGATGGCGCCTACTCGTGGTAGCTAGGCAAGCCACTGTATTCATACTATACTGTTTTTAACACAATTTCATAAATTATTTATCAACAAACCACAACTTTAATAAAATAAATGCGGAATACTTTATCGAAATAGAAATAACTAATTACAAGGTGAAAATCATACTGAACCCAAGACGTGGAGTCACCAACTCACGAACTACTATTGAATACTACACATAAAAGTTTGAAAGAAATATAATATAATTCTGTTTGTCTCGGAACAAAGAGACTACAACTAGTAACATAAGTAAAGAGAGAGACGCCGGGCTTGCGGACGTCTGCAAGCTACCTCGGTCTCAAATGTGATCAACTACCACGCAATCGATTTACTGCTGCTGCTCCTGATCGTAACCTGGACCTGTGCAAAAACGCACAGAAGTGTAGTATCAGCACAACCGACCCCATGTGCTGGTAAGTGCCTGGCCTATCCCGGCGAAGTAGTGACAAGCCTAGGACCGGACACTCACATAAACCTGTGCAATTCAATATATATGTATACCACAGAATAACAAGAAATAACCAAGTAATAACACAATAAGGAATATCTCAAAGAATTCAACAATTAACAACAGCTAATAAGTTCACAAGGAAAAACAAAGTATAATGGAAACACATGTAATATCAAGTCAAGGAATAGCAAACAAGTTGCACGGCATCACCCTTCGTGCTTTTACTCTCATCCTCACCAAATAAGCAAATAAAGTGCACGGCATCACCCTTCGTGCTTTTACTCTCATCCTCACATCCATAGTACGGCATGATCCTTCGTACATGGTTCAATAACAGGGCACGGCATGATCCTTCGTGCATAATCAATAAAATATGGCACGACATTAACCTTCGTGCATAAATAATGAAACATGGCATGACATTAACCTTCGTGCATAAATAATAAATCAAGGCACGGCATCACCCTTCGTGCATTATCACTCTTCCTCACCCAAATAACAATCACCAGTTAAGGGCAAAGAAAGAAACAGTAATTCATAAACTGTCCCAACAAGGGCAATCAGTAATTATCTCCACAACAAGTCCCGACAAGGGAGAACAATAACAATTCTACAACCTGGCAAAGGTTCAACAATTCATCTGCAAATATATCTCACAATAAGCATTATCAACGACTCACGGTCATACTAGACGCCAGTGTATGGATGCTCGTCACCACAGCCCATACACCGCACTCGATCACATAACACATAGCACATAATCCTATTCCCTCAAGCTAGGATAGAACAAACACTTACCTCGAATGTTTATGAATAATTCAATCCGTGGAAATGTCTTTTTATTTCAAATTTGGCTCCAATCCAATCGTATCTATACACAATTGATTTAATATCATCAATACTACTCAACAAACTAATTCCTAAGACCAAATACAACTTTTACAACATTCTGCCCGGAATAGTGAATTTCGACCCCGGGCCCACATGGTCGGAACTCGGGGTTTGGACCAAAATCCGGTTACCCATCCCCCACGAGTTCATGTATATGATTTGTTTCAAAATCGGACCTCAATTCGAGGTCCAATTTCCCAATTTATGAAAAACCCTATATTCTAACAAAAACAAGAAATTCTACCATGAAAACCTTTGATTTCTATTGAAAAACATGTTTAATGATGTTAGGAATTGAAACAATTAAGTAAAAAGTGACATACAATTGTTTTGAAGAAGAAGGAATCCGTGAAGAATCGCAAATGGGTGTTTTTGGTTTGTAAAAAGTGAAGAAATGAACTGAAAATCGTGTTTTACAGGTCTCTGTGTTCGCATTTGCAAACATGGGTTCGCAAATGCGAACCCCGACCAATTTTTTGGGAGTTTGAAAAATAAGCTAAGGCTGGGAAGTTCGCATTTGCGAACATTTGTTCGCATTTGCGAAGTCTAGGCAGTTACTGGGGATTTCGCATTTGCGAAATAAGGTTCGCATTTGCGAACCAGCAGGCTTCTGGGCTTTGTCGTAATTGCGACACATTCTTCGCAATTGCGAAGACAGGCAATTACTGAAGGCCTCGCATTTGCGAGGTTAAGTTCGCAATTGCGAACTCTGGTCCAGGTGTACCGGTGTCGCATTTGCGACACTTTGTTCGCATTTGCGAACTTGGCTGGTTCTGGCAGGCATCGCATTTGCGATAATGGGTTCGTATTTGCGAACCCAGCCTTGAACTTCCTTCTTCGCATTTGCGAGAAATTCTTCGCAAATGCGAAGCCAACAGCTGGGTGAAAAACCAACAGTGCAAAAATTCAGAATTTAATCCAACGGCCTATCAAATCTTTACCCGAGCCCCCCGGGCTCCAAACTAAACATGTACACAACCTCAAA
This sequence comes from Nicotiana noctiflora, assembly GCA_032618575.1. Lineage (NCBI taxonomy): Eukaryota > Viridiplantae > Streptophyta > Magnoliopsida > Solanales > Solanaceae > Nicotiana > Nicotiana noctiflora. The sequence continues at coordinate 11,534 of JASVEL010002767.1, forward strand.
AACACATTATGAACTTGTTCGTGCGATCACATCGCCAATATCACATCGTTTTCATCAAATCAAGCCTCAAATTCATGATTTTCATACTTTTGGTTTTTCAAAACTTTCAAACTTGGAACTCAAGGTCCAAAACATCTCAAACGACATCCGAATGTCACCAAACTTTGCAGAAATCACATATATAATATTTAAGACTTGTACCGGGCGTCGGAACCAAAATACGAGCCCGATACCGAGGTCAATTAATTCATTTCCTTTAACAATTACATCAAAAACAATTTCATAGAAAAATTCATAACTTGGGCTCTAGGCCTCAGAATTCGACTCCGGACGCATGTCCAAGTCCCATATTTTCCTACGGACCTCTCGGGACCACCCAATCTCGGGTCCGGATCCGTTTACCAAAAATATTGACCGAAATCAACCATATCAATATTAATATCATTTTTATCCAAATTTCTCATAGAATTCATATTTTCTATCACAAAATCTTTCCTGGCTACATGCTCGGATTGTGCACGTAAATCGAGGCAACATAGAATGAGGTTTTCGAGGACTCAGAAGCTCGAAATAATTAATAAAATATGTGATGACCCTTTGGGTCGTCACAATTATGAGGCTATTTCCAAACGATAGCCTATTCTAAGGACATGCCATAATTGAAGCACAAATAAATGTGAACGTGTCTGTCACGACCCCAAATCTGGTCGTGATGGCGCCCAGCACATTGCTAAGCCAGCCTGACCAATCAACATCAACAACGGAGCTACAAGCTCTCTTTAGCCCATTTAAGCATATTAACTCATGAAGCAACAGCGATGCATATAACGAAAACGGGGAACCAAGTCCCATAATACATCAACTCCCATAGACCGAAGGGTCAAGAGTCATGAGCCTCTACTGAACATGAGTATATGATAGTTTACAAGATACCAAGTACGGAAAGCAATGTCGATACAGAATCAAAACAGTAAGAAGGAATATCGGGTCCTGCGGACTCTGCAGCTACCTCGTATATCCCACAGACGTCGCCTCGCACAGCTACTGGATCACTGCTGAGAGGTACCTGGATCTGCACACAAGGTGCAGGGAGTAAAATGAGTACTGCCAGACTCGGTGGTAATAAACAAGGGTAAGACAACGCAGATAAGAAATCCGCAATAAAGCACTATGTAAAGCTATAATCAGCTACCCTGTCATAGAATCAATCTTCACTGTACCTGTACCAACAAATACCAATAAATAGCATAACAGCTAGCAGATGTAGCTAAATGCAATGCAATGCATGATATGACCGCTACGGCGCGTAGCTCGATCCAATTTGGGTACCCGTGCTCACTATGGGGGTTCAGACTCCGGAGGGGCTCCTACAGCCCAAGCACAATATCACTGCGGCGTGCAGTCCGATCCAACATATATACTGCTGCGGCGCGCAGCCCGATCCACTACCAGTCAGCTAATATGCAAATACAGCCTCGCAGGCTCAAAAGTAGTTTTGAAAACCTTTTTATCATTTTTTAGTTGTTAAACAGTAATACCAAGTTCCAGAGATTGGAAATAGCATGATAACAGAAATAGCTACGGATCGGTAGTAACTAACATGTCAATATGATAAGACAATGATAACGATCCTCGCGGGATCCAATAACCTGGCTCACGGCCCACAAGTATACTCAACCGCCCAAGAAGGGGGTTCCTCGGCTCAAGAATGGCCAATATCTCAATATATAATATGCAACCATCCGAGAAGGAGGTTCGACGGCTCAAGAATAGCCAATGTCATAACACAAGTATCAACAAGTCGGACTAAGCCATAGTCCCCAATCACAATCGACCCCGCACTCACAAGAGAGTACGTGTCTCGCCGCTATACAACGTCACAAAGTGGTATACCGGGGTTTCGAACCCGCCGGTCATCACCCACATCTATTACTCACCTCAATACCGCGCGACGACTACTCCGCACTCACCTCAATACGAATCAAGCTCCGCACGCGTAGAATCTGATCAAATAGAGTAGAAACACAACAAATTAGGCCAATGGGACGACACCCAATCAATACAACTCAATTTACATCAAAATTCCCAAAGTTGTCAAAACCCTACTTTCGGTACGCTTCTCGAAAAATTACAAAAGTCACATATTCGGAACCCTCATCTCAATACGAGTCTAAGCATATCAATTTTACCAAATTCGGACTCCATTTGCCCATTTAAAACCTTGATTTTCTAAAGTTCAAGCCTAGGGTTAAATCTTCCATGAATCACCCCAAATTCCTCCATTTTCATGATATAATTGCATAATATTATCAATACTAATCATAGTTTAAGTCCATAGTTGATTACCCGATGATTTCCCTTGAGTTTCTCTTCAAAATCGCCCAAATCGCCTCTAAAGCCGAGACCCAAATGTGTGAAATGTTTCTGAAATTTTCTAACTTCTGATACACTTAACTCACTGTGATTTTCGCTTCTGCGGACCATTTTCTGCCCCTGCGGAACTGCTTCTACGGAATACCCTCCGCCTCTGCGGTCCTTCCCGCTTCTGCGGACAGGAGTCCGCTCCTGCGAGCCCGTATCCACGACCAGAGGGTCGCTTCTGCGTTTCCAGGCCTAGCCGGCCAATTCCGCTTCTGCGGCTCACTTTCCGCACCAGCGGTGCCGCTCCTGCGGACGAAACTTCGCTTCCGCAATCAACAGCGCTTCTGCGCTCCAGTATCCGCTTCTGCGGACTCGCTCCTGGGCCCCCATTTCCGCAGGAGCGAAAACAACATAACAGAATCACAAACCTACAATTTTCCACATTTTCTCCCGTTTAGCCATCCGAAAACACCCCGAGGCCCCCGGGATCTCATCCAAACACACCAACACATCCTAATACCTTATTCGAACTTGCTCCAATCCTCAAAACACGTCTAACAACATCAAAACCTATAATTCGCATCGAATTCAAGCCTAAATTTCTTAAAACTTTCCGAATCTAACATTCAATCAAAAACCCGACCAAACGACGTCCGAATGACCTGAAATTTTGCGGACATATCCAAAATCACATAACGAAGCTACAGGAATTGTCGAGAATTCCATTCCGACCCCCGGATCAAAATCTCACTTACCGTTCGGATTTCGCCAAAATTCAATCTTAGCCAATTCAAGCCTATTTCTGCACCGGACCTCTAAATTCAATTCCGATTGCTCCCCTAAGTCACAATTCACCTCCCGGAACTAACCGAATCATCAGAATCCGATTCCGAGCCCTCTAACTAAATAGTCAACTCCGGGTTGACTTTCCTTATTCAAGTTTCCTTCAAGAAGGCTATATGTCTCATTTTCAATCCAATTCACTCCTAACTCGCCCGATAGGCTCTAATACTGATATAAAATCATAAAACATGTAATTACAACATAACGGGGTGGTAATTCCCATGACGACGGGCCGGGTCGTCACATTCTCCCCAACTTAAACAAACGCTCGTCCTCGAGCGGACTCAGAGTTGTACTAGAAGCAACCCAATAGCTGAATGACCTTACCAAGCATATATTCGGGCGATCATACGTCACCCTATCTCACATAAGTCCGAAAACACCATATAGTCAAAATTTCACAGACCATCTGAACCATAAATCACATTGCACTTTCCGAAATCATATGCCAAATGCAAATCCCATGCCTATACTCGGGATACACTCGAATCCACTGCAATAACCCATATTCACTACTCCCGGTGAGATCATATGATGTATCGACAACCCAATCACTCGAGACGATAGTCTCTAATCACAACAACTGGCCACAATAACCAAATACTAGCAGAAAGAACATTTCTCATTAGCTAAAGTCTTAGTCCAACACCTTCATATACTGCCTACGGCAACCGAACACGCGATATATCGAATCCATCTCTCAGGTCACCCATTCATGAATCCATTTCCCTTTTTAACTGATACCACAATAGTTTTCGGAGCTGAGCCTCAATATTACCTTTCTAACCAGCTGGAATCACATATACTCACACTCATTATTGGCTCCAATGATCATTTTGATTATAACACACCGCACTGGTGCTATGACACCTCAACACCGGCCTAAGCCACGACGAGCACAACACAGGCTCCAATAAAAACGTCTGAACATACTCAAATCACGACAACCGACTCAAATAAAAGAGTTGTAACAATTGCTTTGTACCCTCATAACATAGAATTGAGATCGTGTCTTGCATTATAGAAATAGAGTACCTGAATCCTCCTCGAGAGGTCATAACATCACGTGGCCTTGCCACAATTCATGATTCTATCCAAACACCATTACTCATGAAGCACCTCAAGTTACCAAGCTCAAAAAGGTCATCCACGCACAGATCTAGGTCTGAACCCAAGCAATCAACCTCACCCACGGTGAAACAATTAATATATGCTATCACATCCTGAAAGGACACAACCGATGTGCTATTCGCCAAACGATACGCAATACGGACTTTTCCTCAGAAGCTAGGAAGTATTGTATACCAGGTCGCATATAACTAACTCTATTTTCACATTACACTGTTGCGGCGTGCAACCCGCTCCAATGACATACTCGTGGCGGCGTGCCACCCGATCCGGACACCATACCTGTGGTGGCGTACCACCCGATCCAAATAACCCTCGCAAAAGAAATGCTCCAAATAACAGTACCTGTGGCGGCGCGCCACCCGATCCATATAGAACCCTCGCCAAAGAAATGCGCGTCGAGTTAAGTTGCTCATTATGGTAAACATATATAGCCTCAAGTTCGGCCACAAGAAACGCATCCGACAAAGTTACTCAACACCAGAACCAAATCAACGATAGAAACCTCTGCACTGATATCCGCCACGAAGGCCCAACCGACAAAGCAATACCCACCAGCCGTCCGCTGGTCCTGAGGTACAACTACCCCGCTGGAGCATACTCTGATGCACTCTGCTACACAATTTGTGCCATACCATCATAGTCTATATCACATTAGTCTAGACAACCCGGCCCAATGATGACCAGTCAGCAATCAAGTATCATAATCCAAATTCGTCATATCAAGTTGAGAAAGAAAGCCACTAGAGCTTCTGATTTTCGATAATCACAAAACGGTGTCGATACACATGATATACAACCACTACATAGGCGGACTAACGAGAACTTCAAGTCTCCAACACATATATAACACATGAATCACAATGACTGATCCCGTACTTCACTGTACAAATACATAACGCACATCAAGTGTCCATTCATACCACAAAAGCCATTCAGAAATTTCACTATGCCATCAACGACTCAATTATTATAGTCGATCCAACAAGAGAATACCACCATACCACTGGATATTATCAGTTTACATTACCTTGTCCTTTTGGACCATATACCCTGCCAAATTACTAGAATAGCAGTACCATTTTCTTTAATCACCAGAAAGATCGATTCTTTAAATCACCTGCAGCTGCCCGTGCTGCTAAATAATTTTAATGGCTCCCCATATATTATGAACTGTTCACAAAACCTTGAATATGCCATTATCAACTTTTCCATAACACATCGCATATACAATACCATACTAAGATAACATGGAAATTCTTATCCCATTTCTACGCCGCAAACATCGACACACTCAACTAGTCAAGGACTTTCATGATCCCATATAGAGAAAACTCATTACATATTCCAAACCTTGCATACCAACAGGAAAAATACACTCATTTTCAAACCACGGTAAAATACATCATAAACTCTTTCTCCCAATTACATTGCATAAGTTAAACTGCCAGGACTGAGTCCTGCGAGACTCATTACTCCAAACATATACAAGGAATTAATCGTATTCCTTCTCATACCGTTTCAGTTTATTAACAAGTTGATCCATTTACTGAATTTCTTTTCTGAACCATCTTTAACTTAGTATTAGCCTTTACTGTAGCACTGCCATAACTCAACTCATGTTACCACATGAGACTCGTACATAAGACCACACGGTCTAAAACCCATAGGCCACTCTCAATGTTTCCCAGGAGTACCACATTCTACAATACTTGTTTTGAAGAACTTCATGCGATTTTTGAATTAGTATCATTACCTTCCCATACGGTTACATAGAATCCCATCATTCACATAATATAACACAAGTCTTGATTTCTTCTAACGAAACCAGCGTCTTTAGCCACATGCACAATCTTAAGACACCTGACTGTTACAAGTAAAATTTTGAACACCAAAAAACAATTCTCGGGCGTCATTCACCCTTATTCAGCTGTAATTCAACTGTCTTATTGAACAGGACCACTAGTGCCTTGCTAAAACTCTAACACCGCAGAACGTGATTACATACAGATACAATTAGCTATCTTCCTTTTATATACACCGAACACTCCTTACCAACATAAGTTCACAACATCCTAGTATTTCTTCATATCTACGAAGCACCATAACCTTTATCAAAATTTCCCAACATACCTAGAGACAGAGCCAACACAGCACACGACAGTGCAATCAGTTAATCAATAACAACCTCCCCAACTTAGCTCGGAGTCATACATCAAAGCACTTTTAGCCACTCATAGCCTTCTTACTCAATGATGCAACAAAGTTCTAGTTAGATTAAACTCAAGTCATTTACAAGCTTCGGCGGAGGTTCGAATCATCAGAAATATTAATTCTTTTGCAATTCTTGCATTCATTCACACACAACAGTCACGCCCACTCTTTAGGTGACAAAAAATCTTTTCTAAGTCCCAAATTTTCCAAAACTTTCGGCGGAGTTTCCTTTGTAAATTGGCCTATCCACCTGCCAGAGAATCACCAAACCATTCTAACAATACATCCACAACTCAACAAGATATCACAATGTATTTCAACAATATTAAATCTCAATAATATACGAATCATATTATCACAATTTATACTTGAACCTGCGCTGTACCTGCTCGAATCATAACACATATCAAATACCTTTCAATTACACATGAGGATCAACCCTCCTACTTCTTCTCAATTTAGCATTTCATCACAATACCATCCACCAGGATACACATAGCAAAATCACTTTAGTCTTCCTGAGTTTAAACTCGTTCCACTACACATAAGGCACTTTACCTTCCAATTACGAGATATGATAATTATTCACCACGCCCATAGCTCGGGGCTACACAACATATTAGATAAGAGTCGAACAATTAACAGCTCATCCATTAGTAAGCCTCTCTAATACTCTACAGATCGGCACAAGGCCCCAAACACGACTACTAGCCCAAATACATCGATATAAGCTAGTCTCAGTCATTATACACAGTAATCTATCAATCGGGAAGGATCAAGTCCAAATCCCCAGTCATAATACCACCACACTCGTCACATGACGCGTGTTCCATCTCAGGACAACACTGTATAGTGCAAATACGGGGTTTCAAACCCTCAATACATTATCTATCGCCACCACTCACAAAATCAGCACCTCGATGCTCAAGTCATAAACAAGGTCCAGCCTCAAGTCTTTCCGACTGGCCCAACATGATCTCACAGAGATTATATCTTGCCTCTCGTTCGGGAAAATCACAAGCCATAAGGCAATTATATTACTGAGCGCTCGATGCGTACACGGACGTGTGGAAGGAATTTCAAAAATTATATCTCAAGTTGAATCAAGTGCGCACGATAAGAATTCCAAGAAATGTGAAGTGTTTCCTAAAGGTTCGCAGCCTCCCGAGGATAAGTACAGGCGTCCCCGTACCGATCCACAAGACTCTACCAACCGGCTCAAGACTCATGAGGCCTAGTAAACCTAGGCTCTGATACCAACTTGTCACGACCCCAAATCTGGTCGTGATGGCGCCCAGCACATTGCTAAGCCAGCCCGACCAATCAACATCAACAACGGAGCTAAAAGCTCTCTTTAGCCCATTTAAGCATATTAATTCATGAAGCAACAACGATACATATAACGAAAACGGGGAACCAAGTCCCATAATACATCAACTCCCATAGACCAAGGGTCAAGAGTCATGAGCCTCTAATGAACCTGAGTGTATAAAGGTTTACAAGATACCAAGTGCGGAAAGAAATGTCAATACATAATCAAAAGACAGTAAGAAGGAATATCGGGTCCTGCGGACTCTGCAGCTACCTCGAATATCCCACAGATGTCGCCTCGCACAGCTACTGGATCACTGCTGAGAGGTACCTGGATCTGCACACAAGGTGCAGGGAGTAAAATGAGTACTGCCAGACTTAGTGGTAATAAACAAGGGTAAGACAACGCAGATAAGAAATCCGCAATAAAGCACTATGTAAAGCTGTAATCGAATACCCTGTCACAGAATCCATATCAACTGTACCTGTACCAATAAGTACCAGCAAAACAGTATAACGACTAGCAGATGTAGCTAAATGCAATGCAATGCATGATATGACCGCTACGGCGCGTAGCCCGATCCAATTTGGGTACCCGTGCTCACTGTAGGGGTTCAGACTCCGGAGGGGCTGCTACAGCCCAAGCACAATATCACTGCGGCGTGCAGTCCGATCCAACATATGTATTGCTGCGGCGCGCAGCCCGATCCACTACCAGTCAGCTAATATGCAAATACAGCCTCGCAGGCTCAAAAGTAGTTTTGAAAACCTTTTTATCATTTTTCAGTTGGAAAACAGTAATACCAAGTTCCGGAGATTGGAAATAGCATGATAACAGAAGTAGCTACGGACTGGTAGTAACTAACATGTCAATATGATAAGACATTGATAACGATCCTCGCGGGATCCAATAACTGGCTCACGGCCCACAAGTATACTCAACCGCCCAAGAAGGGGGTTCCTCGGCTCAAGAATGGCCAATATCTCAATATATAATATGCAACCATCCGAGAAGGAGGTTCGACGGCTCAAGAATAGCCAATGTCATAACACAGTATCAACAAGTCGGACTAAGCCATAGTCCCCATTCACAATCGACCCCGCACTCACAAGAGAGTACGTGTCTCGCCGCTATACAGCGTCACAAAGTGGTATACCGGGGTTTCGAACCCGCTGGTCATCACCCACATCTATTACTCACCTCAATACGGTGCGACGACTACTTCGCAATGCCCTTGCCACGAGAATCAAGCTCCGCACGCGTAGAATCTGATCAAATACAGTAGAAACACAACAAATTAGGCCAATGGGATGACACCCAATCAATACAACTCAATTTACATCAAAATTCCCAAAGTTGTCAAAACCCGACTTTCGGTACGCTTCTCGAAAAATTACAAAAGTCACATATTCGGAACCCTCATCTCAATACGAGTCTAAGCATATCAATTTTACCAAATTCGGACTCCATTTGCCCATTCAAAACCTTAATTTTCTAAAGTTCAAGCCTAGCTAATTAACAATTTAAACAAACTAAAAGGGGTTCAAATTATCAAGTATAACCAACGACCCTAAGAAGCTGACTGACGGAAAATTACTTAGAAGAACGAAATATGAAGTGACCAATAGAAAATTAAAAAGTAAATTGAATTGAAAAGGAAGTTATCTAATGAATACCTTGAATTGTGAAGAATAGAGCTTGAAACTTCAAATCCATCGATTTTCATCAAAATCCAATATTAATTGTGTGTTATTTCAAAGAACACACAACTAATATCGAATTAAAATGAAAAAAACCTTGACTTGGATTTTTAGGGCTTACTTTCGATCAAAAATTCGAGAAGTTCCAAGAGGACTTGAGTGACGCTGAGTAAGGATTTAGGAAGATGGGTTCCTGCTGGTCCTAGGGTGTTAGTTTGGGGTTGTTTGGAAGAGGTGCCGCCACCGGATGGCTAGGGTGAATGGTGGTGGCTGTTAGGGTTCGTATCTAAAAATCAAAATTCGAATCATTATAGGGGTGTTTGAAGGAAATTTAGTTGGGATTTGGTATAAGGATGATGTGGTGGTTCCGGGGTGTAATTTTAGGGAAGTTTGGAGCCGGGGTCGGGTAACGGGCAGGGTTTTAGACCGTTGGATGTAGATGGATGAACGATTGAGATCTCTTGGTCTTAAATCGACGTAGTTCTACTTCAGTACTACGTCATTTCCAGGATTTGAGCGATTGACTTCTTGGACTGGGTTATTTCATGGGCTTTGGGCATGGATCGACAGATTTTGGGGGTTTGAACATTTGGACTGGGGAATTAATTCAAAATTTGGCCTAAGTCCGATTTTCTCTTTTATTCTTTCCTTTTCTTATTCATTTCAAAACTATTTTCACCTCTCAAAATTAAAATAAAGCCTTAGTTAATCCCCAAACCAAATCATTTTATCAAATTAGCTTAACTATATTTAAATAATAACTATCCCAAATAATTAAATACTAAATCACATAAGAAAAAATACAAAAATACACTATTTTTTTGTAATTTTCCATTTTTATAAAACACTTAGTTATTAATTAATTCCAAAATGTCTAATTAAATTCTAAATGCCATTGCAACATATTTTGTATTTTTATTTATTTAAACAAATAAATATGCACACATAAATGCAAATAATACAAGAAAAATAACACAAAATTCACAATAATTGCAAGCAAACTAAAATTGTTTTATTTTGAATCTTTAGGGGTATTTTTCTTATAGAGCAAAAATCATGTGCTCACAATGTGTCTTCCTATTTTTCACCCAGCCTGGCTATGTCTAGTTATGCTTTAGACATTCCTCTCTATGTGTCTACGTCGGTGGGTAACTCCATAGTAGTCGACTGGGTGCATCGTTCCTGCGTGGTTGTGTTTGTGGGTCTTGAGACCCGTATTTATTTATTACTGTTAGATATGGTGGATTTTGATGTTATATTGGAGATGTATTGGTTGTCCCCGTATCATTCTATCCTAGATTGTCACGCCAAGATAGTGACCTTGGCTTTGCCAGAATTACCCCGACTAGAGTGGAAAGGGACCCCAGGTCATGCCACCCGCAATGTTATTTCATATGTTAAGGCTCGATGCATGGTCGAGAAGGGGTGTTTAGCTTATCTGACATATTTTCGCGACTCTGGCGCAGAGGTTCCTTCTATTGACTATGTTCCTATTGTATGGGAGTTTCCCAAGGTTTTCCCTTCATACCTGCCGGGTATGCCGCCCGACAGGGATATTGATTTCTGTATTGATCTGGCTCCGGGCACTTAGCCCATTTCTATTCTGCCGTATCGCATGACCCCACTAGAGTTAAAAAAGTTAAAGGATCAGTTGCAGGATTTACTATAGAAGGGCTTTATCAGGCTTAGTGTTTCTCCTTGGGGTGCGCCGATGTTATTTGGGAGGAAGAAGGATGGTTCGATGCGGATGTGTATAGATTACCGGTAATTGAACAAAGTGATGATAAAGAATAAGTATCCACTACCGAGCATTGATGATTTGTTTGACAAGCTCTAGGGAGCGAGGGTGTTCTCAAAGATAGACTTGAGTTCTGGCTACCATCAGCTGGAGATTAGGGCGTCTGATGTCCATAAAACAGCATTTCGCACTCAGTATGGGCACTATGAGTTTTTAGTCATGTCTTTTGGGTTGACCAACGCCCCAGCAGCATTTATGTAGTTGATGAACCGAGTGTTCAGGCCTTATCTAGACTTGTTCCTGATAGTCTTTATAAATGATATCCTGGTGTACTCCCACAGCCAGGAAGAGCACGAGCAACACCTCAGAGTGGTTCTTCAGACTCTAAAGGATAATCAGCTATATGCTAAGTTTTCAAAATGCGAGTTCTAGTTGAGTTCAGTTGCATTTCTTGGTCATATTGTATTAGTAGAGGGTATTCAGGTCAACCCAAAGAAGATTGAGGCAGTCAAAAATTGGCCTCGACCAGTTTCAGTGACTGAGATTCGGACTTTCTTGGATTAACAGGTTACTACCGCCAGTTCGTAGAAGGGTTTTCTTCTATTGCAGCCCCGATGACCAGGTTGACCCAGAAGGGTGCCCAGTTCAAGTGGTCAGATGTGAGGCGGGCTTTCAGAAGCTCAAGACAGCTCTGACTAGGACATCGGTGTTGGTTTTGCCCACGGGTTCAGGGCCTTACACAGTCTATTGTGATGCTTCTCGTACTAGGCTTGGAGTAGTATTAATGCAGGATGGAAAAGTTATTGCCTATGCTTCGAGACAGTTGAAAATCCATGAGAAGAATTATCCGATTCATGAACTAGAGTTGGCAGCGGTTGTTCATGCCTTGAACGTTTGGAGGCATTATCTATATGGCGTGGCGTGTGAGGTATACACGGATCACAAGAGCCTTCAGTACCTGTTCAAGCACAAGGAGTTGAATGTGCGGCAGAGGAGATGGCTAGATTTATTGAAAGATTATGATGTTACTATCTTGTATTACCCGGGTAAGGCTAATGTGGTGGCCGATGCGTTGAGTAGAAAGTCTGCCAGCATGGGTAGTCTTGCTTATATTCCAGTCAGCCAGAGACCGCTTGCTTTATATGTTTAGGCTTTGGCCAATCGACTTGTGAGATTAGATATTTCTGAGCCTAGCAGAGTGTTGGCTTGCACGGTCGCTCGTTCTTCTCTATTAGAGTGTATCCATGAATGGAAGTTTGATGATCCCTATTTGTGTGTCCTGAGAGACACGGTGCAGTGTGGAGGTGCTACGAAGGTAACCTTAGGTGATGACAGGGTGTTGAGATTGCAGGGGCAAGTTTGTGTGCCTAATGTTGATGGGATTCGAGAGTTGATCTTAGCGGAGGCCTATAGTTCTCGGTATTCTATTCACTTGGGTGCCGTGAAGATGTATTAGGACTGGTGGCAGCATTATTGGTGGCATAGGATGAAAAAGGACATTGTTGCATATGCCGCTCGGTGTTTAAATTGTCAGCAGGTCAAATATGAGCATCAGAGGCCTGGTGGTGTGTTTTAGAGGATTGAGCTTCCCAAGTGGAAGTGAGAGCGAATTACCATGGATTTCATTACGGGACTTCCATTGACTCGGAAGAAGTTTGATGTTATTTGGGTCATTGTTGATAGGCTGACCAAGTCAGCGCATTTCATTCCAGTATCCTATTCACCCGAGAGGTTAGCTGAGATTTATATTTAGAAGATTGCTCGCCTTCATGGGATGCCGGTATCTATCATCTCATATCGGGGTACGCAGTTTACCTCACACTTTTACAGAGCGGTTTAGCAACAGTTAGGCACCCAAGTTCAGTTGAACACAGCATTCCATCCTCAGACGGACGGTCGGTCCGAACGGACTATTCAAATTTTGGAAGATATGCTCCGAGCTTGTGTCATTGACTTTGGAGGCTCGTGGGACCAGCTTTTGCTTTTAGCATAGTTCGCCTACAACAACAGCTACCAGTCTAGCATTTATATAGCTCCATATGAGGCATTGTATGGTAGGAAATATCGGTCTCCAGTCGGATGGTTTGAGCCGGGAGAGGCTCGGTTGTTGGGTAAAAACTTAGTCTAGGAGGCCTTAGATAAGGCCAAGATTATTCAGGAGAGGCTGCATTCAGCCCAGTCTAGGCAAAAGAGTTATGCAGACCGTAAGGTCCGAGATGTAGATTTTATGGTTGGTAAGCGGGTATTGCTCCAGGTGCGCCTATGAAGGGCGTGATGAGGATCAGAAATAAGGGCAAGCTTAGCCCAAGGTACATTGGACCGTTTGATATTCTTGACCGAGTGGAAAATGTGGCTTATAGACTTGCATTGCCACCTAGCTTATCAGTCGTCCATCCAGTTTTCCATGTGTCTATGCTTCGTAGATATCACGATGACTCTACACATGTGTTAGACTTCAGCACTGTCCAGTTGCACAATGATTTATCTTATGAGGAGGACCCGGTAGCTATTCTAGACCAGCAGGTTCGACAGTTGAGGTCGAAGAGCTCTCCTTCAGTGCGTGATCAGTGGAGAGGTTAGCCTCCTGAGGCATCGACCTGGGAGTCCAAGACTGATATGCGGAGCCGTTATCCACATTTGTTCCCTGACTCGGGTACTTCTTTCTTTTGTTCGTTCGAGGACGAACGATTGTTTTAGAGGTGGAAGATGTGACGACCCAAAGGGTCATCACCTATTTTCCTTATCTTTTCTATGCTTCCGAGGCCTTGAAAACCTTATTTTCTATCACCTTGATTTACGTGTGCGTAGCCGGAAAATATTTGTGTTGAAATATGTGAATTCTGTGAAAATTTTGAAGAATTTTGATATTAATATGATTATAGTTAACTTTGGTCAACATTTTTGGTAAACGGACCCGGACCCAAGATTGGATGGTCCCGAAAGTTCCATAAAAAAATATGGGACTCGGGCATGTGCCCGGAGTCGAAATCCGAAGTCTAGAACATGAGTAAAAACAAATTCTGTTAAATTGTTTTTCTAAAATTATTATGGAATATGGAAATGAAAATTGATTAAAAGACTATGGTATCGGGCTCGTATTTTGGTTCTGATGCCCGGTACAAGTATTAAATATTGTTTAAGTGTTTTCTATGAAGTTTGATCGAAATCAGACGTCGTTTGACATGTTTCAGACTATAAGTTCCAAGTTTGAAAGTTTATGAAGTTTAGAAGAAAAATCATGAGTTTTGAGGCTTGATTCTATGTAAATGATGTTATTTTGGCGATTTGATCGCGCGAGTAAGTCTGTAGGATATTTTTGAGGTTGTGTCATATTTGGTTTGGAGCCCCAAGGGCTCGGGTAAATTTTGGATAGGCATCGGATTGCATTTCTCATGTTTTTGAAAATCTGGTATGCTGGTTGCTACAATTTTTGCAAATGTGAGTATTGGGCTCGCAATTGCAAGTTCGCAAATGCGAACAATGAATAGCAATAGCGAAGTATGGGTATTTTGCATGGGATCGCAAATGCGATCCATTTATTCGCAAATGTGAACCAGGGTTTCTAGGCACTAGTCGCAAATGTGATCACAGTGCTCACAAATGCGAAGGGTGCATTATCGCAAATGCGACCCCCTTATCGCAAATGCATCCTTCCCCGATTGGCCCAATTTTGCAAATGCGAACTCAAATTTCACATTTCCCTAGTTAATAGGTCTGGTTTCGCAATTGCGAACCCTAGTTCGCAATTCCTATACCCGAGGCTCAGCAAATTTTATACTTAGGCGAATTTTCACCACTTTTCACCATTCTTTCAAAACCCAAACCCCATAGGCAATTTTTCAATAGCAAACTTCATCCCAAATCACTTGTAAGTCGATTTTTACTCAATTCTTTTAACTTTTAACATCATTAAACATGTTTTCCATTTGAAATCAAGGATTTTTATGGATTAAATTGGGGTTTTTGGGTAGAACCTAAGTTTCCTAGAAATTGGGGAGTTGGACCTCGATTTGAGGTCCGATTTCAAAACAAATTATATATTTGAACTTGTGGGGGAATGGGTAACCGAATTTTAGTTCGAACCTCGAGTTTTGACCATGGGGGCCGGGGGCGTTTTGGGAAATTTTGAGTAAATTTTTGGGAAAACCATTTTTATGCATTCAAACCAATTCATATAGTGTTTATTAAAGTAATTGAACAAATTACGATGAGATTTGAGCGAATTGGAGGTGGAACCGCGAGGTCAAGCAATAGTGAGGATTAAGCGGGTTTCAAGGCTTTGAGGTAAGTGTTTGGTCTAACCGTAGCTTGAGGGAATATGAGTTTAGTCTTGTTGCTAATTGTTATGTGATCAAGTACGATGTATAGGCATGGTGACGAGTATCTATACATTGGTGTCTAGCATGATCGTAAGTCCTTATAATGTGATTATCATGAGCTGGTTGTGAATTCCATATTTATTGGAGGATGTCTATATATTGTGAATAACGTGTGAATAGTAATTTATCATTCAATTCTTTGGAGCATTGGCTCAAAATAGTAAAGTGAATTATAAGACAAGAGAAGTAAGGAAAAGGGAATGTTGTCGATTATTCCCTTGCCGGGACGTAAGTACTTATTGTGTTCTCTCTTGCTAGGATGATCGAATTGTTAAATGTATTCCCTTGCCGGGATGATTGAATTGTTAATTGTATTCCCTTGTCGGGATGATTGCCATTTATTTGTTTGATGTGTGTCCTTTAATTGTGATTGTTGCTTGGGAACTTGGACTATTAAATGATATTGAGGAGCGGGTTGCACAAGGCAACAAATGATACTAAGGAGCGGGTTTGTCACGACCCGAATTTCCCAACATCGGGATCGTGATGGCGCCTACTCGTGGTAGCTAGGCAAGCCAATTTACTCACCCATTTTCATAAGTAAAACCATCATGTTGTCAATTAATAGCATAAATAATAATAATAATAATAACTGCGGAAGTCTAATTTTTATAAGTCTGAAATAAATATGAAATATTCAACAACATCCTCTTCCCAAGATTTGGTGTCACATACTCATGAACCACTAAGAATAAACTACATATAAAAATCTAAAAGAAATATAACAGTTGTCTGTCTCGAAACAATGAGACCACAGTATAAATGAAAAGCATAAGAAGAGACGCCATACCTGCGGACGCCTGCACGGCTACCTCAGTCTCGTGATAATAAGATCCTGCTATCAAACTACTGTTGTTGCTGCTCAAAACCTGGACCTGTGCAAAAATGCACAGAAGTATAGTATCAGCATAACCGACCCCATGTGCCGGTAAGTGCCTAGCCTAACCCCGTCGAAATAGTGGCGAGACTAGATTAGACACCACATAAACCTGTGCAGTTATAAAATATACAACAGAAAATCGAATACCAAGAAATCAATAACTTGGGAGGGGGAACATGCTGAGGGGAAATACAATTAAATAGTAATCCAGAGTAACAACCAAAAATAGCTTAATTCCACCGTGAAACAAGAAATCAATATTCAGGCATAATCACAGATATCAACAACTGCAACCCGTTCCATAATTACCATTGTTGCGGCGTGCAACCCGCTCCACAATTACCATTGCTGCGGCGTGCAACCCACTCCACATATCACTGTTGCGGCGTGCAACTTGACCCACATTATTTGTCATTTACCATTTATCATTATCGCGGTGTGCAACCCGCTCCTCAATAGCATTTAACAGTCTGAGTGCCCCAAGCAACAGTCAAAATCAAGGGACACACAACAGACGAATACATAGCAAACATCCCGGCAAATGAGTACAATTAACAGCTCAATCATCCCGGCAAGGGGGCACAATTAACAATTCAATCATCCCAGCAAGGGAGCACAATTAATAGTTCAATCATCCCGGCAAGGGAAAATACACATTAAATCCCGTCAAGGGAATAATCAACAACGTTTCCTTTTTCTTTACTTTACTCATCTTATAATTCACTTTACTATTCAGGGCCAACGCTCCAAAGAATTTAATGATCATTTACTATTCACACGTTATTCACAGTATATAGACATTCTCCAATAACATGGAATTCACATCATAAGGACTCACGGTCATGCTAGACACCAATGTATAGACACTCGTCACCATGCCTATACATCATACTCGATCACATAGCAATTAGCAACAAGACTCAACTCTTATTCCCTCAAGCTAGGGTTAGACCAAACACTTACCTCAAAATATTGAAGTCCGCTTAACCTTCAACTATTGCTTTACCTCGTAATTCAACCTCCAACTTAGTCGAATCTAATCACAATTTGTTCAATTACGTTAATAAACACTATATAAATTGGCTTGAATACATAAAAATGGTTTTCCCAAAGGTTTACTCAAAAAATCCCAAAATGCCCCCAGGCTCATGTGGTCGAAACTCGAGGTTCGAACCAAAATAAGGTTACCCATTTCCTCACGAGTTCAAATATATAATTTGTTAACCGGACCTCAAATCGTGTTCCAACTCTACAATTTATAGAAAACTTGGGTTCTACCCAAAAACCCCAATTTCACCCATGAAAATCCTTGATTTCAAACTGAAAACATGTTTACTGATGTTAAAAGTTGAAAGAATTGAGTAAAAATTGACTTACACGTGATTTGGAATGAAGTTTGCTCTTGAAAAATTGTCTATGGGGTTTGGGTTTTGAAAGAATGATGAAAAGTGATGAATTTTCGACTATGAATAAAAATTGTTGGGCTGCGGATATGGGAATTGCATTTAGTTCGCAATTGAGAACATAGGTCTGGGGGGCAGAGTTCACATTTGCGAACATAACATCGCATTTGTGATGGACCCCCTTCGCTTTTGCGAACAATATTCCACTACTTCGCATTTGCGATAGGGACTTTGCATTTGCGAAGTCGCATTTGCGATAGTTTCTTCGCAAATGCGAAGATACCAGCTGGGAGAAAAATACCAGCTGTGATTTAACTTCAAAAATGCTCTCGTGACATATCCAAAACTCACCCGAGCCCTCGAGGCTCTAAACCAAACATCCACACAACCTCAAAAATATCCTACGGACTTGCTCGCGCGATCAAGTCGCCAAAATAACATCGTTTACATAGAATCAAGCCTCAAAACTTATGATTTTCCTTTTAAACTTCATAAACTTTCAAACTTGGAACTTATAGTCCAAAACACATCAAACTATGTCCGATTTTGACCAAACTTTACAGGAAGCGCTTAAACAATATATAAGACTTGTACTGGGCGTCAGAACTAAAATATGAGCCCGATACCATAGTCTTTTAATCAATTTTCATTCTCATTTTCCTTAATAATTTCATAAAAATAATTTAATAGAAAAATATTTTACTCGGGTTCTAGACCTTGGATTTCGACTCCGGGCACATGCCCGAGTCCCATATTTTTCTACGGACCTTCCGGGATAGTCCAATCTCGGGCCGGATCCGTTTACCAAAAATGTTGACCAAAGTCAACTATAATAATATTAATATTAAAATTCTTTAATTTTTCACAGAATTCACATATTTCAACATAAAAACTTATCGGCTATACGCCTGGACTATGCACGCAAATTGATGCAATATAAAATGAGGTTTTCAAGGCCTCGGAAGCAAGAAACAAATGAGAAAAATAGGTGATGACCCTTTGGATCATCACAGGGTTGCGTGCCACAACAATGATAAATGATAAATAATATGGGTCGGGTTGCACGCCGCAACAAAGGCAATTGTGGAGCGGGTTGCACGCCGCAACAATGGTAATTATAGAGCGGGTTACACGTCGCAACAATTGTTGATATCTGCGGTTATGTCTGAATATTGATTTCTTGTTTCATTTTGGACTTTAAGCCGTTGGTTGTTACTCTGGATTAATGTTAATTGTATTTTCCCATAGCATGTTTCCCTCTCCCATGTTATTAATTACTTGGTATTCGATTTCTACTATATATTTATAACTGCACAGGTTTATGTGGTGTCCAGTCTAGCCTCATCACTACTTCGTCGGGGTTAGGCTAGACACTTACCAGCACATGGGGTCGGTTGTGCTGATACTACACTTTTGTGCATTTTTGCACAGGTCCAGGTTTTGAGCAGCAACAGCAACAGTAGTTCGGGAGCAAGATTCTTATTATCACGAGACTGAGGTAGCCTTGCAGGCGTCCGCAGGCCCGGTGTCTCTTCTAATATTTTCATTTTTACTGTTGCCTTAGTGTTTCGAGACAGACAACTGTTATATTTCTTTCAGACCTTTATATGTAGTTTATTCTTAGTGGTTCGTGAGTATGTGACACCAAATCTTGTGTAGAGGATATTGTTGAGTATTTCGTATTGATTTCAGACTTATAAAATTAGACTTCCGCATTTATTGCTGTTATTATTACTGATGCTATAAATTGACAATAGAATGGTTTTACTAATGAAAAACGGTAAGTTAATTGGCTTGCCTAGCTACCACGAGTAGGCGCCATCACGATCCCAATGGTGGGAAATCCGGGTCGTGACAATTACTCTGCGCGAAATACCTGCAATATATAAGTAAAAGATGCAGAATATTATGTAATAGCTAAAAATTAATATTATTACACTAACATTAGTTGAAATAACACAAATCATTAATCTCTAAAGATATACAATTTAAACCTATTACTACGTCAGTGTAAAATACCTTGATATTTAAAACTAAAAACTAAGCCGAAAATAAAGAAGTACGACACAAAAGCAATTACAATAAAAGTTAAGATGTCATTGTTTTTCTCTCTAATTCATATACAAGACCCTAAAGCATTACTCTATTACGACAAATGGTGTCACACCTCCTTTTGGCGCTACCGCACCCCGCGAAGGGCGTGGTCGAGGGAGTTTTTCCAATTAAAAGACAATCCAAATGGGATTCATTTATTAAGAGATTCAGAGTCGCCACTTGGGAGATTTATGGTGTCCCAATGTCACGACCACGAACTCAGTCGCGATGGCGCCCAACACAACTGCTAGGCAAGCCCGACCGAGCATGAAGCTCAAACCAATTATTTAACTATCCTTTAAACAATCATAACGCAAATCTGAACTGATAGATAGAAACTAAACTGAATAATCTCCCAAAGGCCTGGGGGTCATGAGTCTAGAGCCTCTAACAATACAGAGTACTAAAACTCCATACTACAGATGATCAAAACTATGGAAAATAATAAAGAAATAGGTAAGAAGTCGGGTCTTGCGAACGTCAGGCAGCTACCTCGAAAACTCTAATAAAACTATGATACATCAACGAGCTCATCTATGCTTCCAAAATACCTGAATTTGCACACATGGTGAAGGGAGTAAAGTGGGCACTTCCAACTTAGTAGTAATAAAAGTAAATAATGCTGAGAAGAAGGAAATCACGCAAGCGCGCTACCTCATGCTATAAAATACATTACATCACATATTAAACAACAACAGTTCCATGAAAATACTTTATAAAACATCTGGCTCAGTTTGAAACCTCTTTTGAAAACATCTCTTTCTTTCGTTTTTAACAGTTAAGCATATGACAGCAATATCAAGTAGTGCAAGTCTGCACATAAATCAGCTTATCGGGCTCAACACTCATTTAGCAATTTACACCAGAGTGTCTGGTCAACAAGGCAAGTAATACATGAATGCCAATAATATATATGAGTGCTAAATGTCATGCCACGTAGTACAAATAGCAACCAATGCATGAATACAATGCAATGCACATGACCACTACGGCGCATAGCCCGATCCATTTGGGCGCCCGGCGCTCACTCTGGGGGTTTCTGACTCCGGAAGGGCCCCTAAAGCCCAAGCGTAATATAAATATCACTCCCGCTGCGGTGTGCAGCCCGATCCATGCATAGTCATAAATGCACATAAGTCCTTTGGTCTGCAGCCTCCTGAGGATAAATACAAAAGTCTCTGTACCGATCCGTGAGACACTACTAACCGGCTCAAGACTCATGAGGCCTAGTAACCTAGGCTCTGATACCAACTTGTCACGACCCCAAACCCAGTCGCGATGACGTCCAACACAACTGCTAGGCAAGCCCGACCATTTACACTCTCAAACTGAGCATGAAGCTCAAACAGTTTATTTAACTATCCTTTAAACAATCATAACAAAAATCTTAACTGATAGATAGAAACTATACTGAATAATCTCCCAAAGACCTGGGTGTCATGAGTCTAGAGCCTCTAAAAATACAGAGTACTAAAACTCCATACTATAGATGATCAAAACTGCGGAAAATAATAAAGAAATAGGGAAGAAGTCGGGTCTTGCGGACATCAGGCACCTACCTCGACAACTCTAATAAAACTCTGATACATCAACGAGCTCAACTATGCTCCCAAAATATCTGAATCTGCATACATGGTGCAGGGAGTAAAGTGCGTACTTCCAACTCAGCGTTAATAAAAGCAAATAACACTGAGAAGAAGGAAATCACGCAAGAGCACTACCTCATGCTGTAAAATACATTACATCACATAATAAATAACAGTAGTTCCATGAAAATACTTTATAAAACATCTGGCTCAGTTTAAAACCTCTTTTGAAAACATCTCTTTCTTTCCTTTTTAACAGTTAAGCATATGACAGCAATATCAAGTAGTGCAAATCTGCACACAAATCAGCCACTCGGGCTCAGCACTCATTTACCAATTTACACCAGAGTGTCTGGTCAACAAGGCAAGTAATACATGCATGCCAATAATATATATAAGTGCTAAATGTCATGCCACATAGTACTAACAGCAACTAATGCATGAATGCAATACAATGCACATGACCACTATGGCGCGTAGCCCGATCCATTTGGGCGCCCGACGCTCACTCTAGGGGTTTCAGATTTCGGAGGGGCTCCTACAGCCCAAGCGCAATATAAATATCACTCCCACTATGGCGTGCAGCCCGATCCATGCATAGTCATGAATGTACATAAGCCCTTTGGCACTAGTTACATAGCAGTTCTCAGCAAAATATCAATTAAATTTTCAAATCTTAGTAAGATGGATGAGTTTGCAAAATAATATTTTTAAACCTTGGTTCAAGACAAAACATACTCCGTAATACAAAAACAGTGACTTTAATCCCCTAGAAATCCAAATATTCGGTACGAACCCCAAAACATGACATTCAGTCCAAATCATGATAACTAACACCTTTAATAATATATCAATTCAACTCAAGCAATTTAGTAGTGTTTTTATTTAGCGGGACGGACCAAGTCACAATTCCCAATGGTGCTCTACCCCACACCCGTTATCCGGCCTACAAGTCATCTCAATATAGCACTATGATGTGCATGTCCGGGGTTTCAAACCCTCAAGACATCATTTACAAATATTACCCACCTCGAACCGGCGAGAATTCTAGCCCGCGACACCTTTGCTCCTCAAACTATCCTCCACGCACGTCCAATCTATACAAATCATAAGTAGTACATCATAATATGCTAATGGGACATAACCCAATCAAAAGAACTCGAAAAATACTAAAAAATACAAAATTGGCAAAACCCGAGCCCCGGGCCCACATTCCGAAAAATTACGAAGTATACATTTCGGGAATCCTCGTCTTACCACGAGGTTGTACATACCAATAACTCCCAATTCAGACCACAAATGGCCCTTTAAATCCTAAGTTTAATATTTTTGCTCCAAGCCCTAATTTCTTGATTTTTAGCAATAAATTCATGAATTCTATGGATGATTCTTGTATAAAAATAGGTAATTAACTCATAAAACTTACCTCTAACAACCCTCGACATATGGTCTCAAGCTCGCTCAAAAATGGTGGAAATGAGCTGCAGTTCGCGGATGAAATGTTTTTAACATTCTGTCCGGATCATTGTAGCATACTCTATACGATCGCAACCCTTCCATTGCGATCGTAGAGAATAAATTTCCAGGCCCTCAATTTACACTAAGCGATCGCGGTCCAAGCCATGCGATCGCGTAGCATAGAATTCCAGCTCCACAAAATGCTCTATGCGATCGCGACCCGACCTCTACGATGGCGAAACTTCACCAGGTCCTCTTATGCGATCGCAAGCCACATCATGCAATCGCAATGAGAAACTTCAAGACCTATGCGATCGCGGATCACCTAATACGATCGTGAAGAACAAAACCTGGCCCTCCATTTTTCCTTCTATGTGATCGCAGCCCCTAGCTTGCAATCGCATTGAACAAAATTGCCCCGCAAATTTCTGCTGCATTTTTCCAACTCGAAAATGCCCGTTAGCCATCCGAAATCACCCCGAAGCCCTCAGGACCTCAACCAAGAATACCAACCTACTCCAAAACATCATACGAACTTGTTCCAATCCTCAAAACACGTCAAACAACGCAAATACCATTAAAAACATCGGATTCAAGCCTAAATTTATCAAGTTCTTCCAAACTTCACATTCAATCCGAAACCCAACCAAACGACATCCGAGTGACCTAAAATTTTGCGGACAAGTCCAAATTCACCTAACAAAGCTTCTGCAACTCTCAGAATTCCATTTCGACTCTTGGATCAAAATATCACCTACCAACCGAAAATCGCCAAAATACTAACCTCGCCAAAATAGGCTAACTTCTTCACCGGACCTCCAAAATTACTTCCGATTGCGCTCCTAAGCCATGAATGATCACCCAGAGCTAACCGAATCATTGGAATTCAATTCCGAGTCCTCTAACTCATAAGTCAACATCTGGTTGAATTTTCCAACTTAAGTCTTTTTAAAAGAGACTAAGCGTCTCATTTCTTACCAAAATTACTCCAATTAAATTCTAACGCACCCAAAACTGATAATCAAACCTAAGGAAACACAATGTGGAAAATGGGTTGTAATACTGAGACGACAGGTCGGGTCGTCACTCCCAAGTCACCGGTTAAATCCCGAATCGAGGAAATGTTTTGACTCTATTTAACAGTCTGCATACCTGAAATCCAGATAAGAAATTCTGTTAACCCGGGAGAAGGTTTTAGGAATTCCCGAGTTTCGTGGTTCTAGCACAGTCGCTCAACTATCATACTTGGATTAATTATCTGATGTTATAACATGCTTTAACTTATGTGCGAATTTTAACTTTCAATCGCTTTTGATTTTATTATTTTAAAAGAATTGCAACGTCGTGAAAACACCTCTCACACCATGTCACATCAATGTACCCATGATTATGACATATTTCGACTCCGTTGAGATTTGGATTTGGGTCACATAAATGCGCACTTGAGTTTAAGAAAGTGAAATTATTAATACGCGCCTAAAGAGACTAACGCGTTATTATTTTGGGGAAGGCCGTGAAATTCGCTAAACGACACATCTCGAAATCTAAGTATTTATATATATATATATATATATATATATATATATATATATATATATATATATATATATATATATATATTTAATGAGGGTCCCAAAATTTGTGCGTTTTATGTGGCGAGACTCGTCTCATTTATTTTTAAGGGTAATCCTAGAGTGACTATATTTTTTTCTATTTAAGTTTGTCTCTAAAAATAAAAGAGAAAAGTCCTAATTAATTACATGCTTAAAAAGATCGTCATTTATTAGTTACTAGCTTAT
Organism: Nicotiana noctiflora; assembly: GCA_032618575.1. Lineage (NCBI taxonomy): Eukaryota > Viridiplantae > Streptophyta > Magnoliopsida > Solanales > Solanaceae > Nicotiana > Nicotiana noctiflora. The sequence continues at coordinate 36,429 of JASVEL010002767.1, forward strand.
GGCCATTGTTAACAAAAAAGAATACTACTAAAATTGAAACTTTAAATAAAATACGGAATTGACTACTAATATTTTCAAGAGAAACTAATTATCTTATAACCAACTTAAACCCACATTGTTAGATGTGACGACCCAAAGGGTCATCACTTATTTTATTAATTATTTCGAGCTTCGGAGGCCTTGAAAACCTCATTCTATGTTGCCTCGATTTACGTGCACGATCCGAGCATGTAGCCGGAAAGATTTTTGTGATAGAAACTATGAATTCTATGAGAAATTTGGATAAAAATGATATTAATATTGATATGGTTGACTTCGGTCAACATTTTTGGTAAACGGATCCGGACCCGAGATTGGATGGTCCCGGAAGGTCCGTAAGAAAATATGGGACTTGGACATGCGTCCGGAGTCGAATTCTGAGGCCTAGAGCCCAAGTTATGAATTTTTCTGTGAAATTGTTTTTGATGTAATTGTTAAAGGAAAATGAATTAATTGACTTTGGTATCGGGCTCGTATTTTGGTTCCGACGCCCGGTACAAGTCTTAAATATTATATATGTGCTTTCTGCAAAGTTTGGTGACATTCGGATGTCGTTTGATATGTTTTGGACCTTGAGTTCCAAGTTTGAAAGTTTTGAAAACCAAAAGTATGAAAATCATGAACTTGAGGCTTGATTTGATGAAAACGATGTGATATTGGCGATGTGATCGCACGAACAAGTTCATAATGTGTTTTTGATGTTGAGTACATGTTTGGTTTGGAGCCCGGGGGGCTCGGGTAAAGATTTGATAGGCCGTTGGATTAAATTCTGAATTTTTGCACTGCTGGTTTTTCACCCAGCTGTTGGCTTCGCAATTGCGAAGCATTTCTCGAAATTGCGAAGGTGGCAGATCAAGGCAGGGCTCGCAAATGCGAACCCTGATCGCAAATGCGAAGTCCCCTTATGCCCAGCCTTGTTCGCAAATGCGAACAATAGTTCGCAAATGCGAACATCCCCATGTCCTGCCTATGTTCGCAAATGCGAACCATAGTTCGCAAATGCGAACATTCCCATATCCAGCCTTGTTCGCAAATGCGAACAATAGTTCGCAAATGCGAACAGTCCCCTATACTGCCTGTGTTCGCAAATGCGAACAATAGTTCGCAAATGCGAACATTCCCCTATCTTGCTAGTGTTCGCAAATGCGAACAAAAGTTTGCAAATGTGAACTTCCCAGCCTTAGCTTATTTTTTCAAACTCTAATCCATGTTCGCAAATGCGAACACAGAGACCTGTAAATCACGATTTTCAGTTCATTTCTTCACATTTCACAACCCAAAAACACCCATTTGCGATTCTTCACGGACTCCATCTTCTTTAAAATAATTGTAAGTCACTTTTTACTTAATTCTTTCAATTCCTAACATCATTAAACATGTTTTTCAATAGAAATCAAAGGTTTTCTTGGTAGAATTTCTTGTTTTTGGTAGAATATAGGGTTTTTCATAAATTGGGAAATTGGACCTCAAATTGAGGTCCGATTTTGAAACAAATCATATACTTGAACTCGTGGGGGGGTGGGTAACCGGATTTTGGTCCGAACCCCGAGTTTCGACCATGTGGGCCCGGGATCGAAATTCACTATTCCGGGCAGAATGTTGTAAAAGTTGTAATTAGCCTTATGAATTAGTTTGTTGAGTAGTATTGATGATATTAAATTAATTGTGTATGGATACGATTGGATTGGAGCCAAATTTGAAAGGAAAAGGCATTGCCACGGATTGAATTGTTCATAAACATTCGAGGTAAGTGTTTGTTCTATCCTAGCTTGAGGGAATAGGATTATGTGCTATGTGTTATGTGATCGAGTGCGGTGTATGGGTTGTGGTGACGAGCATCCATACACTGGCGTCTAGTATGACCGTGAGTCGTTGTTAATGCTTATTGTAAAACATAATTGTAGATAAATTGTTGAACCTTTGCCAGGTTGTAGAATTGTTATTGTTCTCCCTTGTCGGGACTTGTTGTGAAGATGATTATTGATTGCCCTTGTTGGGACGGTTTATGAATTTATGTTTCATTCTTTGCCCTTAACTGTGATTGTTATTTGGGTGAGGAAGAGTGATAATGCACGAAGGGTGATGACGTGCCTTGATTTATTATTTATGCACGAAGGTTAATGTCGTGCCATGTTTTATTATTTATGCACGAAGGTTAATGTCGTGCCATGTTTTATTATCTATGCACGAAGGTTAATGTCGTGCTATGTTTTATTAATTATGCACGAAGGATCATGCCGTGCCTTGTTATTGAACCATGTACGAAGGATCATGTCGTACCATGGATGTGAGAATGAGAGTAAAAGCACGAAGGGTGATGTCGTGTACTTTATTTGCTTATTTGGTGAGGATGAGAGTAAAAGCACGAAGGGTGATGCCGTGCAACTACTTGCTATTTCTTGATTTGATATTACTTGTGTTTCCATTATTCTTTGTTTTCCTTGTGAACTTATTAACTGTTGTTAATTGTTGAGTTCTTTTGAGATATTTCTTATTGTATTATTACTTGGTTATTTCTTGTTATTCTGTGGTATACATATATATTGAACTGCACAGGATTATGTGGGTGTCTGGTCCTATGCTTGTCACTACTTCGCCGGGATAGGCCAGGCACTTACCAGCACATGGGGTCGGTTGTGCTGATACTACACTTCGTGCGTTTTTGCACAGGTCCAGGTTACGATCAGGAGCAGCAGCAGTAAATCGATTGCGTGGGAGTTGATCATATTTGAGACCGAGGTAGCTTGCAGACGTCCGCAAGCCCGACGTCTCTCTCTTTACTTATGTTACTAGTCGTAGTCTCTTTGTTCCGAGACAAACAGAATTATGTTATATTTCTTTCAAACTTTTATGTGTAGTATTCAGTAGTAGTTCGTGAGTTGGTGACTCCACGTCTTGGGTAGAGGATTTCAGTATGATTTTTACCTTGTAACTAGTTATTTCTATTTCGATAAAGTATTCCGCACTTATTTAATTAAAATTTTGGTTTGTCGATAAATTTTATTAAAAACGGGATAGTATGAATATAGTGGCTTGCCTAGCTACCACGAGTAGGCGCCATCACGATCCCGATGTTGGGGGAAAAATCCGGGTCGTGACATTAGATGAATAAACCATTAGAATTAATTATTTACAACTATTGGAAACTAGAATTACCTTAATTACTAATGCTTATTCGAAAGTTTATTAAACTTCAACGTTAACTTGTCTTGCTCGACTTATGCCTATTGGATTAATGTTCTTAACCTTACTATATTGATTCATGCTTCAAATATGTTAAACCTGTTGATTCTACAAAATTAATGGCCCTTATGTTTGCCTAATACTTACGGATCTTTGTTACTGAAAGACTCGAAAATCACAAACCTCAAATTACCTCTATTCCAGTTTTCGTGAGTTCAAAGCTAGATTTTTACCAATCAACTAAATTAAATCGATTCTCCATATTAATTATTTATCAATTGAATAGAATGTGATTTCGAACTATATTATAATAACTAGCAAAGCATGAAACTAATAACTGTGAGATTCCTACAAACATGCATCCAATAGTTCAACAATCTACAAATTGCTCAAATTAGACATACATACTATACTGACTAATGTTTACACCATTTCAAGAATCTTAGTTCCATAATCTAAATCTCACATCACTATTATTGCTAATCAATAATCTTATAAAAGAACAATCCTAGTTAGGCATACATATAACATTCCTATAAAGGAAAAACACATAAAAAAATTTAACTAAATATAGATTCTTATTAGTGGAATCAACAAATCCCTTTGACATTTCACTTTATCTTCAATAAACATACATCGAGATGATTCGAAGTAGTGTACCTGGTATTTGAATACAAGGAAAAGAGGAGGGTGAGAATCAAGCAGAAATAGCAACAACACAACAACAACAACAACAACAGTAATGGACACCCAGGAATAGATTCAAAAATCCAAAGAGAATCCGAGCACGTTTGATGAAACAGTAACAATATACCAAGTAGCAAACCCAGGCAGAATCTGAAAGAACCAGAAGCAGGAAAACAACAGTTTTCTGGTTTTCAAATACTCAAAGAAAACAAAACTTCAAACTTCAATGAAACAATAGCACACTAGTACTGATTTTTAACAGTGAAAGAAAGCAGATTTCTTCAGTTTTTTAACTCTCCAACACTCAAATTCTGATGTTAAAATTCAGTCCCTTTTTAACTCAAACTCTGAAAATTTTGGTTTTTCCCAAGTCCAGCCCTTTCTCCCATAATGTTTTTTTGTTCTCTCTCTATTGTCTGTCCTTATTGTCTGTCTGTCTTTTCTTTTTATCCTATTCTCTAAATCATTCAATCCCTTATCTGTGCCAGAGTTAGGCCCTAATGATAGTCAAAGCTAGAAAGTCCTCTTCCACTATTCAATCACATTTGACATTGTCCCCTAACTTTTCCAAATCCACTAACATTTGTCTCAATCAAATCCCTTAGATTAATCATTGAGGGTCCCTTATTTCCAAATTACTCCATAAATTAAGCCAGAAATCCTTTGTGAGTTATTTTTGAAATAACAGTAGCTGGATCAATCATCAAACCCATACCCTTGAGTATAGCCCACTTAATCATTTCAAAATTTCAAATAACCACCTGAAATCACTAAAATTACACAAAAAATTCTCCTCTATGTGAATCTTTTTCCCTTTTATTATCACTTATACTATTTCTAATTCCCAATCACGCAAACATTTATCATTTCTTAGTGGTCTCTACCCTACCAATTAGTTCAAATTATAGCTATTAGGGCCCTACTAGATAGACTACTCAGTCAAACTATATTTCTCTATTTTTCTATTCCTAAAACACCTCTGAATCCTACTTGACTGCTACTGTTCTTGTTCAGAACATCAGCAAATAGAACCAAAACTCTAATTTTCTAAAACTATTCTCTAATTAACAGTTATATCCAATCCTTAATATCAATCGATAATTCAAACTAAATGATGAACAACAAAGAACCAACTGAAATCATTTTGAACAACATTCTTAACAAACATACTTTCAAATTCAACAACAATAACAAAATTGAACATAACAAACAAGTAGATTCCAATCACTAAACTCAGATTCAAATTAAACTTAGCAGATCAAACAAACAAATTCAAATTTCTAACTCAGATCCAAATTTAGACTTAACACAACAATAAAACAGATTCATATCACTAAACTCAATAATCAATTGAACTTTAAATTAAATCTAACAACACTACAATCAGGATATAAGGATTCAAGTGCTTAAACTAAAACATTTCTATATTAAAACTAAACAAGAATAAATGAATAAAGCAAACTGAAGAAATAATCACGAAAATGATAAACAACGAATCAGAAAATAATCAAACATATACTGATTTTAGATCCGAGAATATCAAATAACATACGGACAGGAACGAAACTTAAACCAACTAACCGGATCGGAACAACGACTAACTCGAACGAAAACAAATCTGCCCGAACAACCATGGTTTTAAACAAACGACGAACAACGAACGACGACAAACAAAACACGATAATAACCGATGATGAATATGAATGTCGGGCCTCCATGGATGTGGTCGTTTAGAGCTGAAATATTTACTGCTTTGAGACATTTTTTTTCGTTTTCATCTCATTTTTGTGTGTGTGTGTGTGTGTGCTCATGGAGATGGAGTTTCATGGTTGGAATAGGGCTGGAGACGTGTTTGGGCTGCTGGACATTGATGGCGTTGATCTGGGGTTGGGGTGAGGGACTGGTGGCGGCAGTAGGTTATTGTTGTGGAGGTGGAGCTCACCGGAAATGGCAGCTAGTTTCTGGCGACGGGGTTGGCTGGTTAATGGCTGGACGACGAGCGGTGTTTGCATGGCGGGATAGGAGGTTTGGGCAATGGTTAACGACATGACAGGGGAGGAAAGGGGCAGCCATGCGACGGGGGAGGGGATAGCGACGGGGAAGGGGTGGTCCGGCGATGAGTTGGAGGGTGGCTAGTTGAAGGAGAAGATGAAGATAGGGGGCATGTGTGCTAGGTTAGTTTTTAGGGTTTTCTTTTTTTAGTATAGTTAGGGTAATGAAAAGAAATGATGGGAGGGGGGGTTGTTTGGTCAGATGGGGTGTGGGCTGGGCTAGGTGATTTTTGGGTTGGGTAAGGGATGTTTTGGGCCTAGCTTGTTTAGTTTGAAAAATGGTCCAATCCGAATTTCCTTCGATTTTCTGTTCTATTTTCGTTTATTTGCTCCAAAATTAAACTTAAAGATACTAAATTAAATTAATAAAACCAAAATTAACTTAGAATATTAATCAACTCCTAATAATAATTATCACACAAAATTAAACATCAATTAAAATAAAATCACACAATTTGGACATAAAATGCTAAAAATATAAAAAAATACATATTTTTTATGATTTTCTATTTTCGTAAAACAAACTTAATTAATCTAAATGTAAAATTATATCCTAGATTAAAATGTGACATATTTTTGTATTTTATATTAATTTAACAAATAAACATGTACAGACAAATACAAATAATTATCCAAAAATGCCTCGAAAAATCTAAAAATTGCACACAAAGAAAAATTATTTTATTTTGAATTTTTGGGAGTATTTCTCATATAGGCCAAAAATCACGTGCTCACAGCTGCCCCTCTTTGCCCGTAAACACGAAGAGTTTTAGTGCAAAGACAAAGTGAGAGGATAAGAGCGATTTTTGCCCGTTTGAGCACTCCGTGTGAAGCATTTTTTTGAAAATATTTGACCGAACCTTTGCTTCAAAAGGTCCCCTACATATCCCTGGCTAAAAGGGAACCGGGCCAATGTAGTTCGAGAAGTTTTGGTAGCTAAGACTACCATGGGACTGCAATTTTGCTGTTACTGCTGATGCATGTTGTTACTATTGCTTACCGATCTCCTTATTACATCGTGATCGAAAAAAAAATCAAGAAGCTAGGCTAGACTACGGATTACAAGATCCCATATATCTTCAATTTGTTCCTGATGCCTTGCTTTCTTGTCGGCTTGCATCTATTCTGGTGCTTCTTTCTTCCGAAAACTGATGGGGATGACACTGGCCTCTTGCTTTCCTGAACACCAGTTTGCATCATTTTGTTTTGTCCGCTGAGGATGCGACTTCCTTCATTACGCTGGGGATATTTTGTTGTAACCTTCTGCCTTTCGGTAGGTTAGCCTAATTGTTAAGCCATGAAATGTATTCCCTTGTTATACAGGTGTGCGCTTAATTGGTAGATATGAAAAGTATTCCTTTGTTATACAGGTGGGTGCCTAAATGCTAAGATATGAAATGTATTCCTTTTGTTATACAGGTGGGCGCCTAATGTAAAGACATGAAATGTATTTCTCTTGTAATACAGGTGGGCGCCTAAATGGTAAAAACATTAAATGTATTCCTCTTGTTATAAAGGTGGGCGCCTAAATGGTAAAGACATGAAATGTATTCCTCTTGTTATACAGGTGGGCGCCTAAATGCAAAGACATGAAATGTATTCCTCTTGTTATACAGGTGGGCACCTAATTGCAAATACATGAAATGTATTCCTCTTGTTATATAGGTGGGCGCCTAAATACAAAGACATGAAATGTATTCCTCTCGTTATACAGGTGGGCGCCTAATTGCTAAGACATGAAAAGTATTACCTAGTTATACAGGTGGGCCCCTAATTTCTAAAACATGAAAAGTATTCCCTTGTTATATAGGTGGGCGCCTAATTGCTAAGATATGAAAAGTATTCCCTTGTTATACAGGTGGGCGCCTAATTGCTAAGATATGATATGTATTCCTCTTGTTATACAGGTGGTCGCCTAATGGTAAACAATAACTTGAATTTGTTTCCTCGTTTCTCCGAGAAAATTTTCAACTGCGGCAGAAAAATTTCTGCCCCAGTTCTGGCGTTCTTTCTTATGGCGTGTCTTTCGGCCATCATCAACATTTTATTTTCCTGTTTCAAATCAAAGAAAATTTTGTTAGTTTAAAACGTGGTGAGTGGTCGTGCCACCCCTGCTGGGGGATGATTGTTCCCTTCCCTTTTTCCTGTTATGCGTTCCCAAAACTTGTTGGGGATGATGTTTGTCACGACCCAAATCCGGTCGTGATGGCGCCCAACAAATACGCTAGGCCAGCGAGACCAATAATTTATTATCACAATGAACATCAGTCCCAAATGGACATCCCAAGAAGAATATATGAGTCAAAGGACTCCAATAATAATACGAACAAAAGTACTGAGAAGTGTGAAAAACAACTAACACTCCCAAAGATCTGGAGACACAAGTCTAGAGCCTCTAAACAAAACCGAATAAAATAAAGAGTACTGCATGGAAATACTCGAGTCTAAATATAAAGTAACAGCTGAAAAAGGGATGAGAAGCTAGGTTCTGCGAACATCGGCAGCTACCTCAGCAACTCGGTATGACACTACAAAAGCTGGAAATGCTCGTCTACTTCTCCTGAGTACCTAAATCTGCACACAAAAGGTGCAGGGAGTAGGGATGAGTGCTAAGTACTCAGTGAGTAATAAATCTATATAATATTAAAAGAAGAGGATAAAGCCCTCCCCTTAAGCCAAGTGGCCGCTTAAAAAAAATCCATGTGGCATAATTAGTTACTAATTAATTTTTAAGTTAATAATTAGTTAATAGTTATTATATATGAATTTAAATATCTATAAAAATGAAAATAATAAAAAATAAAAAATTACCATACACACACACACATGATATATATATATATATATATATATATATATATATATATATATATATTAATTAGTTACTTTATTTTAATTGGTTACTTTATTTTAATTAATAAATATAGATATCTCATAATTAGTTATAATAAAAAATTCAAGTATATAAATATATAAAATAAAAATAACTACACATTCAAATTGGGTGGTGGTAGTTTCAAGTTGGAGTGTTATAATTATTTTAAAATAAAAATAAAAAGAAAACAATTAAGTATAATAAAAAAAAATGAAAAAAGAAGAAGAAAACTACGCATTCAAATCGGTGAGTAGTTTCAAATTGGAGTTTTAAAATAAAAAAAATAAAAATTACCATTTCAAATTGGAGAATAGTTTCAAGTTGGAGTTTATAATCGTTTTAAAATAAAAAAACAAAAATAAAGCAATAAAAAAAATTGATTCAAATAGTGGAGTAGTTTCTTTCTAATATTCTATATTCTATATATCTTCTATATATTATTAAAAGGAGAGAATAAAACCCTCTCTTTATGCCAAGTGGTAGCCTAAAAAAATCTTATGGAATAATTAGTCAATAACAAAGAAATTATCTATTGAAAATTAACAAAGAAATTAACTACCTAAATTAACTACTAAAACATGGGGGAAAGTTGGTTTAGGTTAGTTAATCTCTTTATTTTATTTTTTAAAATCATTTTCCTTTTTATTTTATGAAAAAAAGTATATCTATTCATTAAAAGGGATAATAATATAATAAAATTTGAAATAAAAATAAATATTTTCAAAGAGTAATAAAACATATATCTCCTATTATATTATAAAAAAAATAGCAGACAAAAATATTAAACAAGTAATATGCTAATAATCTATCTATATATTATTAAAAGCCAAAGAAAAAGGCACCACATGACAAGTGGTAGCCTAGATAAAAACCATATGACATAATTAGTTAATAACAAAAAATTATTTATAAAAAATTAAAAAAGAAATTAACTACTAAAATATCGATAAGGGTTGGGTATATCGTATTGACAAATAAAATGAATTGAAATTTATTAAAGCAATACGATCTAATAGTATCAAACAAGAATAATTACAATTAATTATTTCTTTTTAATATTGACCGCGCATCCCGCGGGTACGATTAGTAGTATATATTAATAGCTGAAAGTAAGAAATCCACAGAATACCACAAAGTAAAGCTAAACTACAGTCCAATCCTCCTACGAAATAGCAACAACAGTACAATACAACTACCACAGGTATCTCAACAGATAAAGATGCAATGCAAATGCACATAACCGCTACGGCGTGTAGCCCGATCCATTTAACGTCGATGGTGCTCACTGTGGGTGTGTACAGACTCTGGAAGGGCTCCTACAGCCCAAGCGCAAATACCGTTGCGGCGTGCAGCCCGATCCTCATATCATATAAACCGCTGCGGCGTGCAACCCAATCCTCATATCATATAAACCGCTGCGCCGTACAGCCCGATCCATCCTCAGTCCACAATAATCAGATAAGTCACAAACAACTCAAATTATTTATTTCCAGATTTCCAGTTCATAAATTATGAAAAATACTGTAACTTTATTTAATTTTTTGCAAAACATGTGACTTAGCATTTCAATACTGTGATACCAAAATCAGGACTGAGATCGGTGATTTAAGCAAGTATAGCTATCACATATATACTATCCCCTAGGGATACTACAGGTCGGCACAAGGCCCCAAACATGGCTTACAACCCACAAATATGTCAAACACTGTGTTTTTCCATCACTAATAGCATATTATTCATATCCGGGATGGACCAAGTCTCAATCCCCAGTCACAATCAATCTTGCACCTGCCACGGGGTGCGTGTCACGCCCTACTAGCGTCACAATGTGCTAAGTTAGGGTTCCGAACCCTCAGACTACCATATACACAAACTACTCACCTCTAGCCAGTCGTAGACTCGTCCGCAATGCCCTTTCCTTTAGAATTCGCTGTCTCGCGCGTAGAATCTATTCAAACCATAATATTTATGTCATTTACGGGTCAAAGAAACATAAACCACTTCAATTTATATGAAAAATGCATAAATACGCTAAGTTGGTAAAACCCGACCCCGGGTCCGCTATCCGAAAAACTCAGAAACTTATACCAATGCGATCCTCGTCTCGCCACGAGTCCGTGGATATAAAGTTTATCGAAATCGGAGTTCGAATGGCCTTTCAAAACCCAAAAATTCATTTTCAATGCCTAGGCCATAATTCTTCACAGTTTCTACCCAAATTCATGAATATTGATGTTAATTCTACCATAAAATTACGTTTTTAAATCAAGAAACTTACCTTCGATGAATACCCGATGAATTCCCAGCGTTTTCCCGTGAGTTCTTCTCTCTAGGGTTCAAAATTTGTGTCTTTGGTGAATGAACCCGCAACTACACTGCTTCTGGTTTTTAATTCACTGATAGACCATTCCTTCTATGCGATCTCAGGCCCCCTATTGCGATCGCATAGAGTTAAGTTTTTCTGCCAATTTTCCCTTCTATGCGATCGCAATACACCTATGCGATCGCATAGTACAAACTCCCAGGCCTCATATTTTTCTTCTCTGCGATCGCGACACTTGGTATGCGATCGCACTGTGTAGTGTAATAAGCCTATGCGATCGCATAGCGCATTTTCCTCACCCCTCCAGGCTCTTCAATGCGATCGCAATGACTCTATGCGATCGCATAGAGCAATCATTGACTGCAATTTTCTGCTGCTATTTTTATGATCAAAACTTGCCCGTTGGCCATCCGAAATGATCCCGAGACCCCCGGGACCTCAACCAAAACCACAAATGCATCACGTTACCTCATTCAAACTTGCTCGTAACATAAAAACACCATCATAAACATCAAAATCACCTATTTCACACGAATTTAAGCCTAAGTTTCTTCAAAACTTCCGAAACTAACATTCAATCCAAAACCCGAGCTAAACATCTCCGAATGACCTGAAATTTTGCACGCATATCCAAAATCACCTAACGGAGCTACTGCAACTCTCGGAATTTCATTCCGAGCCCCGAAGCAAAATCTCACCTACCGTTCGGAGTTCGCCAAAATTCAACCTTAGCCAATTCAAGCGTAAATCTACATCGGACCTCCGAATTCGATTCCGATTGCTCTCTTGAGTCATAAATGATCCCACGAAACTAGTCGAATCATCATAATTCAATTCCGAGATATCTAGATCACCGATCAACATTCAGTTGACTTTTCCAAACTATCATTTTCATAAAGAGGCATATGACCTCATTCCTATCTAAATTCTTTCCGATTTGCTTCTAACTTTCCAAACACATATAAATAAGCATGTTGAGGTGTTAAATGAAGAAAACGGGGCAATAACTCCCGTAACGACGAGTCGGGTCGTTACATTTTCCCCAACTTAAACAAACGCTCGTCCGCGAGCGGGTTAAGAAACATACCTGGAGTATCAAATAAGTGTGGATATCTGCTCCGCATCTCCTGCTCGGTCTCCCAAGTTGCTTCCTCCTCGGGATGACCTCTCCATTGTACTTTCACTGAAGCTATGTCCTTGGATCTCAGCTTACGATCCTGTCGACCCAAAATGGCTACCGGCTCCACATCATATGTCAAGTTCTCATCTAATTGTATCATGCTAAAGTCTAACACATGTGGCGGGTCTCCAACATACTTTCAGAGCATAGATACATGGAATACCGGGTGAACTCCCGACAAGCTGGGTGGCAAAGCAAGCATATAGGCCACCTTCCCAACGTTTTTATGCACCTCAAAAGGTCCAATGAACCTTGGGCTCAACTTTCCTCTCTTTCCAAACCTCATAACGCCCTTCATAGGCGAAACCTTCAACAACACCTTCTCACCTACTGAATAAGACACATCTCGAACCTTCCGGTCTGCATAACTCTTCTGATGCAACTGAGCTGTGAGAAGTCTTTCCTGAATCACCTTTACCTTGTCTAAGGCATCCTGAACTAACTCTATCCCCAACAACCTAGCCTCGCCTGGCTCAAACCAACCGATTGGAGATCTACACCACCTCTCATACAAAGCTTCATACGGTGCCATCTGAATGCTGGAATGGTAGCTATTATTATAAGCAAACTCTGCAAGAGGCAAGTAATCAGCCCATGAACCACCGAAATCAATGACACAAGCACGCAACATGTCCTCCAATATCAGAATAGTACGCTCAGGCTGCCCATCCGTCTGTGGATGAAATGCTGTGCTCAGCTCTACCTGTGAACCCAACTCTCGCTGAAATGTCCTCCAGAACTGAGAAATGAACTGGGTATCTATGTTTGATATAATAGAAATGGAAACTCCATGCAATCTCACAATCTCACAGATGAATATCTCTGCCAACCGCTCCGAGGAGTATGTAGTACACACTGGGATGAAGTGAGCTGACTTGGTCAGCCTATCCACAACCACCCAAACTGAATCAAACTTCCTCGCTGTCCGAGGGAGTCCAGTAACAAAGTCCATAGTGATCTTTTCCCACTTCCACTCAGGAATATCAATACGCTAGAACACTCCACCAGGTCTCTGATGTTCATACTTGACCTGCTGATAGTTTAAAAACCGTGCCACATGATTCACAATATCTTTCTTCATCTTTCTCCACCAATAATTCTTTCTCAAATCCTGATAGATCTTTGCTGCACCTGGATCAATGGAATACCGCAAGCTGTGGGCCTCCACTAATATCAACTCACGAAGGCCATCAACATTGGGCATGCATATCCGGCCATGCATCCGCAACACACCATCACTATCAATTGTGACATCTCTGGCATCATCATGCTAAACTCTGTCCTTAAGGACAAGTAAGTGTGGATCATCATACTGGCGCTCTCGAATACGATCATATAAAGAAGAACGAGCTACTACACAAGCCATCACCCGACCGGGCTCAGAAATATCCAGCCTCACCATCTGATTAGCTAACGCCTGAACATCAACTGCTAGGGGTCTCTCCCCAACTGGAATATACGCTAAACTGCCCATACTAATAGCCTTCCGGATCAATGCATCTGCCACTACATTGGCTTTCCGAGGATGGTACAAAATAGTAATATCATAGTCATTAAGCAATTCAAGCCATCTCCGCTGCCTCGAATTGAGATCTTTCTGCTTTAACAAATGCTGAAGTCTGCGATGGTCTATATATACATCACAAGATACATCATACAGGTAATGCCTCCAAATTTTCAAGGCATGAACAATAGTTGCTAACTCTAGATCATGAACAGGGTAGTTCTTCTCGTGGGGCTTCAGCTGACGAGAAGCATATGCAATAACTCTGCCCTTCTGCATCAACACACAACCGATCCCGACTCTGGAAGCATCACAATATACCGTATAAGACCCTGAAGCTGATGGAAACACAAGTACTGGAGTTGTGGTCAAAGCCTCATTGAGCTTCTGAAAGCTCACCTCACATTCATCAGACCATACAAATGGAGCATTCTTCTGTGTCAACTTAGTCAACGGTGAAGCAATAGATGAGAAACCCTGAACAAACCGACGATAATAGCCTGCCAAGCCGAGAAAACTCCGAATCTCTGTAGCTGAAGAAGGTCTGGGCCAATTCTGCACTGCCTCGACCTTCTGTGGATCAAACCGAATACCATCACTGGACACTACATGTCCCAGAAAACCCACAGTATCAAGCCAGAACTCACACTTAGTGAATTTTGCATAAAGCTTCTCTTCTCTCAACCTCAGCAATACCACCCTCAAGTGCCATGCATGCTCCTCCTGGTTGCGTGAATACACCAGGATATCATCAATAAACACGATCACAAAAGAATCAAGGTACGACCGAAATACACTATTCATCAAGTGCATGAATGCGGCTGGGGCATTAGTCAGCCCGAAAGACATCACCAAGAACTCATAGTGCCCATATCTCGTTTTGAATGCTATTTTCATAATGTCTGAGTCCCTAATCTTCAACTGATGATAGCCGATCGAAGATCAATCTTATAAAATACACTAGCTCCTTGAAGCTGATCAAATAAGTCCTCAATACGAGGCAATGGGTACTTGTTCTTCACTGTTACCATCTTCGGCTGCATGTAATCAATGCACATTCTTATTGTACCATCTTTCTTTTTCACAAACAATACAGGTGCACCCCAAGGTGACACACTCGGGCGAATAAAACCCTTATCTAAGAGTTCCTGAAGCTGCTCTTTTAATTCTTTTAACTCCGCTGGTGCCATGCGATAGAGAGGAATAGAAATGGGTTGATTGCCCGGCACCAAGTCAATACCAAAGTCAATATCCATGTCAGGCGGCATGCCCGGCAAGTCTGCTGGAAATACATCCAGAAACTCCCTCACAATGGGGACCGAATCAAGACTGGGTGTCTCAGCCTCAACATCTCTAATGAAGGCCAAATAAGATAGACAACCCTTCCCAATCATTCGTTGGGACTTCATATAAAAATCACCCTATCGGACACATAATCAGTCAAGCCACGCCACTCGATCCTCGCATTACCTGGAATAGCTAGTGTGACTTTCTTGGCATGACAGTCCAAAATCGCATGGTAAGGAGATAGCCAATCAATGCCTAGAATCACATCGAAATCTACCATCCCAATAGCAATAAATCAACTTGGGTCTCCAGACCCCCAATAGTAATAAGACAGGATCAATATACCTGATCCACAACAACAGTATCCCCCACCAGGGTAGACACATGTACGGGCAAAGCAATAATACCACGGGTCATGCCCAAATGATGTGCAAAATAAGAAGAAACATAGGAATAGGTGGATTTGGGATCAAATAATACAGAAGCATCCCTGTGGCAGACTGAATTAATACCTGAAATGATAGCATCTAAGGCACTAGCGTCCTTCCTATCCGGAAGAGCACAGAAACGAGCCTGGCCTCCGCCAGTACGATCCTCGCCCCTAGGGCAACCTATGGCTACCTGGCCACCAGTCCTAGCTAACTATGCTGGCGCTGAAGAAACAGGAGTAGAAGATGAGGGCTGATCCCTCTGCTGAGACCGCCTACGAAGCCACTGAGGAGACTCTCTCTTGATATGGCCCAAATCGCCACACTCAAAACAACAGCCCGAAGATAGAAAAAGGGGCTGCTGAGGACCCCTCGCTGCAGATGAATCCTGAGCTGAAGAAATAGGAGCAGAGCTCTGAGCTGGAAGAGCACTCAATGCAGGCTGACTCTGCTGACGACCCTGCTGAGTCTGATGACCCTGATGGCCCTGGCGACCACGATCTGATGAAACTCCACTGGAATCTGCACGTCCAGACTGATGAGATCTGCATGAACGACCTCTATTGTGCTAGGGCTGGCCCATAGACGGAGCACCACTGTAACTGCCAGTACCACGAGGCCTCTTAGCCTTTTTCTCCTCACGCTCTCTGCGGCGATCTGTCTCAATATGACGGGCAGCATCAACCACCTCCTCAAAGGTAACTGCCGAAGCTCTCTCTCTAGTCATCAATATATGAATGGGATAGATAAGACCATTTATAAATCTCCTGATCCTCTCTCTGTTCGTCAGAATAATCCACATGGCATGACAGGCTAGCTGTGTGAATCTCATCTCATACTGAGTAACCGTCACGTCCCCCTGCTTCAGCCACTCAAACTGACGACGCATCTCCTCTCTCTGGGACTGAGGCACATATTTCTCCAAAACCTCCATGGAGAACTGCTGCCAGGTGTGGGGCGCTGCTCCAGCGGGCCTACGCCTCTCCAAATCCTCCCACCACTGAAATGCTGCACCTGTGACCTGAAAAGTGGTTAAAGCAACACCGCTAGACTCCAGAATACCCGCGGTGCGAAGCATATGCTAACATTTATCAAGAAAACCCTGGGTATCCTCGCCCTCAGCACCACTGAATACCGGAGTCTGTAGCCTCTCAAACCTCTCCAGACGACGCTGCTCATCGTCAGGCATAATTGGAACCACATGAGCAGGGACTGGTGCAACGGGTGCAGCTGGCCGAACTGGAGCTGCCCCAAGTGCCTGAATACCCTGTACTACCGGCTCGGGTGTGCGAGCCACGGGGGTCGAATTCCCTCCCCCTGCCTGTGAAGAAGACGCTGCAGTAGAGGCTGCAACTACCTGAGCCAAGCCAGTGCATACTGATAGGATTTGAGCCAAGGTCTCCTGAAGACCCGGTATCACAATAGGAATTGCCGGTGCCTGAACCTGAGCTGACGGAGCGTCTGCAGCTGGAACATGATCCTGAACCTGGGCCACCGGTGCTGGAATCTAACCCTGAGTCTGGTCAACTGGTGGGTCAGCAGGTGCTAGAACTGCTGCCCTACCTCTACCACGACCACGACCTCTGGGTGCCAATGGTGGTCGTCCGCCACGTCCGCTAGCACGTGTTCTCGCCATCTGCGAGAGAATAGAATATGGAAAAGTTTAGTTTCACGATAACACAAATCGCACGATATGAATCCAAGAAAAGTGAGGTTTTTCCTATAGTTCTGTAGCCTTCCAAGGATAGATATGGACGTCAACGTACCGATCCACGAAAGCCTACTAAACCGGCTCATGACTCGCAAGTCCTAGTAACCTAGGCTCTGATACCAACTTGTCACGACCCAAATCCGTTTGTGATGGCGCCCAACAATTACGCTAGGCCAGCCAGACCAACAATTGTTTATCACATTGAACATCAGTCCCAAATGGACATCCCAAAAAGAATATATGAGTCAAAGGACTCCAATAATAATACAAACAAAAGTACTGAGAAGTGCAAAAAACAACTAACACTCCCAAAGATCTGGAGTCACAAGTCTAGAGCCTCTAAACAAAAATGAACAAAATAGAGAATACTGTATGGAAATACTCGAGTCTGAATATAAAGTAACAGCTGAAAAAGGGATGAGAAGCTAGGTTCTGCGAACATCGGCAGCAACCTCAGCAACTCCGTATGACACTACAAAAGCTGGAAATGCTCGTCTACTTCTCCTGAGTACCTGAATCTGCACACAAAAGATGCAGAGAGTAGGGGTGAGTACTAAGTACTCAGTGAGTAATAAATATATATTAATAGCTGAAAGTAAGAAATCCACAGTATACCACAAAGTAAAGCTAAACTACAGTCCGATCCTCCTACGAACTAGCAACAATAGTACAATACAACTACCACAGGTATCTCAACAGATAAAGATGCAATGCAATGCACATAACCGCTACGGCATGTAGCCCGATCCATTTAACGTCGATGGTGCTCACTGTGGGTGTGTACAGACTCTGGAAGGGCTCCTACAGCCCAAGCGCAAATACCGCTGCGGCGTGCAGCCCGATCCTCATATCATATAAACCGTTGCGGCGTGCAGCCCGATCCTCATATCATATAAACTATTGCGGTGTGCAGCCCGATCCATCCCCAGTCCACAATAATCAGATAAGTCACAAACAACTCAAATTACTTATTTCCATATTTCCAGTTCATAAATTATGAAAAATACTTTTACTTTTATTTAATTTTTTGCAAAACAGGTGACTTAGCATTTCAATAATGTGATACCAAAACCAGGACTGAGATCGGTGATTTAAGCAAGTATAGCTATCACATATATACTATCCCCTAGGGTTACTACAGGTCGGCACAAGGCCCCAAACAAGGCTTACAGCCCACAAATATGTCAAACACAGTGTTTTTCCATCACTAATAGCATATTATTAATATCCAGGATGGACTAAGTCTCAATCTCCAGTCACAATCAGTCCCGCACCTGCCACGGGGTGCGAGCCACGCCCTACTAGCATCACAATGTGCTAAGCCGGGGTTCCGAACCCTCAGACTACCATATACACAAACTGCTCACCTCTAGCCGGTCGTAGACTCATCCGCAATGCCCTTTCCTTTAGAATTTGAAGCCTCGCACATAGAATCTATTCAAACCACAATAATTATGTCATTTGCGGGTCAAAGAAACATAACCCACTTCAATTTACATGAAAAACGCATAAATACGCTAAGTTGGTAAAACCCGACCCCGGACCCGCTGTCCCAAAAATTCAGAAACTTATACCAACGTGATCCTCGTCTCGCCACGAGTCCGCGCATATAAAGTTTATCGAAATCGGAGTTCGAATGGAATTTCAAAACCCAAAAAATCATTTTCAATACCTAGGCCATAATTCTTCACAGTTTCTACCCAAATTCATGAAAATTGATGTTAATTCTACCATAAAATTATGTTTTTGAGTCAAGAAACTTACCTCCGATGAATTCCCAACGTTTTCCCGTGAGTTCTTCTCTCTAGGTTTCAAAATTTGTGTCTTTGGTGAATGAACCCGCGACTACAATGCTTCTTGTTTTTAATTCACTGACAGGCCATTTCTTCGATGTGATCGCAGGCCCCCTATTGCACTCGCATAGAGTTAAGTTTTTCTGCCAATTTTCCCTTCTATGTGACTGCAATACACCTATGCGATCGCATAGTACAAACTCTCAGGCCTCATTTTTTTCTTCTCTGTGATCGCGACACTTGGTATGTGATCGAAATGTGCAGTGTAATAAGCCTATGCGATCGCACCCCTTGCTATACGATCGCATAGCACATTTTCCTCACCCCTCCAGGCTCTTCTATGCGATCGCAACGACTCTATGCGATCGCATAGAGCAATCACTGACTGCAATTTTCTGCTATAATTTTTATGATCAAAACTTGCTCGTTGGCCATTTGAAATGATCCCGAGAACCCCGGGACCTCAACCAAAACCACCAATACATCACGTTACCTCATTCAAACTTGCTCGTAACATAAAAATAGCATCATAAACATCAAAATCACATATTTTACACGGATTCAAGCCTAAGTTTTTTCAAAACTTCCGAGACTAACATTCAATCCAAAACCCGATGTAAACACCTCCGAATGACCTGAAATTTTGCACGCATATCCAAATCACCTAACGGAGCTACTGCAACTCTCAGAATTTCATTTCGAGCCCCGGATCAAAATCTCACCTACCGTTTGTAGTTCGCCAAAATTCAACCTTAGCCAATTCCAGCCTAAATCTACACCGGACCTCCGAATTCGATTCCGATTGCTCTCCTAAGTCATAAATGATCCCTCAAAACTAGTCGAATCATTAGAATTCAATTCCGAGCTATCTAGATCACCGGTCAACATTCGGTTGACTTTTCCAAACTATCCTTTTCATAAAGAGGTATATGACCTCATTCCTATCTAAATTCTTTCTGATTTGCTTATAACTTTCCAAACACATATAAATAAGCATGTTGAGGTGTTAAATGAAGAAAACGGGGCAATAACTCCCGTAATGTTGAGTCGGCTTGTTACATTCTCTCCAACTTAAACAAACGCTCGTCCGCGAGCGGGTTAAGAAACATACCCGGAGTATCAAATAAGTGTGGATATCTGCTCTGCATCTCCTGCTCGGTCTCCCAAGTTTCTTCCTCCACGGAACAACCTCTCCACTGTACTTTCACTGAAGCTATGTCCTTGGATCTTAGCTTACGAACCTGTTGACCCAAAATGGCTATCGGCTCCACATCATAGGTCAAGTCCTCATCTAACTGTATCGTGCTGAAGTCTAACACATGTGACGGGTCTCCAACATACTTCCGGAGCATAGATACATGGATTACCGAGTGAACTCCCAACAAGCTGGGTGGCAAAGCAATCATATAGGCCACCTCCCCAACTTTCCTAAGCACCTCAAAAGGTCCAATGAACCTTGGGCTCAACTTTCCTCTCTTTCCAAACCTCATAATGCCCTTCATAGGCAAAACCTTCAGCAACACCTTCTCACCTACTAAATATGACACAATTCGGACCTTCCGGTCCGCATAACACTTCTGATGCGACTGAGCTGTGTGAAGTCTTTCCTGAATCACCTTCACTTTGTCTAAGGCATCCTGAACTAACTCTGTCCCCAAAAACCTAGCCTCGCCGGGCTCAAACCAACCGACTGGAGACCTACACCGCCTCCCATACAAAGCTTCATACGGTGCCATATGAATGCTGGACCGGTAGCTATTATTATAAGCAAACTCTGCAAGAGGCAAGTAATCAGCTCATGAACCACCTAAATCAATGACACAAGCACGCAACATGTCCTCCAATATCTGAATAGTATGCTCAGACTGCCCATCCGTCTGTAGATGAAATGTTGTGCTCAGCTCTACCTGTGAACCCAGCTCTCGTTGAAATGTCCTCCAGAACTAAGAAGTGAACTAGGTACCTCTGTCTGATATAATAGAAATGGGAACTCCATGCAATCTCACAATCTCATGGATGAATATCTCTGTCAACCGCTCCAACGAGTACGTAGTACACACTGGGATGAAGTGAGCTGACTTGGTCATCCTATCCATAACCACCAAAACTGAATCAAACTTCCTCGCTGTCCGAGGGAGTCCACTAACAAAGTCCATAGTGATCCTTTCCCACTTACACTAGGGAATATCAATACGCTGGAACACACCACCAGGTCTCTGATGCTCATACTTGACCTGATGACAGTTTAAACACCGTGCCACATGATTCACAATATCTTTCTTCATCTTTCTCCACCAATAATGATGTCTCAAATCCTGATACATCTTTGCTGCACCTGGATGAATGGAATACCGCAAGCTGTGGGCCTCCTCTAATATCAACTCCGAAGGCCATCAACATTGGGCACGTATATCCGGCCCTGCATCCGCAACACACCATCACTATCAATAGTGACATCTCTGGCATCATCATGCGGAACTCTGTCCTTAAGGACAAGTAAGTGTGGATCATCATACTGGCGCTCTCGAATATGATCTAAAGAAGAACGAGCTACTACACAACCCATCACCCGACTGGGCTCAGAAATGTCTAGCATCACCATCTGATTAGCTAGCGCCTGAACATCAATTGCAAGGGGTCTCTCCCTAACTAGAATATACGCCAAACTGCCCATACTAATAGCCTTCCGGCTCAATGCATCAGCCACTACATTGGCTTTCCCGGGATGGTACAAAACAGTAATATCATAGTCTTTAAGCAATTCAAGCCATCTACGCTGCCTTGAATTAAGATCTTTCTGCTTTAACAAATACTGAAGGCTGCGGTGGTCTGTATATACATCACAAGATACACCATACATGTAATGCCTCCAAATTTTCAAGGCATGAACAATAGCTGCTAACTCTAGGTCATGAACAGGACAGTTCTTCTCGTGGGGCTTCAGCTGACGAGAAGCATATGCAATAACTCTGACCTCCTAAATCAACACATAGCTGATCCCGACTCTAAAAGCCTTACAATATACTGTATAAGACCCTGAAGCTGATGGCAACACAAGTACTGGAGTTGTGGTCAAAGCCTCCTTGAGCTTCTAAAAGCTCTCATCACATTCATTAGACCATACAAATGGAGCATTCTTCTGTGTCAACTTAGTCAATGGTGAAGCAATAGATGAGAAACCCTGAATAAACCGGCGATAATAGCCTGCCAAGCCAAGGAAACTCCGAATCTCAGTAGCGGAGGAAGGTCTTGGCCAATTCTGCACTGCCTCGACCTTCTGTGGATCAACCCGAATACCATCACTGGACACTACATGTCCCAGAAGAGTCACAGTATCAAGCCAGAACTCACACTTAGTGAATTTTGCATAAAGCTTTTCTTCTCTCAACCTCTGCAATACCACCCTCAAGTGTTGTGCATGCTCCTCCTGGCTGCATGAATACACCAGGATATCATCAATAAACACGATCACGAAAGAATCAAGGTACGGACAAAATACACTATTCATCAAGTGCATAAATGCGACTGGGGCATTAGTCAGCCCGAAAGACATCACCAGGAATTCATAGTGCCCATATCTCGTTCTGAACGCTATTTTCATAATGTCTGAGTCCCTAATCTTCAACTGATGATAGCCCGATCGAAGATCAATCTTAGAAAATACACTAGCTCCCTGAAGTTGATCAAATAAGTCCTCAATACGGGGCAATATGTACTTGTTCTTCACTGTTACCTTGTTCAGCTTCCTGTAATCAATGCACATTCTCATTGTGCCATATTTCTTTTTCATGAACAATACCGGTGCACCGCAAGGTGACACACTCAGGTGAATGAAACCCTTATTTAAGAGTTCCTGAAGATGCACTTTCAATTCTTTCAACTCCACTGGTGCCATGCGATAGGGAGGAATAGAAATGGGTTGAGTGCCCGGCACCAAGTCAATACCAAAGTCAATATCCATGTCAGGCGGCATGCCCGGCAAGTCTGCTGGAAATACATCCGGAAACTCCCTCACAACGGGGACCGAATCAGGACTGGGTGTCTCAGCCTCAACATCTCTAATGAAGGCCAAATAAGATAGACAACCCTTCCCAATCATTCGTTGGGTCTTCATATTAGAAATCACCCTGTCGGACACATAATCAGTCAAGCCACACCACTCGATTCTCGGATTACCCAGAATAGCTAGTGTGACTGTCTTGGCATGACAGTCCAAAACCGCATGGTAAGGAGATAGCCAATCCATGCTTAGAATCACATCGAAATCTACCATGCCCCATAGCAATAAATCTACTCGGGTCTCCAGACCCCTAATAGTCATAAGACATTATCGATATACCTGATCCACAATAACAGTATCCCCCACCGGGGTAGACACATGTACGAGCAAAGCAAGAATACCACGGGTTATGCCCGAATGATGTGAAAAATAAGAAGAAATATAGGAATAGGTGGATCCGGGATCAAATAATACAGAAGCACCCCTGTGGTAGACTAAAATAATATCTGAAATGACAGCATCTGAGGCACTAGCGTCCTTCCTATCCGAAAGAGCATAGAAACGAGCCTGGCCTCCGCCAGTACGATCCTCGCCCCTAGGGCGACCTCTGGCTACCTGGCAACCAGTCCTAACTGACTGTGCTGGCACTGAAGAAACAGGAGTAGAAGACGAGGGATGATCCCTCTGCTGAGACCGCCTACGAAGCCACTGAGGACACTCTCTCTTGATATGTCCCAAATCACCAAACTCAAAACAACGGCCCGAAGATGGAAGAAGGTGCTGCTAAGGACCCCTCGCTGCAGATGAATCCTGAGCTGAAGAAACAGGAGCAGAGCTCTCTCCGTACAGGCGATTGTCTTCTACAGTGAACGCGCCAAACAAAAATGGACGGATCACTGCCGTCCTCCGATGAAATTCCACCGGACTTGTCCCAAATTGATCGCCTCTCTAAGGCGCATATAGTCCCACAAACAGCCAGCCCACCAATTCGCCCAGCAGCTACGAATCAAAGCAGAGGATCTTAGCCTCTCTCTCCTCATGCTCTCTGTGACGATCTATCTCAATATGACGGACAACATCAACCACCTCCTTAAAGGTAACTGCCGAAGCCCTCTCTCTGGTCATCAATATACGGATGGGATAGATAAGACCATCTATAAATCTCCCGATCCTCTTCTGTCAGTTGAAATCATCCATATGGCATGACGGGCTAGTTGTGTGAATCTCAACTCATACTGAGTTACTGACATACCCCATTGCTTCAGCCACTCAAACTGACGACGCAGCTCCTCTCTCTGGGACTGAGGCACATACTTCTCCAAAAATACCGCGGAGAACTGCTGCCAGGTGAGGGGCGCTGCTCCAGCGGGCCTACGCTTCTCCAAATCCTCCCACCACTGAGATGCTGCACCTGTGAACTGAAAAGTGGTGAAAGCAACACTGATGGACTCCAGAATACCCGCGGTGCGAAACATACACTGACATTTATCAAGAAAACCCTGGGCGTCCTCGCCCTCAGCACCACTGAATGTCGGAGGATGTAGCCTCTCAAACCTCTCCAAAGGACACTGCTCATCATCAGGCATAACTGGAACCACATGAGCAGGAGCTGGTGCAACAGGTGCAGCTAGCTGAACTGGAGCTGCCTCAGGTGCCTGATTACCTTGAAGTACCGGCTCGGGTGTGCGAGCCACGGGGGTCTGATTTCCTCCCCCTCCTTGAGAAGAAACCGCTACAGTAGAGGATGCAACTACTTGGGCCAAGCCAGTGCAAACTGATAGAATCTGAGCCAAAGTCTCCTGAAGACCCGGTATCACAATAGGAACTACCGGTGCTTGAACCTGAGCTGCCGGAGCGTCTGCAGCTGGAACATGATCCTGAACCTGGGCCACCGGTGCTGGAATCTGACCTTGAGTCTGGTCAACTGGTGGGTTAGCAGGTGCTGGTACTGCTGCCCCACCTCTACCACGACCACGGCCTCTAGGTGCCATTGGTGGTCGTCCGCCACGTCCGCTAGCACGTGTTCTCGCCATCTGCGAGAGAATAGAATATGGAAAAGTTTAGTTTCATGATAACACAAATCGCACGATATGAATTCAAGAAAAGTGAGGTTTTTCCTAAAGTTCTGTAGCCTTCCAAGGATAGATATGGACGTCTACGTACCGATCCGCGAAAGCCTACTAAACCGGCTCATGACTCGCAAGTCCTAGTAACCTAGGCTCTGATAACAACTTGTCACGATCCAAATCCGGTCGTGATGGCACCCAACAATTACGCTAGGCCAGCCAGACAAACAATTGTTTATCACAATGAACATCAGTCCCAAATAGACATCCAAAGAAGAATATATGAGTCAAAGGACTCCAATAATAATAAAAACAAAAGTACTGAGAAGTGCGAAAAACAACTAACTCTCCCAAAGATCTGGAGTCACAAGTCTAGAGCCTCTAAACAAAACCGAACAAAAATAGAGAATATTGTATGGAAATTCTCGAATCTGAATATGAAGTATCAGCTGAAAAAGGGATGAGAAGTTAGGTTCTACGAACGTCGGCAGCTACCTCAGCAACTCGGTATGACACTGAAAAAGTTGGAAATGCTCGTCTACTTCTCCTAAGTACCTGAATCTGCATACAAAAGGTGCAGGGAGTACTAAGTACTCAGTGATTAATAAATATATATTAATAGCTGAAAGTGAGAAATCCACAGAATACCACAAAGTAAAGCTAAACTACAGTCTGATCCTCCTACGAACTAGCAACAACAGTACAATACAACTACCACAGGTGTCTCGACAGATAAAGATGCAATGCAATGCACATAACCGCTACGGTGTGTAGCCCAATCCATTTAACATCGACGGCGCTCACTGGGGGTGTGTACAAACTCCGGAGGGGCTCCTACAGCCCAAGCGCAAATACCGCAGCGGCGTGCAGCCTGATCCTCATATCATATAAACCGCTGCGGCGTGCAACCCGATCCTCATATCATATAAATCACTGCGGCGTGCAGCACAATCCATCCTCAGTCCACAATAATCAGATAAGTCACAAACAACTCAAATTACTTATTTCCAGATTTCTAGTTCATAAATTATGAAAAATACTTTAACTTTTATTTAATTTTTTGCAAAACAGGTGACTTAGCATTTCAATACTGTGATACCAAAACTAGGACTGAGATCAGTGATTTAAGCAAGTATAGCTATCACATATATACTATCCCCTAGGGATACTACAGGTCGGCACAAGGCCTCAAACAAGGCTCACAGCCCACAAATATGTCAAACACAGTGTTTTTCCATCCCTAATAGCATATTATTCATATTCGGGATGGACCAAGTCTCAATCCCCAGTCACAATCAATCCCGCACCTGCCACGGGGTGCGTGCCACGCCCTACGAGCGTCACAATGTGCTAAGCCGGGATTCTGAACCCTCAGGCTACCATATACACAAACTACTCACCTCTAGCCGGTCGTAGAGTCATCCACAATGACCTTTCCTTTAGAATACGCTATCTCGCGCGTAGAATCTATTCAAACCACAATAATTATGTCATTTACAGGTCAAAGAAACATAACCCACTTCAATTTACATGAAAAATGCATAAATATGCTAAGTTGGTAAAACCCGACCCCGGGCCCACTGTCCGAAAAATTCAGAAACTTATACCAATGCGATCCTCGTCTCGCCACGAGTCCGTGCATATAAAGTTTATCGAAATCGGAGTTCGAATGGCCTTTCAAAATCCAAAAATTCGTTTTCAATACCTAGGCCATAATTCTTCACAGTTTCTACCCAAATTCATGAAGATTGATGTTAATTCTACCATAAAATTACGTTTTGAGTCAAGAAAATGAATACCCGATGAATTCCCAGCGTTTTCCCGTGAGTTCTTCTCTCTAGGGTTCAAAATTTGTGTCTTTGGTGAATGAACCCGCGACTACAGTGCTTCTAGTTTTTAATTCACTGACAGACCATTCCTTATATGCGATCGTAGGCCCCCTATTGTGATCGATAGAGTTAAATTTTTCTGCCAATTTTCCCTTTTATGCGACCGCAATACACCTATGTGATCGCATAGTACAAACTCCAAGGCCTCATTTTTTTCTTCTCTGCGATCGCGACACTTGGTATGTGATCGCACTGTGCAGTGTAATACGCCTATGCGATCGCATAGCACATTTTACTCACCCCTCCAGGCTCTTCTATGCGATTGCAATGACTCTATGCGATCGCATAGAGCAATCACTGACTGCAATTTTCTCCTGTAATTTTTATGATCAAAACTTGCCCGTTGGCCATCCGAAATGATCCCTAGAACCCCCGGACCTCAACCAAAACCACCAATGCATCACGTTACCTCATTCAAACTTGCTCGTAACATAAAAACACCATCATAAACATCAAAATCACCTATTTCACACGGATTCAAGCCTAAGTTTCTTCAAAACTTTCGGAACCAACATTCAATCCAAAACCTGACCTAAACACCTCCGAATGATCTGAAATTTTTCACGCATATCCAAAATCACCTAACGGAGCTACTGCAACTCTCAAAGTTTCATTCCGAGCCCCGGATCAAAATCTCACCTACCGTTCGGAGTTCGCCAAAATTCAACCTTAGCCAATTCAAGCATAAATCTACATCGGACCTACGAATTCAATTCGGATTGCTCTCCTAAGTCATAAATGATCCCCCAAAATTAGTCGAATCATCAGAATTCAATTCCGAGCTATCTAGCTCACCGGTCAATATTCGGTTGACTTTTCCAAACTATCATTTTCATAAAGAGGTATATGACCTCATTCCTATCTAAATTCTTTCTGATTTGCTTCTATCTTTCCAAACACATATAAATAAGCATGTTGAGGTATTAAATGAAGAAAATGGGGCAATAACTCCCGTAACGACGAGTCGGGTCGTTACAATGTTATTTGTTGGGGATGACATTTCTGCTGGGGATAGTTTTTCCATTTATCCCTTCCCCATTCTGTGTTTCAAAACTCGCTGGGGGTTATATTATTGAAGATGAATTTTCCTTTCTTCCTTTCCCACTTTGTGTTGTCCGACCAACTCGAAACTTAGTTGATAATTGGTCAGAGTTCTGCTGGGGATCCTCTTGGAACTTGGCCACCAAGTTCCTCAACATGCTATTTTTTTTGGTTCTTCTCCGTACTTTCCTTGCCATTTTAGACCAATATTATCCGGCCTTGCAACAAATGTGTTTTTGTCTTATTGCCTTGTCTCTAGCCTGTCCTCTTCACAGTTTGCTTTTTACCATTTTGGGCAACTGGTAGTAAGCTCTAAAAGATCTTATAAAACAAATTTCTGGAAAAAGTATTTTAAACAAAGAAATGAAAAGATAGAAAAAAAAAAAAGAAAATCTTTCTGAACAAATGTTGGGAAAGAGAAAAGAAAGGAACTTATCTGGGGTGGTATAACCAATTCCAACGATCATGTCGTACATTTTGGATTAATCAACCCAGTCTATTTGTGTCGATCAATCTTTTTGATGTCTTCACCTACTGCGGATAAACATGTGCCCAACTCTTTGCAAAAATGTGGATCCTTTCTGCCAATCTTATATTGTCGCCTCATACTGCCCTTCGAGGGGTTTTCACTAATAAGACTCTATCATTTCTCTCTGCTCCCGATGCCTTATGGTACATGTGAAGGTTTCACTGATAAGACTCTCTCATTTTGCTTCTCCCAGCTTACGTCGCCTTATGGTTCCTGTGAAGGTTTTCACCGACAAGACTCTCTCATTTTATTTTCTCAGATAGGGATTGGAGTGTTGCCGACAAGATTCTCTCTGCTGGAAATTCTTTTGACTATTTTTCAGCTCATGATCCTCATTCAGTTAGGGACCAGTGTGTTATTTTTGGCTTTCATTTGCCTATCTTGGCAGCTCTCAGATACTGATCGGGAGGTCTTTTTTGGACATCAATATGGGTTTTATATGGGTCTTAAAAGAAAAGGAGATAAAAGTTCAAAATAACTTTGACGGGTAAAACATTAGAACTCTTGGAATCAAAACTCTTTCCAAAATTCAAAAACATAACTTCTGCCCCAGTTCTCTTACTTGGGGGATTTTTGACTTTTGTTACATTATGACCGAGCCATGAGGCGCCTACGTATCCTCTTTGAGGAATCATGTCGAGCGTAGTTCACTTGATTCCTTTATTTTTCTTGTGACTTTCCTTTTTGTTTTTTGTTATTATATTCCTTCTTTTTCTTTTTTTCATTTTTCGTTTTCATTGATGATTCCAAGAGAGGGGTACAAAAGAATAAGTGAGGCTCACACGGGGAAAACAAAGGTTAAAAGTGTTTGGATAGAAGAAAGAATTGCATCCGTCATTTCATTATCCGATAAACACCAAGTACAAACAATCAAATGAACCAAAGTTATAATCAAAGAAATTACACGTAATATCTCTTGACCACATCAGAATTGATAGTCATGTCGATGCATCTTCCTTCGACGTCTGTTAGACATAAAGCACAATTGGATAACACTCAGGTCACAATATACGACTCTTGCTAATTTGGGGTGAACTTGCCTTTTGCCTCGATCTGATGTGGGAGGATCCATTTCAATACTTGCTGCCCTACTTCAAATTTCCTGGGGCGCACCTTTTTATTGTATGCTCTTGCCATTCTCTTCTGATACAACTGGCCATGGCATACTGCCACCAATCATTTTTCATCAATTAAGCTCAACTACTCCAATCGAGCGTTGACCCATTTATCATCGTCAAGCCCAGCTTCAGCAACAATCCGGAGGGATGGAATTTCAACTTCTGCTGGTATCACTGCTTTAATTATGTATACCGATGAATAAGGAATTGCACCTATTGAAGTACGAATAGTAGTGCGATAACCCAATAATGCAAATGGCAACTTTTCATGCCATTGCCTGGACCCTTTTACCATCTTCCTCAATATCTTCTTTATGTTTTTGTTAGCCGCCTCAACTTCTCCATTCGCCTTGGGACAATATGGGGTGGAATTACAATGTGTAATCTTGAACTATT
The DNA here is from genome assembly GCA_032618575.1 of Nicotiana noctiflora. Lineage (NCBI taxonomy): Eukaryota > Viridiplantae > Streptophyta > Magnoliopsida > Solanales > Solanaceae > Nicotiana > Nicotiana noctiflora. The sequence continues at coordinate 66,529 of JASVEL010002767.1, forward strand.
GACATACTTCTTTAATTAAACCCCTATTAGGATTATCACCATTATCCATGGTGATCACTTTGGGTATCCCAAATCTACAGATGTTATGTGAATGGACAAAATCCACCACTGCCCTCTTGGTTACTGACTTGAAAGTTTTAGATTCGACCCACTTAGTGAAATAATCAATGGTTACCAGAATGAACCTGTGACTGTTTGAAGTTGCCGGCTGAATAGGTCCAATGACATCCATGCCTCATGCAACAAATGGCCAAGGTGTTGATATTATATTATATTCTATTGGCGGAGAATGAATCAAATCTCCATGTACCTGACACTGATGGAACTTCCATACGAAACTGATATAGTCACGCTCCATGGTGAGCCAATAATATCCTGCTCACAGAATCTTCTTTGCCAATACATATCCGTTTATATGGGGCCCATACACTCCAGTATGTACCTCTGTCATCACTATCGTGGCTTGACCAGCATCTATACATCTCAGCAATCCCAAATCTAGAGTTTTTTGTACAACACTCCTCCACTGAGGAAAAATCTATTTTCCAGCCGTCGAATGACTCTCTTTTGAACTCTAGTTTCCTGCTCTGGTATATCCACATCCTGAGATATTCTTTGATATCATAAAATCATGGCTCGCCATCCATCTCTTCCTCTATCATATTGCAATAAGCATGTTGATCACGAATCTGAATATGCAACGGGTCAACATGAACCTTATCTGGATGGTGCATCATTGATGCTAAGGTGGCCAAAGCATCGGCAACCTCATTATGCACTCTCGGGATGTGCCTGAACTCTGCCGATCGAAACCACTTACTCAAGTCATGCAAACATTGTCGATACGGTATGAGCTTCAAATCCCGTGTTTCCCATTCATCTTGAATTTGATGTACTAGAAGGTCCGAGTATCCCAAGACCAAGACGTCCTGGACATCCATGTCCACAGCTAACCGTAACCCCAAAATGCATGATTCATACTTAGCCATGTTGTTGGTACAATAGAAGCGTAGTTGAGTCGTAACAGGATAATGATGTCTTGTTTCATAAATAAGTACTGCTCCTATTCCAATTGCTTTTGCATTCACAGCTCTGTTAAAGAAAAGTTTCCATCCTGGTTCCTTGGTCAATTCCAACTCATAAATATGCAGCGCCTCTTTATCAGGAGAATACGTTCTCAAAGGCTCATATTCTTCATCAACAATATTCTCAACTAAGTGATCGGCCAATGCTTGGGCTTTCATGGTCGTCCTCATCACATAGACAATGTTGAATTCTGTGAGTAATATCTGCCATGTCGCTAATCTCCCTATGGGCATAGACTTTTGGAAAATATACTTTAATGGATCCAGACATGAAAAGGTAAGTAGTATATGACGCCAGATAATGCTTAAACTTTAGTGCCACCCAAGTTAGGCCGCAACATGTCTTCTCAAGTTGAGTGTACTTAACCTCATAGACTATAAACTTCTTGCTGAGATAATAGATGGCTTGCTCTTTTCTTCCTGTGACATCATGTTGCCCCAGTACGCAACCAAAATGAATTCTCCAGTACTGTCAGATAGAGAATCAATGGTCTTCCTGGTTCAGGTGGGACCAACACAAGTGGGTTTGATAGATACCCCTTGATCTGGTCGAAGGCTTCCTGACATTCTGTCGTCCATTCTATCGTAGCATCTTTCTTTACCAGCTAGAAAATGGGTTCACAAGTAGTTGTGAGCTGAGTGATGAACCTGCTGATATAGTTCAACCTTCCCAACAGACTCATTACATCTGTTTTGTTCCTCGGTAACGGCAATTCCCGGATGGATTTGATCTTTGATGGGTCCAACTCGATGCCTCGTCGACTGACGATGAATCCTAGCAGCTTTCCTGATGGAACCCCAAATGCACATTTGGTTGGGTTAAGCTTAATATCGTACCTTCAAACTCTTAGTAAAAACTTCCTTAGGTCTGCTACGTGGTCTTCCTGACGCTTGGATTTAATGATCACATCATCTACATATACCTCAATCTCTTTGTGTATCATGTCATGAAATACGGTAGTCATTACTCTCATGTACGTTGCCCCAGCATTCTTCAAGCCAAACTACATTACCCGATAGCAATAAGTTCCCCACGGTGTGATGAAAGTCGTCTTTTCTGCGTCTTCTTCATCTGTCGGGATCTGATGATATCCGGCGTAACAATCTACGAAAGAATCGATCTCTCTTCCGGCATAATTGTCAATCAATATATGGATGTTGGGTAATGGAAAGTTATCCTTTGGGCTTGCCCTGTTCAGATTGCGGTAATCAACGCATACCCTGATCTTACCATCTTTCTTCTACACTGGTACCACGTTGGCTAACCAATCAGGATATCGAGTGACCCAAATAACCTTTGCCTGCAGGTGCTTGGTTACTTCTTCTTTAATCTTTACACTTATGTTTGTCTTGAACTTCCTCAATTTCTGCTTGATGAAAGGGCGTGCCAGATTAGTGGGCAATTTGTGAACCACTAGATCTGTGCTTAAACCCGTCATGTCATCATACGACCATGCAAAAACATCTTTGAATTCGATGAGTGCTTTTATTAGTTCCTCCTTGATGTTCGGCTCAATGTGGATGCTGATTTTGGTTTCCTAGACATTGTTTGTGTCCCCTAAATTGACGGCTTCAGTGTCATTCAAATTAGGCTTAGGTTTTTCTTCGAACTTACTTAATTCTATGTTTATATCATCAAAGGCCTCATCCTCCTCGTATTCTAATTCATCATCATGATCGACCTTTTGTGCAACTAATTCGGAATCAGATTAATTATTTAGACTAGGCTGAAGATTCGTTATGCATACCATGTTATTGGAACCAGTAAAAAGAGAACTATTCAGAAAGAAAAGGAAGAAACATAATTAAAACAAAATAAGAAAAGGAAACTTTCACTTTTTATTAAAATACGGGATAACAAAGTTTCACACTTTTACTAAATACAAATAAAACCAAAACTGGATTACATCTCTGGAATAATCCAAGAAACAAGAAAGAAAATCCAGAGCCTACTACCAAGACTCCCTCCGGGTAGGAAGAGGAGTAGCTGTCTAATTGTTGATATTGACCTTGGGCCCACAAACTATATATCTGCTCTATTGGAACCCTCTCCAGCTTTTACCATGTTGACATCGACAAATAGCCTTTCAAAACCCTGATCCAGATCTCCATCTGACCCAATCAACGGTCCGAGAATCTTTGGGAATGATGACCTTTTGACACCTGCTCTAACAAAGAATCTAGAGAGATGCGGAATCGGTTTGGGAAGAACCCAAACTCTCTCATCATTTTCTGATCTCCCTTTACATCTACTACGGTTGGCTTGAATCCCAATCCGAAGGTCTCTAAGTTGTTGGGCAAAGAGACAGGTTGAACAATACCCTGAAGCTCAACCCCCAGACCTTTCCCTGGCACGAACCCATTACTCAACATCTCTGAAACTATCATGACTGTTGCGGAAGCTATCCTGGGGTGTGGAATACTTTTACCCTCGGGAATCTTGTTTGCTGAGATTGTGTCAAAAATATGGTAAACCCAGGGACCTTTGTCATTGTCGGTTTCTATGAATGGCGCCTCCTATAGTGCACGCAGTGTCTTCCCCATGTAGCGCGACATCTTGCATGTCCCATTCAAACTTGACCATCTGATGCAATGTGGATGGCACTACTTTGGCTGCGTGGATCCACGGTCGCCCCAACAGAAGGTTATAAGATACCGCGGCATCCAATGCCTGAACTCCATAGCAAACTCGGTCAGGCCAATGGTCAACTCGAGTATGATATTCCCTACGGTGTCTGTTCCACTTCCGTCAAATCCTCGGACGCAATCGCTATTCTTGCGGATTCTATCATGATCAATCTTTAACTGGTTCAGTGTGGATAATGGGTAGATATTGGCACTTGACCCGTTATCCACCAATGCCCGAGTAACCTCTGAATATTCACATTTGACAGTCAAGTAGAGAGCTTTATTATGCTCTGTTCCCTCCACTGGAAGATCATCGTCAGAGAACGTCACCCTGTTTACCTCAAAAGTTTTGTTGGAAATTGTTTCAAGGTGGTTCACTGAAATTTCATTGGGCACATGAGCTTCATTTAGTATCTTCATCAGGGCCCGGTGATGCTAGTACGAATGGATAAATAGTGATAACAAGAATATCTGGGCCAGTGTTTTCTTCAGTTATTCGACAACGGAATAATCCTGCACTTTCATTTTTTCAGGAATTCCTCCGCTTCTTCTTGTGACATGGGTTTCTTTGTAACTGCTGGATTGGAGCTTCTCAACTCCATGTGAGAAAAACACCATCCCGATCGAGTTAGTCCCTGCGCCTCACAATTATCCTCTTCCACTTGCTTTCCCTTGTACATCACCATTACCTTTTCATACTTCCAAGGCACGGCCTTGCCATCAATCACTGGCAATTGGACTACCGGCTTTATGATGACTGGTTCCCTACAGACTCCCTTCACAACAACTATGGGTGTAGATGATGCTCTCGATATTACAAGTTTGGCCAGTTCTGGTTTCCTTGTAGCGGCAGATTGATTATTCCATAATATCATCACTGACTTGACATCTTCCCCTTTCGCATGTACCCTTGCTTCCTTATCAGTCAATTTTTCTTTCGAAATAGCACAGATCATCATCATTGTCTGTGATGGTTTCTTTGGCTCTCCCCCTTTGTGCACAAGCTCGATCATGTGGGCTTTGTGGTGTGCTGGCAATGGGTTCTGGTTAATGTTAGGTGCTTCTGGTGTCTTAACCTCGATCTTGTTGGCATCAATAAGATCTTGTATTGCATGTTTCGGCCTCCAACATTTCTCGGTATCATGCCCCTGCATTCCTGAACAATACTCACAGCTTATCGAATGGTCCATATTTTGGGGTAAGGGATTTGGCAACCTGGGTTCGACAGGACTTAATAAACTCAATTGCCATAACTTGTGGAATAAGGCAGTATAGGTTTCTCCCAACTCCGTGAAGGTTCTTTACCTCTACAGTCTTTCATTTCTAAAAGATGGATTTCCCCAGAAACCTGTTCCTGCAGGGTTCCTATAGGCCCTTAGCGGTGGGTATGTATTTTGTGGAGGTGGGTATGTATTTTATGGAGATAGATATGTGTTTCGGGGAGCCGCCGTGCGCCATTGCGGGCAAACCGGAGGTTGGGTGTATGCTTGGGCTTGATGGACGGAAAAGTGTGGTTCTTGTGGTGGGTAGTAATGTTGCGGTGGGCTATATGGGGTATATGAATAATTTGGATGGTGGGGTCTGGGTTGATTGTAGTAGGGTTTGCTGGATCTGGACCAACTGCTTGCCTTAACTGCGGCAACTTCTTCCTTCTTTTTCTTTCCAAGCGCACATCATGTGCTGCTCTGAATGGCTTGAGTTATGCCTTAATTGCCGAGTAACTCAGGATCTTATTGGACTTAAGTCCCTCTTCTATCATACCTCCCATCTTCACTACTTCATTGAAGGATTTTCCAACTGACGTCACCAAGTGACCGAAGTAAGTTGGCTCTAGAGTTTGTAGAAACTAATCTACCATTTCCTCCTCTGTCATTGGAGGATTAACTCTGGATGCCCGTTCTCTCCATCGGAACCAAAATTCCCGGAAGCTCTCCCCGGGTTTCTTCTCATGTTTTAGCAATGTGAGACGGTCTGGGACTATCCCAAGGTTGTATTGGAAGTATCCTGCGAAAGCTTGTGCCAGATCATCCCAGGTGTACCACCTGCTTGGATCTTGTCTTGTATACCACTACAATGCCGATGCACTCAAACTTTGGACAAATTAAGCTATTAGCAGCTCATCTTTTCCTCCTGCTCCCATCATCTTGCTACAAAAACCCCGCAAATGAGCCATAGGATTGACATTCCCTTCGTATAAATTGAACTTGGGCATCTTGAACCCCGTCGGTAATTGGACGTTAGGGAAAGAGCATAGATCCTTGTAGGCTATGCCGACCTGGTTGCCTAACTCGTGCATGTTCCTGAAAGACTGCTCCAGGATTTTAAACTTCTGCATCACCTTTTCCTGCTCTGGGCTCTTAGCCGGCTTTTTAATTTCCGTCGGGACCTCAAAGTAGGGATTATAGGTATGTGGCTCGGGTGCTTTAAATGTGAGTTCAGGGGGTAATATTGTGTATCGTAAGCTTGGAACAACGGCTCACTAGACGATATGTGCAATGGGGCTGGAGGAGGCGCCATAAATGCGGGAACATTTGGTGGAGGAGTGTTTTGATTGGATGGTGGAGCTTGGGGATCATGGACCTCTCTTCCCTGATAGTAGTGATGGCTCGGGAAGCTTGTAGAGGGGCTGGGGGAAGGGTATTCTGGCGTGTGTCCTGGTTGGAGAGTAGGAGTAATGGGTAGTTCAGGCCCCTTTTTCTTCTTTAGCCAAGGCTAGCTGCATTTCATTCATTTCCAGCCTCATTTTTTCCATTTTTTCCAGGGCTTCCTTCAGTATCTAATTTGTTGTTTTTTCTAACACAACGTTGTTGTCTGATCCAGTCATGTTTTCTGGTATAGGCCCTTTCGATCTTGTTTGATAATAGTATGGTGCCAGTACGTTCTAACAAACTAACTGGTATTTGAGATTGGAAAAACAACAAACTTGTCAGCGTTAGAGTTTCAACAGATATCGTAATTACACGTTGGGGGATGCAATGTTCTTAGGCAGTTAACCATTTCTAATATGCTTTTGCTTCGACCACATGCATCATCCCGACTTATTTTACTTGTGCCATTTTTAAGCATTTCAAAAACCCTCCAATATTTTCATTCCTCTCTCTTTCTTTCTCTCTCACTTATCATCCCCCCCCCCCCTTTATTTTTTATTTTTATTTTTTAGCAATGGTCGAACCCTATGTGGATTGCCTACGTATCATGTCCCCGCATGAATCAGACCAAGCGTAGTTCATGTATAAATAAAATAAAGACACAAAAATTTTGGAATCTTTATTTTATTACCAAACATTGTTATTACAAACCACCCATCTTTTGAAAAAAAAACAAAAATGCAGAATTCAAACTACTAACATGGTTTGCTATGAGAAGAGAATAGACGAAAGACAATAGAGTCTTAAAAACAACAAGCACAAACTTGAACTAAGGGTACATTAAAGCTTTGAATTTTGGTGCCCGCGAGGCATCATTCGGCCTTTCCGCGGGCTTTGGTGCAAGGTCCCTCTGAAAACTTCTTAATTCTTCCATGATTTGGTGGATGTAGCCTATGACTGAAGTAAAGAGGGTAGTATGGGGCATTTCCTCACAAGCTAGGCACCTTATAGTGATGTAGTGCCCAATATACTTGATTCTACCCTTGATCATATCCTTTTCCATAAGCAGTCGTTCTATTCACTAATTCTTTGCTCCCAACACTTAAGCGTTGTGGAAGAGTTGATCTTGAAGCTCCTGCATATGCTTTTCCATCTGTGCCATTAAGTCATGGCAATGTTCTTTATCGGCCCTAAAGTTTTTGGTTTGTCTGGAGTGACCTCCTTCAAGAGTGGATATTGTTTCTCTTAATATAGAGATGCTTCCTTCGTAGTCCCTCTTCAACTGTCGCAGATGATTTGATCTTGCTTCTGTGCCTCTTGTCCACATGTCCCTAATCCTTGCTATCTTGGCTTCGGATTCTTCCAAATCCCTTTGTAAGTCAAAGATTTGATTTTCCATCCCCTCTATCAATATGTCATCCGATCGACTCCTTTGTTAGTTTGCAGCATCTATCCTTATTTGTCGGATTTGGGCTTCCAGCATCTCATTCTCATGGGCCATCTTGTTCCTTTTCCCTTTATTAGCATCAGACTGCAAGCCATTTTCATATTTCGGGTCTGCAACTTGCTATTTCATCTTACCAATTTCAATCCGATAACTTTCTTTTTTTGCCAACCAAACCCATTGCGCATGTGATGATTCTGCGAAGTCCTAGACATGGGGTTTTTTAGTTGGCCTTTGGTTCTCAAGTTCTCTCTTGTACCACGCGAGGTATTCTGATAACACTTCGCCTTTGGCCTGATCCTGCACACGAGTATCTGTCTTCAATGTTTGACATTCATTTTAGATTTTGCGAACTACTGCTTCAGGGAACTGCCCAATGGGTCCAATTTCGACCACCTGGCCGCTGAGGTCCTCTTCCTTTGGGACTATTTGGCGCCGCCCCAACTGTCTCAATACTCGGTATGGTGCGTATGGCTGAATACTGTTGAGGCCCATCAGTAGTAGATGCGATTCGGCGGCTGACATGTATATGATTTCATTTACGGGTAGCCATCCAAATGTCCATTCTATTTTGCTTGCGGGAACTGAACGCAGGTAGGTCACCCATTCAGTGGCCCCTTCTGGCAAATTGAACCTGTCAACCCATGTGGGAAACTCTTCTATACAAGTCTTTTCCGATGACCCATAGCTCATGAACTGAGGGAGATGGTACAAGTGCTCTATCATCCACATTTGGAGTAACACATTGCAACCCTCAAAGAAACCCCCTCTGGCTTTGCAAACAGTAAGGTCACGGAAGATGTCTGCTATTATCATTGGTGCTAGAGTGCTATTGTATTGCTTGAGCAAAGTACTGATGATCCCAACAACTTGTATATTAATTCTTCCATCTTTCCTATGGAATACCAACAGACCTAAAAAGGCTATCATAAAAGCAATACACATATGCTCTTCCCATTTCAGCCGGGCTTCCCCACTGTAGATTTACTTTCGGGATTGTTGAACCCTCCAAAATGACCATATCTGTCGTATATGAATGCCAAAGTACAAAATCCCTCTGATGAATCTGGGTTGTATACCGTTCTGCGGATCTTCAACGTGTCTAGGAACCTGTACATGGTTACGGCCCGTGGCGCAATAAGATACTGCTCCCTCATAGGAATTTTCGGACCCCAAGCATGAGTTCGAAGTCTGAAAAGTGAAACACATTGTGTGATGGATCCTAGAATGAGATCAACGCCCATATGATATTCCCTCTTTGGATAAATATTTAGCAACCCAATCAGATCTCCCAAGTACAACTTGACTGTGTCTTGCCCTGACTTGCCTAAGTCATTCCACCACATGTGCAAACCTAAAGGGATCCTGTTTATAATAGCTCCGGATGAATTCCGACTCGTGCTCATTCTGCACATTTATTAAGGTGATTTAGACGAAAGAAAGACCATTATTTGACTTAAGAAAAAATAAAACCAGTTTTTCCTCTTTTCCAATTTTAGAGACAGGAAAGGCTGGTTTTCCGAATACGGCCTTTCAGCACTTCAGGGACGAAGATTTTAAGACTTTAGGGGTTAACCGGCCAAAAGCCTAAAAAATGACCAAAAGTGGCCGTTTATACAAAGTTATCCCTCCGGTGTCCCTTTTGGGAAGATTCGGCTATTTCGATAAAACGGTATCAACCCACTTATTTATAACAAAATTAGAATTTGATATTTTTTGGCTACTTTTTTTAACAAAAAAGGGAGTTGGACCCGACGAGGGTTGCCTACGTATCTCACACCGTGTGAAATCAAACCGGAATAGTTCGGCCAAATAAAATAAATTATATCTGCAGATAAAACATTTTTTCTTCTTTTTTTATTGGCAAACAAAACAAACTATTTTTTCATTTTATTGACAAATAAATAAATTATTTTTGGAAATAAAATCAAACATTTTTTTATTATTGGCAATATATATATATATATATATATATATATTTGGTGGAAAGTAAAACAAACTATTTCAAAAAATAAAACTCTTCATTCTTTTTAAATTGGCAAATAAAATAAACTATTTTGAAATAAAAACTTATCATTTTTTATTTGAAAACTACAAAAACATTTTTTTTCCAAAATCCGACAGAGATTTGACACTACTTGAGCACTTTTTTTTTCTAAAAATAAGTAGTTATCTCTCTACACTGCTATCTTCTCTTTTTCCTTTTGTTTTTCCAATACCTGATTTTCATAAGCCGGTCAGCATGAAAGTCTGAAGCAAATAAATGCATAAAATAATAGGATGCAACATGATGGTCTTTTTTATTTCAGGTTACCTGTCCTAGACGGACCCAAACCCTCTGTTGAGTTCCCTAAGTCAAATACAACATGATGCAAATAAGCGTTCCTACTTGGGATCCGGCATGAATTCAAGTTATTCTAGATTAAAACCTGGGGATGTGTTCCTGAGCGGACAACTCGAGTCGGGGAGGGGGCTACGTACCGAGGACCCGCAAGATCGTCCGGCTTTGTAACTTGTCCGAGCCTTTTTCTTATTTCAAAGTATGACACTAACAGAATGGAGAGTCTTAACTAGTGAGCACATCCCCGGAGGTAAGAAGAGAAGGATTTCAGCACAGTTTATACATACAGTTCAAATAGTATCAAAGTGGTAAAAAGCAATATTTTGCACATTAAGTACAAATACTATGAAAATATTAAGCCAAAATACAACAATTTATCATAAGCTCGAATTTCTAACGCTGAAACAGTGGTCCTGGGTTTTTTGCAGTCACTAACGGAGTCGCCAGAACTGTCACACCTCCTTTTAGAGCTACGGCACCCCGCGAAGGGCGTGGTCGAGGGAGTTTTTTCAATTAAAGGACAATTGAAATGGGATTCGTTTATTAAGAGATTCAGAGTCTCCACTTGGTAGATTTATGGTGTCCCGAGTCAGTAGTTGAATCCCGAACCGAGGAAAGGTTTGACTCTATTTAACAGTCTACATACCAGAAATCCGGATAAGGAATTCTGTTAACCCAGAAGAAGCTGTTAGGCATTCCCTAGTTTCGTGGTTCTAGCACGGTCGCTCAACTATCATACTTGGATTAATTATCTCATTTTATAACATGCTTTAACTTATGTGCGAATTTTAACTTTCGACCGCTTTTGATTATTACTCCTACTATTTTATAAGAATTACAACATCGTGAAAACACATCTCAAACCACGTCACATCAATGTACCCGTAAATATTGATATATTTGGACTCCATTGAGATTTGGATTTGAGTCACATAAATATGCACCCGAGTTTAAGATAGTGAAATTATTAATACGCGCCTAAAGAGACTAACGCGTTATTATTTTGGCGAAGGGCGTGAAATTCGCTAAACGGCACATCCTGAAATCGAGGTATTATATATATATATATATATATATATATATATATATATATATATATATATATATATATATATATATATATATAATACTTAGATATTTAATGAGGGCCCCACAATTTTTGCATTTTATTTGGCGAGGCTCGTCTCTTTTATTTTTAAGGGTAAAGACAGGAAAGGCTGGTTTTCCGATGGCCTTTCAGCACTTCAGGGACGAAGATTTTAAGACTGTAGGGGTTAACTGGATAAAAGCCTAAAAATGACTAAAAGTGGCCGTTTATGCAAAGCTAGCCCTCGGGCGTCCCTTTCGGGAATATTCAGCTATTTCGATAAAACGGTATCAACCGACCAATTTATAACAAAATTACAATTTGATATTTTTTTGCTAATTTTTAACAAAAAGGGGAGTTGGACCCTATGAGGGTTGCCTACGTATCTCACACCCTGTGAAATCAAACCGACGTAGTTCGGCCAAATAAAATAAACTATATCTGCAGATAAAACATTTTTTCTTCTTTTTTTATTAGCAAACAAAACAAACTATTTTTTCATTTTATTGACAAACAAATAAATTATTTTTGAAAACAAAATCACACATTTTTTTATTATTAGCAAATAAAGCAAACTATTTTTGAAATATATATATATATATATATATATATATATATATATATATATATATATATATGGTGGAAAGTAAAACAAACTATTTCGAAAAATGAAACTCTTCATTCTTTTTAAAATTGGCAAATAAAACAAACTATTTTGAAATAAAAACTAATCATTTTTTATTTGCAAACCATAAAAACATTTTTTTTTTCAAAAATTCGATAGAGATTTGATACTACTTGAGCATTTTTTTTTTCTAAAAATAAGTAGTTATCTCTCTACACTGCTATCTTCTCTTTTTTCGTCTTTTTTTTCAATACCCGATTTTCATAAGCCGGTCAGCATGTAAGTCTGAAGCAAATAAATGTATAGAATAACATGATGCAGCATGATGGCCTTTTTTATTTCAGGTTACCTGTCCTAGACGAACCCAACCCCTGTGTTGAGTTGTAACGACTCGGCCCGTCGTTACGGAAATTTCCACCCCGTTACTTTGCATTAACATATCTTATGCTTCTATATCAGTGTTAGAGCCTATCGGGTGAGTTAGGAGTAATTTGGATTGAAAATGAGGCATATAGCCTTTTTAAAGGAAACTTGAATAAGGAGAGTCAACCCGGAGTTGACTATTTGGTTAGAGGGCTCGGAATCGGATTCTGATGATTCGGTTAGTTCCGGGAGGTGATTTGTGACTTAGAGGAGCAATCGGAATTGAATTTGGAGGTCCGGTGTAGAAATAGGCTTGAATTGGCTAAGGTTGAATTTTGGCGAAATCCGAACGGTAGGTGAGATTTTGATCCGGGGGTTGGAATGGAATTCCGACAGCTGCAGTAGCTCCGTTAGGTGATTTTGGATGTGCCTGCAAAATTTCAGGTCATTCGGACGTCGTTTGGTCGGGTTTTTGATTGATTGTGTAATTCGGAATGTTTTAAGGAATTTAGGCTTGAATCCGTGTGTAATTGGTGATTTTGATGTTTAGTATGGTGTTTTTATGATTGGAACAAGTTCGTATCGTATTTTGGAGTATGTTGGTGCTTTTCGTTGGGGTCCCGGGGACCTCGGGATGAATTCGGGGGTTCAACCGGACCATTTTGTGCCAAATGCACTGCTGTTTCTGCTGCAAATAGTGCAGAAGATTTTTGTGCTTCGCGATCGCGAAGCTATGTCTGCGATTACGTAGGGTAAAGCTGGGAAGCTCTGCGATCGCAAGGGGGAGACTGCGATCGCGTAGTGTATTGGAATGAGGCTAGAAAATTTGTTCTTCGCGATCGCGGGAGGAGTGATGCGATCGCGTAAGGTCGACTAGTTGTGCATCGCGATCGCGATGTGTAGTGTGCGATCGCGTAGGTCTGGGATTTAGAGCAGCACGATCGCGAGTGGTTTCACGCGATCGCGTAGTGTTGAGGCATGAGGCGGTGCGATCACGTAGGGAATGTCGCGATCGCGTAGAGTAATTTTGAAGCCTGGTGAATTTGTTCATCGCGATCGCGAGCCTGGGGCTGCGATCGCAGAGGGTCGCCTGGCAGTCAGTGAATTAATATAACAGAACAGTCCAGTCGCGAACCCCATACCCAAAACCTCCATTTTTGAGTTCCAAGAGAAGAAATTTACGGGAGATTGCTGGGAAATCATCGGGGTTTCGTTGGAGGTTAGTTTTGTGGCTTAATTACATCTTTTTAACATGAAATCCTTGGTTAAATCCCTGTAATGGAATATTAAAGGTGGGTTTGAGCCCTAGGCCTAAATTGAAGAAAAACACCGATTTGAGTGGGCAAATGGAGTCCGATTTTGGTAAATTTTATATGCCTAGACTCGTATCGAGATGAGGATTCCGAATCTGTGACTTTTGTAATTTTTCGACAAGCGTACCGAAAGTCGGGTTTTGACAACTTTGGGAATTTGATGTAAATTGAGTTGTATTGATTGGGTGTCGTCCCATTGGCCTAATTTGTTGTATTTCTACTGTATTTGATGAGATTCTACGCGTGCAGAGCTTGATTCTCGTGTCAAGGACATTGCGGAGTAGTCGTCGCGCGGTATTGAGGTGAGTAATAGATGTGGGTGATGACCGGCGGGTTCGAAACCCCGGTATACCACTTTGTGACGTTGTATAGCGGCGAGACACGTACTCTCTTGTGAGTGCGGGGTCGATTGTGATTGGGGACTATGGCTTAGTCCGACTTGTTGATACTGTGTTATGATATTAGGCTATTCTTGAGCCGTCGAACCTCCTTCTCGGATGGTTGCATACTATATTGTGATATTTGCTACTCTTAAGCCGTTGAACCCCCTTCTTGGGCGGTTGAGTATACTTGTGGGCCGTGAGCCAGTTATTGGATCCCGCGAGGATCGTTATCATTGTCTTATCATATTGACATGTTAGTTACTACCAGTCCGAAGCTTTTTCTGTTATCATGCTATTTCCAATCTCAGGAACTTGGTATTACTGTTTTCCAACTGAAAAATTATAAAAAGGGTTTTCAAAACTACTTTTGAGCCTGCGAGGCTGTATTTGCATATTAGCTGACTGGTAGTGGATCGGGCTGCGCGCCGCAGCAGTATACATGTTGGATCGGACTGCACGCCACAGTAATATTGTGCTTGGGTTGTATGAGCCCCTCCGGAGTCTGAACCCCCACAGTGAGCACGGGTACCCAAATTAGATCGGGCTACGCACCGTAGCGGTCATATCATGCATTGCATTACATTTAGCTACATCTGCTAGCTGTTATACTGTTTTGCTGGTACTCGTTGGTACAGGTACAGTCGATATTGATTCTGTGACAGGGTATTTGATTGTAGCTTTACATAGTGTTTTATTGCGGATTTCTTATCTGCGCTATCTTACCCTTGTTTATTACCACTGAGTCTGGCAGTACTCATTTTACTCCCTGCACCTTGTGTGCAGATCCAGGTACCTCTCAGCAGTGATCCAGTAGCTGTGCGAGGCGACATCTGTGGGATATACGAGGTAGCTGCAGAGTCCGCAGAACCCGATATTCCTTCTTACTGTCTCTTGATTTGTATTGACTTTTCTTTCTGCATTTGGTATCTTGTAAACCTTTATACACTTATGTTTAGTAGAGGCTCATGACTCTTGACCCTTCGGTCTATGGGAGTTGGTATATTTTGGGACTTGGTCCCCCATTTTCGATATATGTATCACTATTGCTTCATGTTTTGATATAATTAAATGGGATAAAGTGAGCTTCCAGCTCCGTCGATATTAGTGATTGGTCAGGCTGGCTTAGCAATGCGTTGGGCGCCATCACGAACGGATTTGGGGTCGTGACAAGTTGGTATCAGAGCCTAGGTTTACTAGGACTCATGAGTCTTGAGCCGGTTAGTAGAGTCTTGTGGATCGGTACGGGGATGCCTGTACTTATCCTCGGGAGGCTGCGAACCTTTATGAAACACTTCACATTTCTTGGAATTCTTATCATGCGCATTTGATTCAGCTTGAGATATACTTTTGAAATTCCTTCCGCACGTCTGTGTACGCATAGAGTGCTCAGTAATATAATTGCCTTATGGCTTGTGATTTCCTCGAACGAGGGGCGAGATATAATCTCTGTGAGTTCATGTTGGGCCACTCGGAAAGACTTGAGGCTGGACCTTGTTTATGACTTGAGCATCGAGGTGCTGATTTTGTGAGTGGTGGCAATAGATAATGTATTGAGGATTTGAAACCCCGTATTTACACTATACAGTGCTGTGCTGAGATGGAACACGCGTCATGTGACGAGTGTGGTGGTATTGTGACTGGGGATTTGGACTTGATCCTTCCCGATTGATAGATTACTGTGTATAATGACTGAGACTGGCTTATATCTATGTATTTGGGCTAGTAGCCATGTTTGGGTCCTTGTGCCGATCTGTAGAGTATTAGGGAGGCTTACTAATGGATGAGCTATTAATTGTTCGACTTTTGTCTAATCTGTTGTGTAGCCCCGAGCTCTGGGCGTGGTGAATAATTATCATATCTCGTAATTGGAAGGTAAAGTGCCTTATGTGTAGTGGAACGAGTTTAAACTCGGGAAGACTAAAGTGATTTTGCTATGTGTATCCTGGTGGAAGGTATTGTGATGAAATGCTAAATTGAGAAGAAGTAGGAGGGTTGATCCTCATGTGTAATTGAAAGGTATTTGATATGTGTTATGATTCGAGCAGGTACAGCGCATGTTCAAGTATAAATTGTGATAATATGATTCGTATATTATTGAGATTTAATGTTGTTGAAATACATTGTGATATCTTGTTGAGTTGTGGATGTATTGTTGGAATGGTTTGGTGATTCTCTGGCAGGTGGATAGGCCAATTTACAAAGGAAACTCTGCCGAAATTTTTGGAAAATTTGGGACTTAGAAAAGATTTTTGTCACCTAAAGAGTGGGCGTAAGTGTTGTGTGTGAATGAATGCAAGAATTGCAAAAGAATTAATATTTCTGATGATTCGAATCTTTGCCGAAGCTTAAAAATGACTTGAGTTTAATCTAATTAGAACATTGTGGCATCATTTGAGTAAGAATGATATGTGTGGCTAAAAGTTCTTTGATGTATGGCTCCGAGCCAAGTTGGGGAGGCTGTTGTTGATTAATTGATTACATTGTTGTGTGCTATGTTGGTTCTATCTCTAAGTATGATGGGGAATCTTGATAAAGGTTATGGTGCTTTTTAGATGTGAAGAAATACTAGGATGTTGTGAACTTATGTTGGTAAAGAATGGTCGGTGTATAGAAAAGAAAGATAGCTAATTGTATTTGTATGTTCTGCGGTGTCAGAGTTTTAGCAAGGCACGAGTGGTCCTGTTCAATAAGACAGTTGAATTACAACTGAATAAGGGTGAATGACGCCCGAGAATTGTTTTTCGGTGTTCAAGATTTTACTTGTAACAATCAGGTGTCTTAAGATTGTGCATGTGGCTAAAGACATTGGTTTCGTTAGAAGAAATCAAGACTTGTGTTATATTATGTGAATGATGGGATTCTATGTAATAGTATGGGAAGGTAATGATACTAATTCAAAAATCGCATGAAGTTCTTCAAAACAAGTATTGTAGAATGTGGTACTCTTGGGAAACATTGAGAGTGGCCTATGGGTTTTAGACCGTGTGGTCTTATGTACGAGTCTCGTGTGGTAACATGAGTTGAGTCATGGTAGTGCTACAGTAAAGGCTAATACTAAGTTAAAGATGGTTTAGAAAAGTAATTGAGTAAATGGAGCAACTTGTTAATAAACCGAAGCGGTATGATAAGGAATACGATTAATTCCTGGTATGTGTTTGAAGTAATGAGTCTTGCAAACATTGCAGCAAAGCTCTTGAGTGCTGGCAGTTGTGTAACTTGATATGGGTATAAGGACTCAGTCTTGGCAGTTAAACTTATGCAACGAATGGGAAGAAATAGTTTGTGATATGTTTTATCATGGTTTGAAAATGAGTATACTCCTGTCGGTATGCGAAGCGTGGAATGTGTAATGAGTTTTCTCTATATGGGATCATGAAATCCCTTGACTAGTTGAGTGCGCCGATGTTTGCGGCGTAGGATAGGAATATGAATTTCCATGTTATCTTAGTGTGGTATGGTATATGCGATGTGTTATGGAAAGTTGATGGCATATTCAAGGTTTTGTGATCAGTTCATAATATATGGGGAGTCATTAAAATTATTTAGCAGCGCGGGCAGCTGCATGTGATTTAAAGAATCGATCTTTCTGGTGATTAAAGAAAATGGTACTGCTATTCTAGTAATTTGGCAAGGTATATGGTCCAAAAGGACAAGGTAATGTAAACTGATAATATCCAGTGGTATGGTGGTATTCTCTTGTTGGATCGACTATAATAATTGAGTCGTTGATGGCATAGTGAAATTTCTGAATGGTTTTCGTGGTATGAATGGACGCTTGATGTGCGTTATATAATTGTACAGTGAAGTACGGGATCAGGCATTGAGATTCATGTGTTATATATGTGTTGGAGACTTGAAGTTCTCGTTAGTCCGCCTATGCAGTGGTTGTATATCATGTGTATCGACATCGTTTTGTGATTATTGAAAATCAGAAGCTTTAGTGGCTTTCTCTCTCAACTTGATATGACGAATTTGGATTATGATACTTGATTGCTGACTGGTCATCATTGGGCCAGGTTGTCTAGACTGATGTGATATGGACTATGATGGTATGGCACAAATTGCGTAGCAAAGTGCATCAGAGTATGCTCCAGCGGGGTAGTTGTACCTCAGGACCAGCAGACGGCTGGTGGGTATTGCTTTGTTGGTTGAGCCTTAGTGGCGGATGTCAGTGTAGAGGTATCTACCATTGATTCAGTTCCAGTATTGAGAAATGTTGTCAGATGCGTTTCATGTGGCCGAGCTTGAGGCTATATATATATATATGTTTATTGTAATGAGAAAATTCGACTCGATATGCATTTCCTTTTGCGAGATTTATGCGTGGATCGGGTGGCACGCCGCCACGGGTTATTTGGATCGGGTGGCACGCCGCCACAGGTATGGTATCTGGATCGGGTGGTACGCCGCCACGGGTATGTCATTGGAGCGGGTTGCACACCGCAACAAATATTGTGAAAATATAGTTAGTTATAAGCTACCTGGTATACATTACTTCCTCGCTTCTGAGGAAAAGACCATTTTGAGTATCGCTTGGCGAATGGCACATCGGTTGTGTCCTTTCAGGATTTAATAGCATACGTTAATTGTTTCACCGTGGGTGAGGTTGATTGCTTGGGTTCAAGACCTAGATCTGTGCGTGGCTAACCGTTTTGAGCTTAGTAACTTGAAGTGCTTCATGATTAATAGTGTTTGGATAGAATCACGAATCGTGGCAAGGTCACGTGATGTTATGACCTCTCGAGGAGGATTCAGGTACTCTATTTCTATAATGCGAGACGCGATCTCAGTTCTATGTTATGATGGCACGGAGGAATTGAATTGCAGCTCTTTTGCTGGAGACAGTTGTCATGATTTGAGCTGTCATGATTTGAGTGTGTTCAGACATTTCTATTAGAGCCTATGTTGTGCTCGTCGTGGCTTAGGCCGGTGTTGAGGTGTCAAATCATCAGTGCGGTGTGTTATAATCGAAATGATCGTTGGAGCCAATAGTGAGTGTGAGTATATGTGATTTCAGCTGGTTAGAAAGGTAAAAATCAAGGTTTGGCTCCAAACTCTATTGTGGTATCAGCTAAAAGTGAAATGGATTCATGAATGGTTGACCTGAGAGATGGGTTCGATATATCGCGTGTTCGGTTGCCGTGGGCATGATATGGAGGTGTTGGAATAAGACTCTATCTAATGAAAGAGATTTTCAGCTAGTATTTGGTTATTATGGCCAGTTGTTGTGATTAGAGAATATCGTCTCGAGTGATTTGGGTTGTCGATACAGCATATGATCTCACCCGGAGTAGTGAATATGGGTTATTGCAGTGGATTCGAGTGTATCCTGAGTATAGGCATGGGATTTGCATTTGGCATATGATTTCAGAAAGTGCAATGTGATTTATGGTTCAGATGGTCTGTGAAATTCTAACTATATGGTGTTTTCGGACTTATGTGAGATAGGGTGACGTATGATCGCCCGGATATATGCTTGGTAAGGTCATTCGGCTATTGGGCTGCTTCCAGTACAACTCTGAGTCCGCTCGAGGACGAACATTTGTTTAAATTGGGGAAAATGTAACGACCCGGCCCGTCGTTATGGAAATTTCCACCCCGTTACTTTGTATTAACATATCTTATGCTTCTATATCAGTGTTAGAGCCTATCGGGTGAGTTAGGAGTGATTTGGATTGAAAATGAGGCATATAGCCTTTTTGAAGGAAACTTGAATAAGGAAAGTCAACCCGGAGTTGACTATTTGGTCAGAGGGCTCGGAATCGGATTCTGATGATTCGGTTAGTTCCGGGAGGTGATTTGTGACTTAGAGGAGCAATCGGAATTGAATTTGGAGGTCCGGTGTAGAAATAGGCTTGAATTGGCTAAGGTTGAATTTTGGCGAAATCCGAACGGTGGGTGAGATTTTGATCCGGGGATCGGAATGGAATTCCGACAGTTGCAGTAGCTCCGTTAGGTGATTTTGGATGTGCCTGCAAAATTTCAGGTCATTCAGACATCGTTTGGTTGGGTTTTTGATTGATTGTGTAATTCGGAATGTTTTAAGGAATTTAGGCTTGAATCCATGTGTAATTGGTGATTTTGATGTTTAGTATGGTGTTTTTATGATTGGAACAAGTTCGTATCGTGTTTTGGAGTATGTTGATGGTTTTCGTTGGGGTCCCGGGGGCCTCGGGATGAATTCGGGGGTCCAAACGGACCATTTTGTGCCAAATGCAATGTTGTTTCTGCTGCAATTAGTGCAGAAGATTTTTGTGCTTCGCGATCACGAAGCTATGTCTGCGATCGCGTAGGGTAAAGCTGGGAAGCTCTGCAATCGCAAGGGGGAGACTGCGATCGCGTAGTGTATTGGAATGAGGCTGGAAAATTTGTTCTTCGCGATCGCGGGAGGAGTGATGCGATCGCGTAAGGTCGACTGGTTGTGCATCGCGATCGCGATGTGTAGTGTGCGATCGCGTAGGTCTGGGATTTAGAGCAGTGCGATCGCGGGTGGTTTCACGCGATCGCGTAGTGTTGAGGCATGAGGCAGTGCGATCGCGTAGGGAATGTCGCGATCGCGTAGAGTAATTTTGAAGCCGGGTAAATTTGTGCATCGCGATCGCGAGCTTTGGGCTGCGATCGCAGAGGGTCGCCTGGCAGTCAGTGAATTAATATAACAGAACAGTCCAGTCGTGAACCCCATACCCAAAACCTCCATTTTTGAGTTCC
This sequence comes from Nicotiana noctiflora, assembly GCA_032618575.1. Lineage (NCBI taxonomy): Eukaryota > Viridiplantae > Streptophyta > Magnoliopsida > Solanales > Solanaceae > Nicotiana > Nicotiana noctiflora. The sequence continues at coordinate 87,094 of JASVEL010002767.1, forward strand.
AAGAGAAGAAATTTACGGGAGATTGCTGGGAAATCATCGGGGTTTCGTTGGAGGTAAGTTTTGTGGCTTAATTACATCTTTTTAACATGAAATCCTTGGTTAAATCCCTGTAAATGGAAGATTAAAGGTGGGTTTGAGCCCTAGGCCTAAATTGAAGAAAAATAATGATTTGAGTGGGCAAATGGAGTCCGATTTTGGCAAATTTTATATGCCTAGACTCGTATCGAGATGAGGATTCCAAATACGTGACTTTTGTAATTTTTCGACAAGTGTACCGAAAGTCGGGTTTTGACAACTTTGGGAATTTGATGTAAATTGAGTTGTATTGATTGGGTGTCATCCTATTGGCCTAATTTGTTGTATTTCTACTGTATTTGATCAGATTCTATGCGTGCGGAGCTTGATTCTCGTGGCAAGGGCATTGCGGAGCAGTCGTCGTGCTGTATTGAGGTGAGTAATAGATGTGGGTGATGACCAGCGGGTTCGAAACCCCGGTATACCACTTTGCGACGCTGTATAGCGGCGAGACACGTACTCTCTTGTGAGTGCGGGGTCGATTGTGATTGGGGACTATGGCTTAGTCCGACTTGTTGATACTGTGTGTTATGATATTAGGCTATTCTTGAGCCGTCGAACCTCCTTCTCGGATGGTTGCATACTATATTGTGATATTGGCTACTCTTAAGCCGTTGAACCCCTTCTTGGGCGGTTGAGTATACTTGTGGGCCGTGAGCCAGTTATTGGATCCCGCGAGGATCGTTATCATTGTCTTATCATATTGACATGTTAGTTACTACCGATCCGTAGCTATTTCTGTTATCATGCTATTTCCAATCTCTGGAATTTGATATTACTGTTTTCCAACCGAAAAATTATAAAAAGGGTTTTCAAAACTACTTTTGAGCCTGCGAGGCTGCATATGCATATTAGCTGACTGGTAGTGGATCGGGCTGCACGCTGCAGCGTATATTCATGATATTGTGCTTGGGCTGTAGGAGCCCCTCCGGAGTCCGAACCACCACAGTGAGCACGGGTACCCAAATTGGATCGGGCTACGTGCCGTAGCGGTTATTTCATGCATTGCATTGCATTTAGCTACACCTGCTAGCTGTTATACTTGTTGTTGATATTGTTGGCTCTCTACTGTTAATATTGAACTGCTACAGGGTATTCGTTATAGCTTTACATTGTGCTTTACTATGGATTTTTTATCTACGCAGTCTTACCCTTGTTTATTACCACTGAGTCTGGCAGTACTCCTTTTACTCCTTGCACCTTATGTGCAGATCCAGGTACCTCTCAGCAGACCTGATCCGGTAGCCGCTCAGAGGCATTGTGTGGGATAGTCGAGGTAGTTGCATCGTTCGCATGACCTGATATTCCTTCTTACTGTCTCTTGATTATGTATTGACATTTCTTTCTGCACTTGGTATCTTGTAAACCTTTATACACTTATGTTCAGTAGAGGCTCATGACTCTTGACCCTTCGGTCTATGGGAGTTGGTATATTTTGGGACTTGGTCCTCCGTTTTCGATATATGTATCACTATTGCTTCATGTTTTGATATAATTAAATGGGATAAAGTGAGCTTCCAGCTCCGTCGATATTAGTGATAGGTCAGGCTGGCTTAGCAATGTGCTGGACGTCATCACGACCGGATTTGGGGTCGTGACATGAGTCCCCTAAGTCAAATACAACATGATGCAAAAAAGCGTTCCTACTAGGGATCCGGCATGAAGTCAAGTTATTCTAGGTTAAAACCTGGGTATGTGTTCCAGACAGTGTATCTGAGCGGACAACTCAAATCGGGGAGGGGGCTACGTACCGGGTACCCGCGAGATCGTCCTGCTTTGTAACTTGTCCGAGCCCTTTTCTTATTTCAAGGTATGACACTAACAGAATAGAGAGTCTCAACCAGTGAGCACATCCCCGGAGGTAAGAAGAGAAGGATTTCGGCACAGTTTATACATACAGTTCAAATAGTATCAAAGCGGTAAAAAGCAACATTTTGCACATTAAGCACAAATAATATGAAAATATTAGATAATAAGCCAAAATACAACAATTTATCATAAGCTCGAATTTCTAACCCTGAACCAGTGGTCTTGGATTTTTTGCAGTCCCCAACGGAATCGGCAAAACTGTCACACCTACTTTTGGCGCTACCGCACCCCCCGAAGGGCGTGGTCGAGGGCGTTTTTCCAATTAAAGGACAATCAAAATGGGATTCGTTTATTAATAGATTAAGAGTCTCCACTTGGGAGATTTATGGTGTCTCAAGTCACTAGTTGAATCCCTAATCAAGGAAAGGTTTGACTATATTTAACAGTTTGCATACCAGAAATCCGGATAAGGAATTCTGTTAACTCGGAAAAAGGTGTTAGGCATTCGCGAGTTTCGTAGTTCTACCACGGTCACTCAATTATCATACTTGGATTAATTATCTGATTTTATAACATGCTTTAACTTATGTGCGAATTTTAACTTTCGACCGCTTTTGATTATTATTATTTTATAAGAATTGCAACGTCATGAAAACACATCTCAAACCACGTCACATCAATGTACCCGTGATTATTGACATATTTCGACTCCGTTGAGATTTGGATTTGGGTCACATAAATGTGCACCCGAGTTTAAGAAAGTGAAATTATTAATACGCGCCTAAAGAGACTAACGCGTTATTACTTTAGGCGAAAGGCGTGAAATTCGCTAAACGGCACATCCCGAAATCTATATATATATATATATATATATATATATATATATATATATATATATATTTAGTGAGGGCCCCATAATTTGTGCATTTTATTTGGCGAGGCTCGTCTCATTTATTTTTAAGGGTAATCCTAGAGTGACTACATTTTTTTCTATTTAAGTTTGTCTCTAAAAATAAAAGAGAAAAGTACTAATTAATTACATGCTTAAAAAAGTCATCATTTATTAGTTACTAGCTTAAGACCATTATTAACGAAAAAGAATATTACTAAAATTGGAACTGTAAATAAAATACGGAATTGACAAGTAATATGTTCAAAAGAAACGAATTATATTATAACTAACTTAAACTCACATTGTTAGATGAATAAACCATTGTAATTAATTATTTACAACTATTGGGAACTAGAATTAACCTTAATTACTAATGCATATTCGAAAGTTTATTAAACTTCAACGTTAACTCGTCTTGCTCGACTTAGGCCTATTGGATTAATGTTCTTAGCCTTACTATATTGATTCATGCTTCATATATGTTAAACCCGTTGATTCTACAAAATTAATGGCCCTTATGTTTGCCTAATACTTACTGATCTTTGTTACTAAAATACTCGAAAATCACAAACCTCAAATTACCTCTATTCCAGTTTTCGTGAGTTCAAAGCTAGATTTTTACCAATCAACTAAATTAAATCGATTCTTCACAGTAACTATTTATCAATTTGAATTGAATGTGATTTCGAACTATATTATACGAACTAGCAAAGCATGAAACTAATAAATGTGAGATTCCTACAGACATGCATCCAATATTCAACAATCTACAAATTGCTCAAATTAGACATACATACTATATTGACTAATGTTTACACTATTTCAAGAATCTTAGTTCCATAATGTAACATTTTACATTATTATTATTGCTAATTAGTGATCTTATAAAAGAACAGTCGTAGTTATGCATACATATAACATTCGTATAACAGAAAAAACACATAACAAAAATTAACTAAATGCAGGTTCTTATTAGTGGAATCAACAGATCCCTTGGCCATTTCACTTTATCTTCAATGAACATACATCGAGATGATTCGAAGTAGTGTACCTGATATTTGAATATAAGGAAAAGAGGAGGGTGAGAATCAAGCAGCAATAGCAACAACATAACAACATCAACAGTAATGGACACCCAGGAACAGATTCAAAAAATCAAAGAGAATCCGAGCACGTTTGATGAAACAGTAACAATATACCAAGTAGCAAACCCATGCAGAATCCGAAAGAACCAGAAGCAGGAAAACAACAGTTTTCTGGTTTTCAAACACTCAAGAAAAGAACACTTCAAACTTCAATGAAACAATAGCACACTAGTACTGATTTTTAACAGTGAAAGAAAGCATATTTCTTTAGTTTTTTAACTCTCCAACACTTAAATTCTGATGTTAAAATTCAGTCCCATTTAAACTCAAACTCTGAAAATTTTGGTCCATCCGTTTCTCCCAGAATGCGTTTTTGTTCTCTCTCTATTGTATGTCCTTATTGTCTGTCTATCTTTTCTTTTTATCCTATTCTCTAAATCATTCAATCCCCTTATCTATGCCGGATTTTTAGGCCATAATAATAGTCAAAGCTAGAAAGTCCTCTTCCACTATTCAATCCCACTTGACATTGTCCCCTAACTTTTTCAAATCCACTAACATTTGTCTCAATCAAATCCCTTAGATTAATCATTGAGGGTCCCTTATTCCCAAATTACTCCATAAATTAAGCTAGAAATCCTTTGTGAGTTAGTTTTGAAATAATAGTAGCCGGATCAATCAACAAACTCAAACCCTTAAGAAGAGCCCACTTAATTATTTCAAATTTTTAAGTCCAAATTACCCTCTGAAATCACTAAATATTACTGTTCGGACCAAAATATTCTCCTCTATGTGTATCTTTTACCCTTTTATTATCACTTATATTATTTCTAATTCCCAATCAGGCAAACATCTATCATTTTTTAGTGGCCCGTACCCTACCAATTAGTTCAAATTAAAGCTATTAGGGCCCTACTGGATAGACTACTCAGTCAAACTAAATTTCTCTATTTTTATATTCCTAAAACATCCTTGAATCCTACTGACTGCTACTATTCTGGTTCAGAACATTAGTAAATAGAACCAAACCTCTAATTTTCTAAAACTATTCTCTAATTAACAACTATAGCCAATCCTTAATATCAATCAACAATTCAAACTAAATGATGAACGACAAGAACCAACTGAAATTATTTTGAACAACATTCTTAACAAACATACTTTCAGATTCAACAACAATAACAAAATTAAACATAACAAACAAGTAAACTCCAATCACTAAACTCATATTCAAATTAAACTTAATAGATCAAACAAACAATTCAAATTTCTAACTCAGATTCAAATTTAGACTTAACACAACAATAAAACAGATTCAAATCACTAAATTCAATAATCAAATGAAATTCAAATTAAATCTAACAACACTACAATCAGGATAAAGGATTCAAGTGCTTAAACTAAAATATTTCTATATTAAAACTAAACAACAACAAATAAACAAAGCAAACTGAAGAAATAATCACGAAAATGATAAACAACAAATAAGAATATAATCAAACATATACTGATTTTAGATCCGAAAATATCAAACAACATATGGACATAAATGAAACTTAAACCAACTAACCGGATCGGAACAACGACAAACTTGAATGGAAACAAATCTGCCCGGACAGCCATGGTTTCAAATAAATGATGAACAACGAACAACGACAAACAAAACACGATAATAACCAACGATGAATATGAATGTCGGGCCGCCATGGATGTGGTCATTTGGAGATGGAAAATTTATTGCGTTGAGGCATTTTTTTTGTTTCCGTCTCATTTTTTCGTGTGTGTGTTCGTGTGCTCATGAAGATGGAGTTTCATGGTTGGAATAGGGCTAGAGACGTGTTTGGGCTGCTGGACGTTGATGGCGTTGAGCTGGAGCTCGCCGAAAATGGCAGCTGGTTTCCGGGGACGGGGCTGGCTGGTTAACGGCTGGACAACGGGCAGTGTTCGCATGGCAAGATAGGGGGTTTGGGCAATGGTTTACGACATGAAGGGGGAAGAAGGGGGCAGCCAGGTGACGGGTGAGGGGCTGGCGACGGGGAAGGGGTGGTCCGGCGATGAGTTTGAGGGTGGCTGATTGAAGGAGAAAAAGAAGATAGGAGGGCATGTGTGCTAGGTTAGTTTTTAGGGTTTTCTTTGTTTTAGTATAATTAGGGTAATGAAAAAAAGCATGGGGGGGGGGGGGTCGGTCAAATGGGGTGTGGGTTGGGCTAGGTGATTTTTGGGTTGGGTAAGGGATGTTTTGTGTCTATCTAGTTTAGTTTGAAAAAATGGCCAATCCGAATTTCCTTCTATTTTTTGTTCTATTTTCGTTTATTTGCTCCAAAATTAAACTTAAAGATCCTAAATTAAATTAATAAAACCAATATGAACTTAGAATAATAATCAACTCCTAATAATAATTATCATACAAAATTAAACATCAATTAAAATAAAATCGCATAATTTGGACATTAAATGCTAAAAATACAAAAAATACATATTTTTTTTTATTTTCTATTTTCGTAAAACAAACTTAATTACTGTAACGACCCGATCGGTTATTTTTGAAATTTACGCCCCGATCCCCAATTAACTACTTCCCCTAAGTTCTTTTCTGCTATTGTGGTTTGTCGGGATATTCGATTCTAGAATTTGGAGTGTTTTGGGATACTTAGTCCCTAAATGAAAGTTTTATAGTCGAAAAATGGCCCGTATTCGGAACAGCATTAAGACAACCCCAGAACAGAAATTCGATGGTTTCTTTAGCTCCATTAGGTGATTTCGGGGTTGGGAGCGTGTTCGGAATATATTTTGGAGCTCCGTAGCTCATTTAGGCTTGAAATGCCGAAGTTTGGAATTTTTAAAAATCCGGTCGATAGGCGAGATTTTGATCCAGGAGTCGAAATGAAATTTCGATAGTTACAGTAGCTTTGTTAGGTGATTTTGGATATGTCTGCAAATGTTCAGGTCATTCGGACAACGTTTGGTCGGGTGTTTGATAATATGTAGGTTTCGAAAGTTTTGGTTGAATCTTAGGCTTGAATCCGCCATAATTTGATGATTTTTGTGTTTAATGATATGTTTTTATGATTGGAACAAGTCCGTATCGTGATTTGGAGTAGGTTGGTGGTTTTGGTTGAGGTCCCGGGGGCCTCGAGGGTGTTTCCGGGGGTCAAAACGGACCATTTTGAGTTGATGAAACAGGTCAGATTTGTTGTCATGAGTGTTGCAGACGATTGCTCTATGTGATCGCAATAGGGTGATGTGATCGCATAGAAGGCTTGGGAAGAGACTCAAAATTTTTCCTATGCGATCATAGAACGGGTTATGCGATCGCATAGCTGTGGATAATTGTTCTCTACGATCGCGAATGGTCTATGCGATCGCATAGTGGAAAGGTTAGGGGTCCTAGGTCCTATATTTTGTTCTATGCGATCGCGGAGTTGGGAGTGCGATCGCATAAGGCTGTTTTGTTAAGCAATGTGATCGCAATGTGGTGTGTGCGATCGCATAAGGTAAAAATTTGAGGCAGAAAAGTTGTTCTATGCGATCGCAAATAAGGGTCATGTGATCGCATAGAACATTTCACTGGGTAGACAGAAACGGTATAATAATTTCATCCGCGAGGGTTTCACCATTTTTGCAAAAACTCAAGCTAGGGGCTCGATTTTGAGTGATTTTTCGAGTGCTTTTCAGAGACAATTGTTGGATAACGATATCATACCCTTGTGAAAATTATTCACTAATCTAAACTCAAATTCTTCCTTTAATTTCGGATTTGGGGTGTAAATTGGGGTAAGTTTCTTAGAACAAACCTTGATGATTTGGAGGGGCAAACGAACTCTTATTTCGATAAATTTTATTTGGCTAGACTCGTGAGAGTACAACAGTTCTGAAAACGTAAAAATATTTCGATTCCGAGCCGATGGCTAGAGGGGTATTTTGGTCATTTCACCCATTTTCGCGTCGTAGCTTTAATTTTATCGTTGTAATTAGTTACTTACGATGTTATTTACACTATCTAATTGGTTTGAATGGATTTGGGCCACTCAGAGTCGGATACTCGTGGCAAGGGAGTCATTTCTTTGCGGTTTTGTACCGAGATTGAGGTAAATGACTTGTCTAACCTTGTGTGGGGGATTTTCTCTCCTATGATATATATGTGTTGATTTAAATGACTTGTATGCGAGGTGACGGGCGTGTACTTGCACAAATTGTTGAAAAACCACTTTACTTGAATTGCTCAATTAGTGTTATCTTTGTTATTTGATTGGTTTAATTGCAAGAATTATCATGTGTTAGCTAGGGGAGCATGATTAGATAGGATTAACTGTCTAAATGCCTACTTGTCTTAATTGAATTCCCTAGAAAATGTTGAGACTAGATTTAGTTATTAATTGTAGCTGTGTACTTCATATCTCTCTGTATTCTCTTATTTGATTGTGTTTGTGTTCTGTGGACTATGGGTTCGATTCCCGGAGATCCGGTGCTACTGAGGTAAGCGACCGCGAGTTCAATTCCCGGAGATCCTATGATACTGATATAAAGGACTGCGGTTTCAATTCTCGAAGATCCTGTGATACTGATATAAGGGACTGTGGGTTTAATTCCCTGAGATACTGTGATACTGATACAAAGGATTGCGGGTTCAATTCCCGGAGATCCTGTGATACTGATATATGGACTGCGGGTTCGATTCTAGGAGATCCTGAGCTGCTGAGTATGAATGGACTACGGGTTCAATTCCTGGAGATCTTGAGTTATTGATTTGTACTTGTTGTGTTGTTTTCTCTTTGCTCGGTTAACTGTAGATGACTTGTAGTTTTATCTTGCTTTGCTGCTATTTCAGATTTACTCATACCTTGCACTGTTCGATATTATTATCATTATTTCTATTATTCTCGGTAGGGCCTTAACCTTCCTCGTCACTACTCCATCAAGGTTAGGCTTGGCACTTGCCGAGTACCGCCGTGGTGTACTCATGCTACTCTTCTACACACTTTTATTGTGCAGATCCAGGTCCATCTGATCAGACGCACTACCGGTGATCTAGGAGTATTTTCAGGAGACTCGAGGTATGCATCTGCTACGTCCGCAGATCCGGAGGGTCTTCTTCTGTTCTTCCCTAGTAATGCCAGTTATTTCTTTTATTTCGGTTGTATAGATATTCTTGGTATATAGAGCCACATTTATACTCTCTTAGCATGTGTTTGCCCATGAGTTTCCCGGTCTTGGTGGTATATATTATGGTATTTTGGTTAAGTGTATGTGTCGAGCGGCACCTATTACATTTGTCTATGTCATTCCGTTGTTATTTTAATTGTTGTTCACAAAAGTTGTATATTCCACATTGTGTTAGGCTTACATAGTCGCGTAGACTGGGTGCCGTCATGACAAGTTCACGATTGGTGAACTAGGGTCGTGATAAGTTGGTATCAGAGCTCTAGGTTCATAGGAGTCACGGGACACATGCTGGTTATTTAGAGTCTCATTGATCGATACAGAGATGTCCATATTTATCTACGAGGGGCTATGTAACAATTTAGGAAACTCTTCATTTCTCTTGAATTCCTTCCCGTGCGATATTTTGACACCAAATATAAACTTATGTCTTCTATTTTCTCACAGATGGTGACGACACGTGCTACTCGTGAGTATCAGGCACTCGTACCCCCTATTGCCGCTGCTAGAGGCCGGGGCCGGGGTAGAGGTCGAGGATGCGCCCGAGGTGCAGCCACAACACCCGCACGCGCTGCCGTCGAGGCACCACCGGTGGATCAGGTTGGAGCGCAGGCACTTGGTACACCTACTACAGCTACTACGACTCCAGCACTCCAAGAGACTCTAGCCCAGTTTATGAGCATGTACACTACTCTGGCTCAGGCAGGGTTGCTTTCTCTCGCTGCAACTATATCTCAGGCTTGGGGAGGGGCCCAGACTCCCGCAACCCACACTTCTGAGCAGCGAGCGCCCGTGGAGCAGGTTTCAGAGGTTATTCCTATACCGCCTGCCACACCAGTACAGCCTAGAGTTGGGTCAGCTGCCTCCGAGGATGAGCAGTACAGGTTGGAGAGGTTCAAGAAGTTTGATCCCCCGGTGTTCAATGGTTTAGCTTCAGATGATGCCTTGGGATTTCTGGACGAGTGTCATCGAGTCCTCCGTACTATGGGTATAGTGGAGACCAGTGGGGTTTCTTTTACTACTTTTCAGCTTTAAGGGGGCGCTTATTATTGGTGGCGCACATATGAGTTGGATAGTCCAGACGAGTCCGCCTCACTCACTTGGACACAATTTTCTGATATGTTTTTGAGGGAATTTGTTCCCCAGAGCCTTAGGGATGCTTGGCGAGAGAAGTTTGAGCGGTTGCGCCAGGGCTCTATGTCAGTATCTGAGTATGCCATCGGTTTCACTCGGTTAGCTAGACATGTACCAGCTTTGGTTGCCACGGTCCGGGAGAGAGTGCGGAGGTTTATTGAGGGTCTTATTCCGCCTATCTGGTCTAGCATGGCTAGAGAGATGGAGACGAATGTGCCGTATCAGCAAGCGGTGACTATTTCCAGACGGATCGAGGGTATGCTCAGTAGAGAGCGAGGAGAGATGGAGGCCGAGAGGTCTTATGAGTCGGGTCATTTCTCTGGTGCCCGTACTGCAGCAGCCGGTTCATTTGGCAACGGTTATTCCAGTCATCTAGTTCATTCAGAATTGCCAGCAGCTGGTGGTACTCCAGCTCCTCCAGTACCTCAGGAGCCTTACTATGCTCCCCCAGTTTCCAGTACGCCTCATGCGCGGGGTACCTCCAAGGGTCAGTCCAGCGGGAGCGGGGCCAGTCGGTCACAGCCACTGCATCCTCCCAAGGCTTGTTATGAGTGCAGGGATACTCGCCATCTGGTTAGGGAGTGCCTCAGGCGTAGGAGAGGAGCACCTCCATAGACTTCACAGCCACAGCATGGTTCACAAGGCCAGCAGGCCATCGTTCCAACCCTAGCTGCCATCCCACCTGCCCAGCCAGCTAGGGGCGGGGATCAGGGTGTTAGAGGCCGCTCTCGAGCGAGAGGTCAGGCCAGATTTTATGCTATTCCTGGTCGCGCCACAGTTGTCGCCTCTGATTCCGTTATCACATGTATTATCTTGGTTAGTTATAGAGAGGCATCGGTTCTATTCGATCCTGGTTCTACTTTTTCATATGTGTCCTCTTATTTTACTTCACCTCTAGGTGTGCCTCGGGATTCTTTCTGTGCCCCTGTCTATGTTTCTACTCCGGTGGAAGATTCTTTGGTTGTGGGCCGTGTGTATAGGTCGTGTTTGGTCACTATTTGTGGTTTTAAGACCAGAGCTGATCTTTTATTGCACGGTATGGTTGATTTTGATATTATTCTGGGCGTGGACGGGTTGTCGCCCCATTATGCTATTCTTGATTGTCATGCCAAGACTGTGACACTGGCTATGCCAGGCATTCCACGTATTGAGTGGAGTGGTACTCTAGATCACACCCCCAAACGTGTTATTTGCTTTCTCAAAGCTCAGCGTATGGTTGAGAAGGGGTGTGCTGCTTATCTAGCTTATGTGAGGGATGTCAGTGTTGACACTCCTTCTATTGATTCAGTCCCAGTGGTACGTGATTTCTCTGATGTGTTTCCAGCTGATCTCCTGGGCATGCCGCCCGATAGAGATATCGATTTTGGTATTGACTTATTGCCGGGCACCCAACCCATTTCTATTCCTCCGTACCGCATGGATCCTCCTAAGTTGAAGGATTTGAAGGATCAGTTATAGGAGTTATTGGGTAAGGGTTTCATTCGACCTAGTGTTTTGCCTTGGGTGCTCCTGTGTTGTTTGTGAAGAAGAAAAACGGTTCAATGCGTATGTGCATTGACTATCGCCATTTGAACAATGTTATAGTGAAGAACCGGTATCCTTTGCCACGTATTGATGACTTATTTGATCAGCTACAGGGCGCACGGGTGTTCTCCAAGATTGATTTACGCTCTAGTTATCATCATGTGAAGATTCCGGAGCCAGATATCTCGAAGACTGCCTTTAGGACTCGGTATGGTCACTACGAGTTCCTTGTTATGTTTTTCGGGCTGACTAATGCCCCAGTAGCTTTCATGCATTTGATGCACAGTGTATTCAGTTATAGGCAACGTGGTGTCGAGCGAGGGTATTCGAGTGGATCCGAGGAAGGTGGAGGCCGTGCAGGGTTGGCCCAGGCCCTCCTCAGCTACTGAGATTCGTAGTTTCCTTGGTTTGGCAGGTTATTACAGTCGCTTTGTGGAAGGATTCTCTTCGATCGCAGCACCTATGACCAGATTGACGCAAAAGGGTGCCCCTTTTTAGTGGACCGAGAAGTGTGAGGCGAGCTTTCAAAAGCTCAAGATAGCTTTGATTTCGGCCCCTATCTTGATGTTGCCTACCGGTTCAGGGTCCTATACAGTTTATTGTGATGCCTCACGGGTTGGACTCAGAGCAGTATTGATGTAGGACGGTAGGGTGATTGCCTACGCGTCTCGACAACTGAAGGTGCATGAAAAGAACTATCTTATCCATGATCTTGAACTAGCTGCCATTGTTCACGCCTTGAAGATTTGGCATCATTATTTGTATGGGGTTCCTTGTGAGATTTACACTGATCATCGGAGTTTGCAGCACTTGCTTAAGCAGAAGGACATGAACATGCTATAGAGGAGATGGTTGGAGTTGTTAAAAGACTATGATATTACTATTCTTTATCACCCTAGCAAGGCCAATGTGGTTGCCGATGCCTTGAGTCGCCGGACGGAGAGTTTGGGGAGTTTGGCATATCTACCAGCTTCGGAGAGACCTATGGCGATGGATGTTCAGGCTTTGGCCAGACAATTTATTAGATTGGATCTTTCGGAGCCCAGTTGGGTTCTGGCCTGTGTGGTTTCTCGATCTTCTCTATTTGATCGCATCAGAGAGCGACAGTTTGATAACCCTTATTTACTTGATCTTCAGGACAAGGTTTGGCGTGGTGATGCTCGAGATGTTACCATCGGGGATGATGAAGTGATGAGGATGCACGGGCGTATTTGTATGTCCAATGTAGATAATCTTCGAGAATTGATTCTAGCTAAGGCCCATAGCTCGCGGAATTCCATCCATCCGGGTACCGCGAAGATGTATCAGGACTTGAGACAACACTATAGGTGGAGGTGGATGAAGAAGGATATAGTTGACTATGTTTCTAGGTGCCTCAAATGCCAGCAGGTGAAGTATGAGCATCAGCGTCCGGGTAGGTTATTGCAGCGGATTGAGATCCCAGAGTGAAAGTGGGAGCGCATCACCATGGACTTCGTATCTGGACTTCCACGGACTGTGAGGAAGTTCGATTCTATTTGGGTCATTGTGGATCGGTGACCAAGTCCGCCCATTTCATACCTATGTGCACTACTTACTCATCGGAGCGGTTGGCGGAGATCTATATCAGAGAGATAGTCCGGTTGCATGGTATTCCAGTTTCCATCATTTCAGACAGAGGCACTCACTTTACTTCACGATTCTGAACGGCCGTATAGCAGGTGTTAGGTACTCGGGTGGAGCTGAGCACAGCATTTCACCCCAGACAGATGGCCAGTCTGAGCGCACTATTCAGATTTTGGAGGATATGCTATGTGCGTACGTGATTGATTTTGGAGGTTCATGGGATCATTTCCTGCCACTAGCGGAGTTTGCTTATAACAACAGCTATCAGTCCAGCATTCAGATGGCGCCGTATGAGGCCCTATATGGTAGGAGGTATGGTCCCTAGTGGGTTGGTTTGATCCGGGCGAGGCCAGGTTTCTAGGTACTGAGATGGTCCAAGATGCAATGGACAAGGTCAAGGTGATCCAAGATAGACTATGTGTTACTTAAAAGCTGGCCTTACCTCCCAGCCTAGCCGGAATCCATCCAGTATTTCATGTCTCTATGCTCTAGAGATACTATGGTGACCCGTCGTACGTGTTGGATTTCAGTTCTGTTCAACTGGACAAGGATCTATCATATGTTGAGGAGCAAGTGGCCATTTTGGACAGGCAAATCAGAAAGTCGAGGTCAAAGAACATCACTTCGGTGAAGTTCCAGTGGCGGGGTCAGCCGGCCGAGGAGGTGACTTGGGAGACCGAGCAAGATATGCGCAGTCAGTACCCTCATCTCTTCACTACTTCAGGTATGTTTTCTATGCTCGTTCGAGGACAAATAAATGTTTAAGTGTGGGAAGATGTAACGACCGAGCCGGTCGTTTTTGAAATTTATGCCTCGATCCCCAATTAACTACTTCCCCTAAGTTCTTTTCTGCTATTGTAATTTGCCGGGATGTTCGGTTCTAGAATTTGGAGTGTTTTGGGACACTTAGTACCTAAAAGAGAGCTTTATAGTTGAAAAATGGCCCGTATTCGGAACTATGGAAAGACGACCTCGGAATGGAAATCCGATGGTTATGTTAGCTTCGTTAGGTGATTTCGGGGTGGGAGCAAGTTCCGAACGTATTTTGGAGGTCCGTAGCTCATTTAGGCTTGAAATGACGAAGTTTGGAATTTTTGAAAATCCGGTCAATAGGCGAGATTTTGATCCGGGAGTCAAAATGGAATTCCGGAAGTTGCAGTAGCTTCGATAGGTGATTTTGGATATGTCTGCAAATTTTCAGGTCATTCGGACATGGTTTGGTCGGGTTTTTGATAGTATGTAGGTTTCGAAGTTTTGGTTGAAACTTAGGCTTGAATCCGCCGTAATTTGATGATTTTTGTGTTTAGTGATATGTTTTTATAATTTGAACAAGTTCGTGATTTGGAGTAGGTTGGTGGTTTTGGTTGAGGTCCCGGGGGTCTCGGGGGTGTTTCAGGGGGTCAAACAGACCATTTTGAGTTGATGAAACAGGTCAGATTTGTTGCCATGAGTGTTGCAGACGATTGCTCTATGCAATCGCAATAGGGTGATGCGATCGCATAGAAGGCTTGGGATGAGGATCAAAATTTGTTCTATGCGATTGCGGAAAGGGTTATGCGATCGCATAGCTGTGGATAATTGTTCTCTGTGATCGCAAATGGTCTATGCGATCGCATAGTGGAAAGGTTAGGGGTCCCAGGTCCTATATTTTGTTCTATGCGATCGCGGAGTTGGGAGTGCGACCGCATAAGGCTGTTTTGTTAAGCAATGTGATCGCAATGTGGTGTGTGCGATCGTATAAGGTAAAAATGTGAGGTAGAAAAGTTGTTCTATGCGATTGCAATAAGGGTCATGCGATCGCATACAGCATTTCACTGGGCAGACAGAAACAGTATAATAATTTCATCCTCGAGGGTTTCACCATTTTTGCAAAAACGCAAGCTAGGGAGCTCGATTTTGAGTGATTTTTCGAGTGCTTTTCAGAGACAATTGTTGGGTAACGATTTCTTACTCCCTTGTGATCACTATTCACTAATCTAAACTCAAATTCTTCCTTTAATTTCGGATTTGGGGTGTAAATTGGGGTAAGTTTCTTAGAACAAATCTTGATGATTTAGAGGGGCAAACGAACTCGATTTCGATAAATTTTATATGGTTAGACTCATGAAAGTACGAGGGTTCTGAAAACGTAAAAATATTTCGATTCAGAGCCGATGGCTGGAGGAATATTTTGGTCATTTCACCCATTTCGCGTTGTAGCTTTAATTTTATCAGTGTAATTAGTTACTTGCGATGTTATTTACACTATGTAATTGGTTTGAATAGATTTGGGCCACTCGGAGTCGGATACTCGTGGCAAGGGAGTCATTTCTTAGCGGTTTTGTACCGGGATTGAGGTAAGTGACTTGTCTAACCTTGTGTGGGGGATTTTCTCCCCTAGGATATATATGTGTTGATTTAAATGCCTTGTACGCGAGGTGACGGGCGTGTACTAGCGCAAATTGTTGAAAATCCACTTTACTTGAATTGCTCAATCAGTGTTATCTCTGTTATTTGATTGGTTTAATTGCAAGAATTATCCTGTGTTAGCTAGGGAAGCATGATTAGATAGGATTAACTATCTAAATACCTACTTGTCTTAATTGAATTCCCTGGAACATGTTGAGACTTGATTTAGTTGTTAATTGTAGCAGTGTACTTCATATCTCTTTGTGTTTTCTCTTATTTGATTGTGTTTGTGTTCTGTGGACAGCGGGTTCGATTCCCGGAGATCCGGTGCTACTAAGGAAAGGGACTGCGGGTTCAATTCCCGGAGATCCTGTGATACCGATATAAAGGACTGTGTGTTCAATTCCCAAATATCCTGTGATACTGATATAAGGACTGCGGTTTCGATTCCCGAAGATCCTAAGCTGCTGAGTATGAATGGACTACGGGTTCAATTCTGGAGATCCTGAGTTATTGATTTGTACTTGTTGTGTTGTTTTCTCTTTGCTGGGTTAACTGTAAATGACTTGTAGTTTTTATCTCGCTTTGCTGTTATTTCAGATTTACTCCTACCTTGCCCTGTTCGATATTATTATCATTATTTCTATTATTTTCTGTAGGGCCATGACCTTACTCGTCACTACTCCATCGAGGTTAGGCTTGGCACTTACTGAGTACCGCCGTGGTGTACTCATGCTACTCTTCTGCACACTTTTGTTGTGTGTGAGCACGTGATTTTTGCCCTATATGAGAATTACTCCTAAAAATTTCAAATAAAAGAGTTTTGTGTTGTTTGCAATATTTTTGGATTTTGTATTATTTATCTCTTATTGTTTGCGTTTGTGTGCACAAACTAGGCAAAACATGCACGGTCTTCAAAACAATGCAACAGGCGATCGAAATAAAACTGTTTCAGTAGTTGAACAAATGGAGAATTTAGCATGTGGCATGGGTAATTTTTCTAATAAACAAATTGATTTGTTGAAGACAGGTGGGACCCTTTCTACTATTGCAGTTGATGACTTTTCAACATTTAAAAGGCTGCAAATTACAATTCCTAATGCGCAACAGCGTGCACTTGGAAAACTGGGCTTCTTGGAGCATTTTAAATTCAATGATGTGGGCCATGCTTACCATGATGTTGACATGGGCACAATTAGTAAGAAAGGGAATCCAATGGTCTTTAATAATAAAATAATTGATGGTGTCCCACATGTATCTCATTTAGCCATAAATTATATTGACGCTGGAAAGGAAAAAAAACGATGCACAGTCATTAATGCGTCAGGTGGGAACTTTGGAGAAATAACGTGGGGGTAATAATGAAAAAGCTAAAAGGGGATGCACATGGGAAGGAATGTGTTTTTGAATAAAAAAAAAGAGTAAACTTGGTCTTTAAATAGAAGACATTGAATTAAGAGAGACATACATAGAGACAATCCGAGAGAGAGAGAGAGAGTCCCAATTTTTTTTATCTTTGAGTGTTTAAAAACCAGAAAACTACTGTTCAACTTCTTCTAGTTCTTTTTGTTTCTGCCAGTAAGCGTGTTTGGATTTGCCGGGTTCATACTTTGGACAATTTAGTGTTTGTTTTGACTATTTTATCATGTTTCATGTTTGCTGGTGTTTCTGGTGCATGATTTCGAGTCTGGGTGGCTGTTAGTGTATTGTTACATTGTTGTGTTATTGCTGCCATTACCTGCTGCTGATTTCTTTCTTTTTGTATTTTCTATATCCAGGTATTCATCTCTACTTTGAGTGATGTATAGATTCAAATTGAATGAAGCTTAATTGTGGAGAACTTGGAGTGCAAATGTTTATTACTACTTTAGCTGCCCTCCCGATATTTATTCTGGATGTTCAAACTATGAACAAGTAGAATTTGTTAGATTTTAACTGTTGAATTAATCTTGTGTAATTTTTGGTTATGAATGTTTGCCTTTGATCTTTATGTGATGCTAGAGTTTGTGTTTTTTTTATTCACCATTATATATGTTAGTTGAATTGGTGGCAGCGTTAAGTTTTGGGGATGTGTCAGTTTGGCCGATTAGTTTGTGCATGAACTAAATTGGTTAACTGAAAAAATAAGAAAAAGAAATAAAGATGAAAACTTTATATAATGTTTAAGGTGTTTACTTGCAATCGGATGTAGGATTAATTGTTTGAGGATGTTAGAATAGAATATTATAACTGTTAGGTTCTTAAATAGTTAAATATGATATTTGTTCACATTGGACAACTAACCATAAGTACATTAGTAAATATCTACGCACATGTGCGTCTTGTATTTATCAATTTATCAAGTAAGCAATATTACTTGTGGACACGTTCGCGTGACATAATTTTTTATGCGTCAAAAGAAAAGAGTATACGTACGCGTAACTCAATTCTTTAACTACGAATAATTCAAGTGATTTAAAAGCGGTAAATAATTATAAAAGCACGTAACTTATAACATGTATTAAAATCACATATTTTTAGCCATTTATAATAATTTAAGCGACCGTGCTAGAACCACGGGATCCGGGGGTGCCTAACACCTTCCCTCGGGTCAACAGAATACCTTACTTAGAATTTCTGGTTCGCAGACTTCATTTGGAAAGTCAAAATTTCCTCGATCCGGGATTTAAATAAATCGGTGACTTGCGACACCTTAATTTATTCCAAGTGGCGACTCTGAAATAAATAAATAATCTCGTTTCGAATATTGTCACTTAAATTGGAAAAACTCCCCTGTACATCTACCCCCGGGGTAGGTGGGCACGCCAAAAGTAGGTGTGACAGCTCTGGCGACTCTGCTGGGGACAACAAACCCAGAACCACTGGTTCAGGGTTTAAAAATTCGAGCTTAGAAAATTTGTTGTATTTGGCTTATTTATTATCTAGTTTTATTATATGTTTGTATTTAATGTGCTAAATGTTGTTTTTACCGCTTTGATATAACGTACATAAATTGTGTCGATACCCATTTTCTCTTCTAAGTCTGTTTAAAATATAATATCGGGCATTTGCTGGACATGGCCCGTTTTTCTCAAGATAGCTGTGGTGTTTAGCACCCGGTGAAGGATTTTTAGTCACACAAGTTTAGACGGAGAGTATTGTCAATTAAGTCGGAAAGCCATGCTACCGGTGCACTAACACTCCTCGGCTCGAGTTGTCCGCTCGAGTAAAGCCAGTCTAGATACCTTTTCCAACAGGATGATGACTTAGAATAACAAAACCTTATGTCGGATCCCTGGTAGGAACGTGTATTTGCATCATGTGCATATGTGACTTAGGAGGCTCAACACAGGGGTTGGGCCTGTCTAGGACAGATGTACCTGAAACGAAAGACCAACTTGATGCATCTTTGTTTGTGCATTTATTTGTTTCGATCTTACATACCGACCGGTTTGTTATTAAAAAGAGAGAGGGTAAGAAGTGGAAAATATTAGAATGTAAAGTCAAAATAATTTATGGAAAAAAAATATGTTTTCTTTGAAAATAATTTTTGAAAAACGCAAAAAAAAAATCCAAATAAATTTTAGGGAAAATAGTTAGTTTCTTTGAAAATGCTATTAAAAATAGTTTGTTTTCTTTTTAAAACAATTTAGTTCGTTTTTTCGAACTACGCGGGTCTGATTCTCACCGGATGTGAGATACGTAGGAAAACCTCATCGGTTCCGACCCCAATTTTTAAAAAAAAAAGGAAATAATTTTTTTTCCTTTAGTTCATTGTTTAAAATCTTTCCTTAGAAAATTCAAAAAAAAGGGTAAAAGTAGTTTTAAAAAAAAAACTAAAAAAAAAGGTTTCATTCTTCCTACTGTTTTTCATGAAATAAAAAGAAAAATTAATAAAAATCAAAATTAAAAATATGGGTTTCCTTCATTTTTGAAGTATTACTCTAAAAAAAATTAGAAAAAAAAATATTTTCTTTCTTCCTTAGAAAAAGAGACAATAAGTAAAAATTCAAACCAAAATATTTTTTTTTCTTTTACTCCAAAGCAAATAAATTTTTTTAGAAGTCTTCCTTTCAAAAAGCAAAACAAAAGCAAAAAAAAAAAGAAGCAAATATACAAATATATTTTTCTTTCTTCTTTTAAAGCGTTTCTTTCAACAATTAAAAAAAATTAGTTTATTTACTCCATTCCCGATTATCCGAACTACGCCCGGTCTTATTCATGCGGGGAGATGATACGTAGGCAATCCACATAAGATTCGACCATCACTAAAATAAAATAAAATAAAAACGAAAAAAAAGAAAGAGTGTAAAAGAAAATTGATAAAGAGAGGAAAAAGATGAAAGCAAAGGAAGGTATAAGCCGAAATAATGCATTACAATCGAATACATGTAGCAATACGATCAACTGTATAAGTGCATCACACCCGACGTGAGATTACTTATCTGTTATGTTGTTTCAGACTAACCGTTTGTTTGCCAAACTCCAGGTTTTAGAAAAGGGTGGTTGATTTTGTGGTACTCTGGCCTCACATTCATACTTCACGAGGTCCAAAGGAAAAGTTCAGCAGCCCGTTGCTAAATCAAAAGAAAGTACCCATCCTTACTTTACGAGGTCGAAAAGAAGTGTCAACATGTCTTCAGAAATCCCTCTACCAACCGTTCCCGTCCTAGAAGAGAGCTCCATATCAGCCGTTCCGGCTACTGAATCAGCAGCAGCAGAGGAAAATAGAATTTTGTGTTGTCGCATGCTGGAGATGTTAGATGATTGGAATAACGGGAAAGATCCCCCAAGTCTTATCCCTGGGTTCCTCGAATTATTCATCAGGCCAAGTGGGATTTCTAATACCCCCACCAATTACCCACCTACTCTGTTTGGGTATTCTAACATCACAACCCTCTCCGAATCACCCTCCACTTCCTATTCTCGAGTGACAATATAAGATACGGCCACAAGAACGTCCACTGGGTTGCCCGTGCCAATCACGGCGCAACCCGTCACACATACTCCTTTCTTTGACTCCTCTTCTTTTACATTCCCAGCGCCACCTCTTTCGCGGGATCCTACCCAGTTTGCTGCCAATGTTTATCCTCAGCCACCCTAATATGAGTTCATGCCAAGACAAAATCCAAAATCTCCCGAACAGGATGAAATGGCAAAGAGAATGAACATCTTGGAACAGAGTTTGAAAAATATTCAAGGTACAGGCGGACAGAAGAGTGTTTCTTACGCAGATTTGTGCATGTTCCCACATGTCCATTTGCCATCAGGATTTAAGACACCGAAGCTCGAAAAGTATGACGGGCATGGCGACCCTATTGCTCATCTAAAGAAATACTGCAATCAATTGCGAGGTGCCGGGGGCAGGGAAGAATTACCGATGGCATATTTCGGAGAAAGCTTGATCGGGATAGCTTCATAATGGTACATGGATCAGGACATATCTCGATGGCACATCTGGGACGATTTGGCTAGAGATTTTGTGAAATAGTTCCAGTACAACATCCACATTGCGCCAGACAGGAATTCTTTATCGAACTTAAAGAAGAAGCCCTCACAAAGCTTCAGAGAATATGCTATCAAATGGCGTGAGCAAGCATCCAGGGTGAAACCCCCTATGGACGAAATAGAAATGGTCACTACTTTCCTCCAGGCTCAGGAACCAGACTATTTCCAGAACATGCTCTCAGCAATGGGAAAACCTTTCGCAGAGGCGATCAAGATTGGGGAAATGGTAGAAAATGGTTTAAAGACGGGAAGAATTTTGAGTCAGGCGGCCATTCGAGCGACCTCCCAAGCAATCCAAGGAGGGTCCGAAGGAATAGCAAAGGGTAGGACGAAAGAGGAAACATCCATGGCAACTTCGGGTGATAGAAGACACCACGCTCCTAGACCCATCTTTTCAGAAAGAACCCCCCAACATTATTACCCCGCTCAGGAAATGTCATATATTCCTCAGCCGTACGCGGTCATGAATGCTCAACCTTTTGCACGACCGCAGCAGCATGTCAGTAGAAACCAAGCTCTATTTCCAAGAAATCAGCCTCCCCACTAGAACTAATATAACCCTCAACCTTCGCAGAATAACTTCCGTCCTTGGGAACCACCAAAGAGACCAAACTTTACCCCAATTGGTGAATCTTACTCTAGCTTATTCCCGAAACTTGTTCAAATGGGTCTACTGCAGTCGGTTCCTCAGAACAGACAAAACCCGGCATCGCCTTCCTACAGAGATGACGCTAGGTGTATATATCATTCAGAGGTAGAGGGCCATCATACTAATAACTGTTGGACTTTGAAACAAGCAGTGGAGAATTTAATAGAGCAAGGGAAAATTGTGTTGAAGGATGAGGATGTCCCAAATGTGACCAATAATCCGCTGCCCGCTCACAACAACGGGCTGATAATCGGAATGATTTGTGAAGACGAAGAATTCGATCCAGCGCTTTAGGCCATAATTGCTATTACTGATGTGGAAAGGAAGCCCAAGGCGGCCCCGAAACAGGAAAAAGGGGAAAAGATGAGTAAAATCACTGAGGTAGACCTTGAAAGGGAAATTGATGCACCTAACCAAGCCTATGTAGTATGGGGGTAATTAAGACACCCCGACTGAATGAGCCAGTGTTTGTTGGACGCATACCACAGAAGTATAAGGATCGTCAAGAGGAAGATAATGAGGATTTCATGACTAAAAAGAGTGAAGGAAAACATGAGGCAAGGCTCTGCGACACCCACATAGTCAAGCCAGGGAAAGGGACTATCATCGTTGAGATGGGACCAGTCGTTTAAACTCTAAAACTGAAAGGCTAGGCCATTACCGATCAGGCGAAAGCCCCAAGTCCCGCATTTTTTCTGCATTCCCAGTTATTTCAGGGTGTAAATTGGATTTTTCTTTTAGTTTTTGTCTTTAAATTCTCGAATGTGAACCCTGTTTATCCTTTCAATTCCAAGAAATGAAATTAATATTTCATCGTCAGTTTCCTTTTCTTTTATTATTTTTTATTCTTTCATATTTGTTTTAGTTTTCTCTTTATCTTCTCTTTAGTTCAAATCATGCAGCTTTAAATAACATGACATGCTTGCGGACTTCATGCCTAGATCCCAAAACGCTGTCAGACTTCAGAATAATGAATCGAGAGTCGAAATGCACAAAAAGGTTACTTTGAGGAAATGAAACAAAGAAGGAAAATTGGTTCACATACAAAAAGGGTGTGTTGTACTCAGGGAATACCCGAGTAGTTATCCCAACAAAGAATGGCCCATGCTTGCAACAAGAAAGTGCGGCCCAGGAATCTCGAAATAGAACAACCGGCGTTAAGGCGCATTCCTTCTCATTACCAAGAAACAAAAGGAAAATTCGCTCCTAATTGGAAGGATCCATATATCATCCGGAAAATATCACTGAGAGGAATACTGTATCTGGGAGACATTGAAAGAAATGATCTTGAAATGGCAGTCAATACAGATGCAGTATAAAGGTACTATGTCAAGACCTCCTGCGACGTTGGCTTTTGTATAATTGAGATGACGAAGGCTTTCTTTCTTGCTACCCCAAACACTATAAATCCTTTGTAAAATCCTTTGAGCCGGTTATGTTTCTTTTTTGTTCACCCTCTTTGGAACCCGAAATAAAAAATAAAAAAATGAAAAAAAAGAGAAAAGAAAAGAAAAAAATATATATATGAAGAAAAACAAAATAAAACAAAAAGACAAAAACAAAAATCATTGCACCTGAACTACGTTCTGACTTGATTCCGAAAGGATACGTAAGCAACCTCTCCTTGAGGTTCAGTCACACCAAACCAAAAATCCCAATTTCCCCAAAAGTTGAAACTGGGGCAGATGATATGACGGCTCAGTTTAGATCCCCTTAAGATGGTTCCAGAGTTGTAATTCCATTCAATTTTCTTTTTACGCAAAGACCTTGTTCAAGTCCTTCAGATCAATTGGCAAAAGCGAGGAAGTGAAAAATATCATTGATGGAAATCTGACACAGCCTGAATTGAGAGAAACAAAATGAGAGAGTCTTATCGGTGAAAACCTTCGGGCACCATAAGGCGATGGTGGTTGGAGAAACTAAAAATGAGAGAGTCCATTTGGTGAAAACTCACAAAGAGCACTATCGGGCGACAGTGAGAAGAGAAATGAGAGAAGTCGATTGGCAAAAACCCGCAAAGGGCGCCGCCGATAAGGGTGTATTCTGGGCCGGTCCCGGGCCTAAACGGGCCTCGCGGTCCCGGTCCTGGCGGTCCCGGTCCTAAACGGTCCCGGGCCTGGCGGTCCCGGGCCTGGCGGTCCCGGTCTTCATGGGCTTGGTGGGTAAGACCGGCCCGTGACGGGCCTAAGCCCACATGGTCCCGGGCCTGGCGGGCTTCGTGGGCTTTTAATAAAAAAAAAATTATTTAATAAGTATATATATGTTAACTATATATATGTTAAGTGTATGTATGATATATATATATATATATATATATATATATATATATATATATATATATATATATATATATATATATATATATATATATATATATATATATATATATATATATATATATATGTATGTATGTATGTTAAGTATATATATGTTTAGTATTTATATATGTTAAATTTATATATGTTAAGTATATATATATATTAAGTTTATATAAGTTAAGTATATAAGTTAAGTTATATATATATATATATATACCCTTTGGGTCGTCACACATATATACATATATATTAACACATAATATATATACTTAACAAATTTATATATGTTAAGTATATATATATATATTAAGTTTATATAAGTTAAGTATATAAGTTAAGTTATATATATATATATATATGGTAAGTATTATATAAACTTAATATATATATACTTAACATATATAAACTTAACTTATATATATGTATTAAGTTTATATGTTATGTATATATATAATATATATTATGTATATGTATGAAATAGATATATATATTGTATTAAGAGATAAATCAAAAACTTGTGTAATAATTTTTATTACTAAAAATGATATATCTTTATTAATCTTCTCTCCCCCAATGGAATGAGCACAACAAGGTACTAATACCACCATTAAAAGAAAAAAAACTAAATAAGATGTGCCAAAGTACAATTTACAACACAATCTACATATCTCTAACAAATCTCATAAATCCTTCAAGATTTGGAGGAGGTTCCGTTGGCGGTGGTGGAAAAGAAGCTTGTTCATCACCACTTCCCGGCGAAGCAGAATCCTCAACAAGCTCTGCAATCATTTCTTCGTAAGCGTCATCCACATCCGGTTGTGATTCTGCAAGTCCAAAGTTTCTTCTTTCCGAGCGGATCCAATCTCTAAATAGCACCGACTTCTCCAAGCTCTCCCTCATAGCTGCTCTATGATCTCCTATTTGAAGTCTTGCTTGACTGAAGGCGCTCTCTGATGCAATTGTTGAAGCTTGAATAGATAATATATCGCGAGCCATCCTTGCAAGAACAGGAAAATGTTTTTCCCGTAACTTCCACCATTCCAAAAGCTCAAAACTCCCGTCTGGATTCTCCTTCTCTAGTCCCTGCGACAAATAAACTTGAAGCTCATTTAGATGGGAAGATTCGTCAAAATTATCTCCTTGAGAACCCCTAAACTCCGTCAAAATTATCCATAGAAATTGACATTATTTTATCATTAATGCAGAAATATCTACAAATATCACCAACAGTGTTAGCGATAAACTTACCTGTGTGACGGGAGTTAATTATTCTATACGCAAGAATGCGTTTTTGCATTATCCACTCCTCGTCAATCCAGTGACTAGTAACAGTTAGGTAGTCACAATCGTTATTACTTCTACCAATATCGGTGGTAATAGAAATTCTATTAGTTATATGACTAAATAAATACCGCAAATATTGTTCGTATTCATGTTTAAATTTATATATATCGGCCTTAACCGTTGCACGAGGCCAACCTTTATAAGTAGGATTAAAAACTTTTCTAATATAATGCACAAAATTAGGATTAGAAGGAAAAGTATACGGTAAACACATAACGGTAACCATCTTTGCTAATTCTTCCCTATCTTTGTTTGGATCGTAATATAATATACCTCCGGTGACAGTGTTTATTCCAGGTTGAACTAGATTAGAACTCGTACTAGCGTTACCCGCTTTTTCTACACTTGTCCCCTCTAGCTGTGCTTTTAATCTGTTATATTTAGCTTTTTCAGTAGGGTGTGTTCTTATGTGTCTAGTCAAAATACCCGTGCCACTACGCGTATATTCATGAACCAACAATTTATTACAATTTTTACATTGAGCCTTATTTTGATCTCTTAGTTGAGTAAAAAATTGCCAAACTAATAAGGTTTCTTGGCGTTTAGAAGGTTGTCTATTAAAAGTCGGTGTTTGTACAGGTGGGTGTTGTGGTTCAGTTGGGTTATTAGCCGGACTAGTAGGTGTGTCATCTAAATCCTCTTGGGTTTCATCTACATCATGTTGAGTTTCATCAAAATCCTCTTGGGTTTCATCAAAATCCAATTGCCTACGATGTTGTAAATTAGGATAAAGAGCAGTCATAATTTCATTATCTAGTTGATCTTCTCGTGAAATATTATGACAAAATTCAGTATCGCTAAATTGAAAACAGGGATTATCACTATCAAGAATAATTGGACCACTAGGACGGGTAGGTCGGGGAACCGGGGGAAGGTTAGTTGGTTGACGACTACTTTCACCCATTTTAGCTTTTCCCTTAGCACTAAACATTTTTTTCAATGAAAATGCCATTTTATTTATATTTATGCAAACAAAATAACACAAAATATATTCTTAAAAATTAAGAGTTGGAACGACTTTACCGAATTGACGAACAACTTCTTCAAAATTGAAAATTGCAAATTGTTGAAGACTTGAAGACTTGAATACTTCAATTCACCAACTTCACAAAATTTCACAAAATTGGAATAATAATATAAGCAATTGAGAGAGATTAAGATAGATTGATGAATTGGTGAGTTAAAATAAAATAATGGGGGGTATTTATAGTTGAGAATTGGGAAAAAGTATAATTATATAAAGTTTGGGGTTATATTAAAGTTTGGGGACCATTTGGCTAAATTTTGATAGCCAAAAACGGCTATTTTTGACCTCCAACGGCTAGTTTTTAAATCTGGCCGTTGGGCCATTTTTTAAAAAAAATAAAAAATTTAAATATTACCGTTGGGACCGGTTGGGGCCCGCCAGGCCCGCGAAGACCGGCCCAGGACCGCTACCCGGTCCCGGTCTTCGCGGTCCCGGTCTCGCGGTCCTACGCGTAAGGACCGGCCCGTCACGGGCTTTAGGACCGGCTTGAAGACCGGCTCGGCAGGACCGGCCCACCAGGACCGTTGGGACCGCCAGGCCCGCGGTCCCGGTCCGGTCCCTGTCCGGGACCGGCCCACATTACACCCTTAGCCGCCGATCAAAAAGAAGACATCTCTTCACTAAAAGAATCTTGGCAAGGTTCCCTTGTTTTGAAATTGCGAATCAATGGGTTCATAAGAAGTTGAGAAGTTTATGTGGGTCGGGCGTCCAGTCCAAGAAGCATGTCATGTTTATTTGAAATCAGCATGCATCCGAGATAAGTCCTTTTTTTTCCAAAAGGGACGCTTCTCTTTAAACTCATTTGCTTGCTTTTTATATAGTTATTCTTTGAATCTCTTTCGGTTTAATTTTAGTTCTGAAACTATTACAAAGAAAGGCGGCGGGACCGGTTTTACAAGACTCCGTCTGGTAAAAAAGGCGAAGAAAGATACCCAGCCTCAGTGGTGTATTGATCCAATCCCGACTGATCATGATGGTCGATCACATGCAAAGGAAAGGACATTAGGAAGGAAAAGGAAATCAAAGGCTAAGGTTTTAAAAACGGAACGAGACAGAAAGACAGAGCCCACACAAGCAAGTCCTCAAAGAATTCCGAGTTTGAACCTGGTCATGGTGAAATAAAGTCACCCTCAAAGACAATCAGCAGCAAAGTTTCTTAATGAAAATGGGGCCAGGATCAGGCGTTGAAGATAATCAAGGCCACAAAATCAACCACTTTTTCAACTAAACAAATTGTTCTTTGTTGAAAACATGTTTATTTCAAATTGATTGTGCAAGAAGAAGGTGCAGTCCAAAGAAATGAAATGCGCGAGCATTGAAATGGCTCTTTAACAAGAAAAACGCCCAAAAAGGAAGTTTCTTTTCAAAAACATTATTTTCATGCATTGTTGATGAATAAAAGGAAAACACCTAAAAGAAAATCCAAAAAGGAAAGAGAAAGGAAAGGAAAGCGAAAAAAAAAAAGAAAAAAAATCGTCATGTTAGTCTGATATTTCCCAGCCAAAAAGCCGTGAAACGTTGCTTTTGAATTTCGTCCAGAAAGCCGTGAAACTTTTCTTTCGAAATCCCGACCAGAAAACCGAGGATCTCCCAGTCAGAAAACTATGGAGCCATTTCTTTTAAACCCCAGCCAGAAAACCGAGGGTCTTCCGGCCAGAACGCCGTGAAATATTGCTTTTGAATTCCGGCCAGAAAGCCGTGAAAACTTTCTTTCAAAATCCCGGTTAGAAAACCGAGGACCTCCCAGTCAGAAAACTGCGGAGCCGTTTCTTAAAACCCCGGCCAGAAAAATGAGGGTCTTCCGGCCAGAACATCGTGAAACATTGCTTTTGAATTCCGGCCAGAAAGCCGTGAAAACTTTCTTTCAAAATCCCGGTCAGAAAATCGAGGACCTCTCAGTCAGAAAACCGAGGACCTCTCAGGCCTATATTAGGCACCTCAGTTGGCTTCGCACAAAGGTTCAGGCCCATAACACATTGGGCCCAAACTAAATAACAATAATAACAATTGAAGTAAATGAACAAAGATACACATCTGAAATGAAAATGCATTTTTATTTATTCAGTAAAGGAAACTCAATACATCAATTATCGATATTAACTATGAATCAATTATTTGTTGCCATAAGCTTGAACTAACAGACTACTTCTTCCTTTTACACTAACATTTGAGGTTCATATTAATACTGAGAAGACAATTCGATTACATATGAAGCTTGAAGAGCAATTAAGCTAGTTACCTACAGATTATCTAAGACTGACTTAATGATATATACATGATTATATTACTGATTCTAATACGACTTAGCTTATATAGCATCGCAAACCCAATTGCAAATGATTTATCAGATCCTCTAACTATTCTCCTCCTTTTGGACTTGTTTGCATCTACATACTAATTTACAGATGTGATTAATTATCGATACTAATACGAACCAGGCTTATTCGATATTCTTAAAACCAGTTTCACCTTAGTTGCTACTTCATCTGGTTATTACCTCTTCTAACTTAATCAAATCCCGATATTGATCAACAAATCAGACTAACTACGTGAGCATGATTGATAATTTTACTATGAACTTGTGGTTATTGATTCATGTGAAGACCGTTTAACTTTGTTTTAAAGGTTTTACCTACTTAACTAAGTGATGTGTTATCTATGACTATACTACTACTATAATACTAGCTATTACAATGTTTTTGTATTTTTTGTTTCTCCGGATACTATCTATTGCTACAATACAATTAAAAACTACAAATCTATGCTAATGCTAAACAGTTACGAAGATACTAAACTACAGAAATGCATTATGACATATGAATCACGCTGGACTTCATTTTTATTTCAGCAGTTCCATTACAGCTTCAAATGAAAGAGTAATGTACATGAATCAACAAGAAAATCCGATGAGTTCTAGGGAAATCAGGAAGATAAGTAACAGCAAAGACTCAGCAATTTAACAGTGATGGATATCAATGAATAAGGAAAACCACAGCAACAGCAACACAAGAAGAAACCCAGGCAAATAATCGAGCAGAAAACCCAAAGAACTAGATTGAAATCACTCGAAAAATCCCAGAAAACCCTATTGCTATACTAGTATTTTTCTCTGAACTTTTCTTATCAAAAGCCAGCCCTTATTCTACTCTTTTTGGGAGTATTTATAGGCATGTGCCAAGGCTGAGACTTGGGGAGAAAGTATGGGATTAAATCCCACTTCTCCCCCTCTTAAAATTAGCCCATTTACACTTAGACCCAAATTATGTTAACAGAAACCCTTCCAGCATGTGCTGGAAGGTTCCAAAGATTCCTTTTATGGGCATTTTACCAATGTAACCTTATGGGTTAGGGATTTTTACTGATTTCCCTTTTTAGGGAGACCATTATACCCTTAAATCTCTGCAAAATTGCAGAAATCAGGGGTACAAATGACTCCCTTAACCCTATATATTTCGACCTATTCACTATTTTACCAATTCAAGTTCCCTATATGCCCTTAAAGGCATAGCTGAATTACCTGACCTACCTAGGTCAGGTTTCAGCATTTTAAGACCATATTTAACTAGTGGCCAGTCCTTGCATTGGTATTTAAGGACTGGCCAACTCTACCTTAGGGAACTATTTCAATTTTAGCCTCTTTTAGTCCAATTTCAGTTAATTAAGACCTCTTATTTCAATTTTAAACCAGTTGCAGGACTAGCCTGCCTTATTATTATAATTAACCTATTTAATTGATGGCCAGTCTCAAGTTGAGACTTAGCATGGGCAATTGAACCCAATTACTGAACATAGGCTGGGCCCAAGCCTTTGCAAGCTTAGCCACCTGCAGTTCAGGGCTCCAAAATGAGCCTGGGCAAGCTTGCATTTGCAGACTTAGCCAGTTCTGCACAACCAGCCCCTTTTAAGGTGGACTGGTGTGTTAGGACCTTATAGAGTTGGTCAACCTTTTGCAAAGTTGACCACTCTTAGGTCAATTACTGCCAAATGACCTATTTTTGTTAATTTTAAGTTAATTAAACTAATTTGCAGGACTAACCTGCTTAATTATTCTATTTAAGCTATTTGAAATTTGACCAGTCCTTAATTTGGACTTGGCTTTGCCACTTTAAGGCTCAAAACTGAACACGGGCCTGGTTAAGACCTTTGCAGGTCTAGCCATCTGTGTTTCAGGGCTCCAATGAGCCTTGGTGAGTCTGCATTTGCAGACTTAACCAATATTTTGCACAACTGGCCCCTTTTGAGGAGGGTCGGTGTGTTGGGACCTTATAGAGTTGGTCAACTTTTGCAAAGTTGACCACTCTTAGGTCAATTATTAAACTTATAGCCTATTTTATTTATTTTCAGTTTTAACCTGTTTAAAAACTAACCACTTTATGAATCCTAGTACTAACAGCTATAACCAATTCCCCTAAGCATGATAGGTATTAACAGTTGCTCATCTTAACAAAACTATTGTAAACTTCACCAATTCAACACACAATTACACACATAATCCACATGAAACCAAATATGTTTATCAACTAATCAAAACTCAGAGAAGTTGTTGGATAATGTTGAATCTTAATCAGCCAGACTCACAAACTCAATTTCAAATAGCTATGTATCAATTAAATATCGAGTAGGCTTAGTTACAACCATTTTATGTCAGATGACACATTAAAACCCCCCAAAACTTTCAAGGTTCATGGGCATAGACATGTATAAAAGGTCAACTCTCACAAACAGTTAATAATAAAACTTAAACATGGCTTAATCAGACATGAAAATCAAACTGCTAACCCTAGAATCAAGCTAATGTAGAGAGAACAGGGAAAGCTGAGTAGAACAAACTCAGGCATGAGACTAACATTTAACCCTAACACTATAGGTAAACATGAAAAGACCAGAAGAGATGACTCATTCACCTTATTGAGAGCTAATAGAGATAGATTAATGCTGACTAAGAGTCACAGCTAAAACATGTAAAGGTGATATTGACGACCAGCAGAGACACTTACAGACAAAGGTGAAAAACACACAGGAGAGACTCAACTTTATGACTTAATCGTTAATGAAAAGAAAAAGAGAATCAAAGCTACTTTTTGACTTACTGAACATGAGAGAACAAGAGATAAACAAAAACAAATCAACAGTCACGAATCAAACAACCCCAAATCAGGAATAAAAAAGATAGACAGGATCTTTAACCTCAGACGAAAGAAATCATGATAGATAGAACAAAAATAACATACAAAAACCCTAGTACTAACATGCTCAAAAGAACAAGTTAAGAAATAAGAACAGTCTAACAGACAAGGATATACAGGTCATGTTGTGAAACGAAAGAAGATAAACAAAATAAAAGATCAGCAGGAGAAGTTCTAAACTAGCATGTGATACACAGGATCAAAATAAAAAACAACAGAAGAAAACAAAGAATAAACCCTACGACTAACATGTGAAGCACAAAAACAAAGATAAACAAAACATGCAAGACGAAAACAAAAGGAGTCAAAGAAGCAGAAAAAGGGACGGGGTACTTAGCTCGCAGGGCCGGTCCCCTGAGCTTCCTATTTCTTTTCTTTTTTCTCACTCTCTCTCGGACTCTTTCAGACTCTCTTATTCCTTTGTTTCTTCTTTTTTCGTTTTTCCTTTTTCTCATTTTCTTTCTGGTTTTCTTTTTAGGCTTCAAGAAGAAGCCTTTTGGGTTTTTGTTTGCAGAAGGATGTTTGGGAGGGTAAAAAGGTAGGGTCTTGAAAGGTTGGAGTTTTGGAGTCGCCGGAGTTAGGGTTCCGGTGACCTTCTTTGGGATATTCGAGAAGTTCAAGGCAGATTCGAAGGTGGTGGCTGGTGGTGTTAGGTAGATCATGTCAAGGGGGATCGATTGGCGTTGGTTTGGGGTGGTTTCTCGTTGTTTGAGTGGTCACCGGCGAAGTTCCGGTGACCGGAGTTTCAAAAGAAAGGGATCTGTTTTAAGGGTTTTGATAGAGAAGAAGGAAAAGAAGAGAGGAGGGATTAGAGGGGCCGGCGACCACCGTGGAGGGTGGTGGCCGCTATGGCCATCTAGGGTTTCACAGAGGTCGGAGACGAAGAAGAGAAGAGAAGAGAGGGGGCTTGGGGGCGGCTAGGTCTTAAGGAGTGTATAAAATGGCAAAAATCTTCGGACCAAAGCCTTTTATAGGCCATATGTTTGAGGTAATCAGGACCGTTCATTCGAAGGAGATCAACGGCTCTGAGGTGCGTTACAAAAACGACGCCGTTTTGGGTATTTATGAGACAGAAGTCTCTCCCGTCAGATTAATTCAATCGAACGGCCAAGATTGATTCAATTATTTTAATTAACTAATTAATTCAACCAAATATCTCATGCCGTCGGATTCAACTTGATTGAACGGTGAGGATTGATTCTCACAAGATCGGACGGGCCAATTCACTAGGCCAAAGCAGACTGGGCCACTAATTTCAATTATTTGGCCCAAATCAATTATACCTATATATTTTTGTATTTTCTAGTATTTTAGTTATTTTTTATGCACTTTCTTTTTGTATTTTTTTTTTCTTTTATGGAATATTATAAAACCTAATTTCCTTCTTAAAACTAATAAAATTAGACAAAGTAATTACCTAGCCTATTTATTTTTTGATTTTTCTAATTTCTAATTATTCAAACACACAAAGTGTAGCTAATTTCAAACAAAGCATGTAATTGCACTCAAAAATATATTTATTTTAATTTTGGAATAGTTTGCCTGGTGCAAAAATCATGTGCTCACACCTATATTTATTCTGGATGTTCAAACTATGGACAAGTAGAATTTGTTAGATTTTAATTGTTGAATTAATCTTGTGTAATTTTGGGTTATGAATGTTTGCCTTTGATCTTTATGTGATGCTAGAGTTTGTGTTTTTTTTATTCACCATTATATATGTTAGTTGAATTGGTGGCAGTGTTAAGTTTTGGGGATCTGTCAGTTTGGCCGATTAGTTTGTGCATGAACTAAATTGGTTAACTGAAAAAATAAGAAAAAGAAATAAAGATGAAAACTTTATATAATGTTTAAGGTGTTTACTTGCAATCGGATGTAGGATTAATTGTTTAAGGATGTTAGAATAGAATATTATAACTGTTAGGTTCTTAAATAGTTAAATATGATATTTATTCACATTGGACAACTAACCATAAGTACATTAGTAAATATCTACGCACAGGTGCGTCTTGTATTTATCAATTTATCAAGTAAGCAATATTACTTGTGGACACGTTCGCGTGACATGATTTTTTATGCGTCAAAAGAAAAGAGTATACGTACGCGTAACTCAATTCTTTAATAACGAATAATTCAAGTGATTTAAAAGCGGTAAATAATTATAAAAGCACGTAAGTTATAACATGTATTAAAATCAGATATTTTTAGCCATTTTTAATAATTTAAGCGACCGTGCTAGAACCACGGGATCCGGGGATGCCTGACACCTTCCCTCGAGTCAGCAGAATTCCTTACTTAGAATTTCTGGTTCGCAGACTTCATTTGGAAAGTCAAATTTTTCTCGATCCGGGATTTAAATAAATCGGTGACTTGGGACACCTTAATTTATTCCAAGTGGCGACTCTGAAATAAATAAATAATCCCGTTTCGAATATTGTTACTTAAATTGGAAAAACTACCTTCTACATCTACCCCCGGGGTAGGTGGGCTCGCCAAAAGAAGGTGTGATATTGTGCGGATCCAGGTCCATCTGATCAGACGCACTACCGGTGATCTTGGAGTATTTTCAAGAGACTCGAGGTATGCATCTGCTACGTCCGCAGATCCTGAGGGTCTTCTTCTATTCTTCCATAGTGATGCCAGTTATTTCTTTTATTTCGGTTGTATAGATATTCTTCGTGTATAGAGCCACGATTATACTCTCTTAGCCTGTATTTGCCCGTGAGTTTCCGGGTCTTGGTGGTATATATTCTGGTATTTTGGTTAAGTGTATGTGTCGAGCGGCACCTATTACATTTGTCTATGTCATTCCGCTGTTATTTTAACTGTTGTTCATAAAAGTTGTATATTCCGCATTGTGTTAGGCTTACCTAGTCGCGTAGACCTGGTGCCGTCATGACATGTTCACGATTGGTGAACTAGGGTCGTGACAATTACTCCTAAACGTAGAATATTATCTTAGATGCAAATGTGACATATTTTTATATTTTATATTAATTTAACAAATAAACATGTATAGACAAATACAAATAATTATCCAAAAGTGCCGCGACAAATAAAAAAATTGCACACAAAGAAAAATTATTTTATTTTGAATTTTTTGGAGTATTTCTCATATAGGGCAAAAATCACGTGCTCACACTTACTCAATTACAAAAAAGGGGAACAATAAAGAGAACTAATAATACCTTTGGAGAAAATTACTTCGATCTACATCAAAACCTTTAAAGAACAATGAACAATGTGGAACAACATCATCTTTTATAAAAATAACTGGCTTATTCTTTTTCTATATGGGTTCGTGCAATTAAGTTGTCTATGGGAGAAGATTAATTAAGAAAAAATATTGTTGTCAAAAAAGAAAAAGACTAAAAAAAAGTTGGTGGTGAGTAAGCTAAATTCTATGGGAGAAGATTAAATGAGGAATAATATTGTTATATAAAAAGAAAAAGGCTACAAAAAAAATATTGAGCTAGGTAGAAACCAAATCCGCCAACGTCCAACAAATAGAAGAAATATGCCGCTGCAAAGAAAACAAGTTTGACCCAAAGTAGCTATGTAGCATTAATGTATACATAGTTTAAATGGTAAGAAAAACCAGCCTCGTGTAATTTCCTACTATATTTTTAAATTATACAAATAATTAAGATTATAAAAAGCCGATCAATATTTTAAAGATATTTTAGTCGTTCAACATTTAGCCTAAATTATTTGTGCTTTTATAATAATATAGATAATAAAATCTCAACAACTATTAAACTCATAATATACAGACAATGAAGAACATATTAAATATAGGACCGTTTGGCCATAATTTTTTTTTTTCGTAAATACATGTTTGTCCATAAATTTTATCTACATTTTGGCAAATTCCCCAAATCCCAAAATAAGTACATTACTATTACATTTTAAAAAAATTGCCTCAAATTTTTGTATTTTATAAAAGAGCTCACTATTTATTATTTTGTAACTATGATGCTTCGTCTTCTCGGTCATATGATAGTGTATTATGTAGTTCATTAAAAAAATAATATAATGACTATGGTAACTATTTATGTTCAGGACTATGGTTTGAGATAATATAATGAGCGTTATTGATAAAGATACTGTTGGGTATTTGAGATAATATAATTAGCGTTATTGATAAAAGGTACTGTTGGGTATTTGCGATAGTTTTTAGAACTTTAGGGTGTAAGTCATGTTTCGTATTTTTTCAAAAAAAAAAATGAAATATGTTTTGAAAACTAACGACCAAACACATTTTCATCTTCAAATCGAACTTTACTAAAATTAAAATTTTCACAATAAATTTGGGAATAAACGCTAGTTTAAATCCTGAATGTGTATGCAGAATAAGAAATATTTGAAATAGCCTCATTTGCTTGCACTTTATGGAGGTATGAATCTTAATCACTCGTAGCTTATATATTAAGTGAGTTCGTTTTGAAAGTTCGAATCTTAATTATTTAAATCTTAATCATTAAGTGTGTTTATTTTTTTTACTTCATAACCACTTATTGTGTCTGAGTAGGTATGTATGATTAAGATCTATAACACAGATTTAATTTCATTAAGATGTTATCACATATTCATTATTAACTGCCGCCACCGCCTATCATTATCAACTACCACCATGCCGCCGCCACCACCATACTCAATCACCACCACCACTACCCCCACTCCCCCACCACCTCCACCACAACCACTACTACCATGACCACTATCCCCACCACTCCAACCACCATATATCAATCTCACCCACAATCAATGCTCATCCACCTCAACTACCACAAATGATCACCCAATCATCATCAATAACCACAACCGACATTGTCAATCATTATAACCTACCACTACCCACCACCACCTTCCTCAGTCATAACTACTACCATCACTTGCCATTATTAACTATCACCACCCACCACCACCATCCTCAATCATAATCGCCACCACTACCAATCCTTACTAGCTACTAGCATGAACCACCATCAACAACCAACAACTATCGTATTTTAAAAATTTATACCTATATTTTATTGATAGAATTTTAGATTAGTTAGTATTTCATTTGAATTTTATGTTTATTAATTTTCAAATAAATATAAATTTTATACATTCAGATGTTAAAAAAATCAAACAATCTTAATTATTTTTATTTAAATTATAATATCTGAATCTGAATATATATAAAAAAATGAGGCAAGTCTTATAAAAAGGGTATAAACGTCATTTAGTTTCATTTTGGACAAATGGGTAAGTAAAAAATAACTAAAGAGAGGGAATAAAATAGTGAAAGAATAGAGCAAGATTGGATTTTTCAAACCCCGTGGTGGGGTTTTACAAGCGACATTTGTAATCTAATTTTAAACAAACAAGAAAACTCTTCAATTTTTCTTCCTCCTTTCTCTCTCCTCTAAGTATAGCTCTGCGCTGCCTCTGGAATTGATCATCACACACCGTCGGGAAGTTTTGTAGCAGGCTCTCTCCTTATGGTCAGTTAGCAGCTCCTGCAGGTCTGTAATCACTTCACCTACACTCTACTCAACACGTGTGTGTTGTTGGTTAG
Organism: Nicotiana noctiflora; assembly: GCA_032618575.1. NCBI lineage: Eukaryota > Viridiplantae > Streptophyta > Magnoliopsida > Solanales > Solanaceae > Nicotiana > Nicotiana noctiflora. The sequence continues at coordinate 124,343 of JASVEL010002767.1, forward strand.
TTTACTAGGGTTCTTATGTTACAGTTTGACTCACTCTACTCCTTGTTTTTTTTTGTACTCTCTCTCCCCCTGCCCTGTCTTGTTTCTTCCTATCAGGGCTAGCATGCGATTCTACCAGAGCCGTTGGGTCTAAAGGTTTTTTCTTTGTTGAAATAGCTGTTTTTCAATTATTTTTTGATTTTTTTTAATTCACCTTTTGGGTGATTGTAGTCGCTTTTTTGTTGTTGCTATTTTGACCAAATTGTGTATACTTTCTTTTAGCTATTTACTCACGCAGTTTCCCTTTTTGGTGCCAAATATCCTGCTGATACGGTGTCATCGTTCAAAAATTACACTAGATATATAAGAAAAAATCTGTTTTTTTACCTCAATATATTAAGTTTTGAACCCCTGGTCTAAAAGTGTAGCTTAGTGGTCAAGGAGTTCAAAACCTTCCTAATGTTTCATAGGTTCAATTCTCACTAGCTACAATTTTTTTTAACTTTTTTTTTGGACATCCTTCGTGGCGATACTGCTTCTGCCACACAAAAACTTTTGTGCGGTTTCTAATGGCAATTATGCATTTGTCGTAGTAATGTTTCTTATGTTAGTCTCTGGTGGCATTTTTATGGGATTGGAAATTAATATGCAAAATAATGTTTCACAATTATTCCGGGTATCATAGACCAAATACACTTCTATTTAGGCAATTAAACCATTCAGGTTCTTTAAATCACTAAAAGAGAAAAATGAAAATTTATGAATAAAATGGAATTTTATGGATAAAATGGAAAATAAAAGCTTTAAGTTTCAAAACTAACTACAGTTGTTCAAGCTTTGCTGACCACTCTTGAGAAGTTTGGAAACCTTGCACCGTCATTTATCTTTCTATTATCTAATAGGTTAACTATGTAAGGCTGGTGGACATAGATATCAATGTTATCATCAATCATTTTCTCCTCTGATCAAGGGTAGATTGTGAGTTCTGACTACATGGCGAATACTTAGATATAGCAAGTAAATTTTGTGTTTGTGTACTCTATTGGTCCCTAAAATAAATATATATGACCATCCTTACAACAACAACAACAACAACTACCCAGTATAGTCCCACGGAGTGGGGTATGGGAGGGTATTACGTATGCAGGGCTTACCCCTACCCGAAAGGGTAAAGAGGCTGTTTTCAGTCGACCCTTGGCTCAGGAACAGGAAAAGGACTATCAGTCCATCCCCATTTATAATAAATCTCTCTGCATTTAATCTTGGAGAGAGTGAATTGTTTCCTGTTCTTTTTCTTTGACAAAAACATTTTCTTCTATTTCCCTATAGGTTATGATCTAAATCTGCCATTGCAGTTGCCAGAGATTATATGTAGCCGTCACAGTTTAGCATCTTTTGTGTCGAGAGTCAACTCCTAATGTGATATTGATGAAAGGCTTCGGATAAAATATCTGAAAACTTTTGTTGCTAAAGTATGTTTGCTTGCTCTTGAGCATGGCAACCGAGAGCCCTATGAGAATACTCGAAGACAGTAGAACAGAAAAGTGGGTTCCTTCCAGGGACATGGTCTCCTTTGTGTCCCCTGGGAATGAAGTGGCAGCTGATGAACTGGGATTGCTTCTTAAAGGTCATAAAATTCATGGGCATAATAGAAATAAGGTTCCAAATCGTAGTGGTAGTGCGCCTCCAAGTATGGAGGGCTCATTTTCAGCCTTTGGTAACCTTGTCCATGATCAAAGCTCTGGCCGGAAGTTGAGTTTGGCAAGCTTAGACAGTGCCATGCAAAACTGGCAGTCTGAAGAGCAGATGCGTGCTGATCCCTCCTATTCTGCATACTACAGCTCAAATATCAACTTGAATCCTAGGCTTCCTCCTCCTATTATTTCAAGGGAGAACATGCACTTGGCACACCATTTTGCAGATCCGGGTGATAGCTGCCAGTTAAATTCTTCTGACAATAGTGGGGATGTATCCTTGCACGTCAGTAGAAGTTCTCTTTCAACTCATGATGAGGAGCCTGAAGATGAAAATTTACCACGAAGTGCGTCAGACGATCTGGCCCAAAGTCGTGCTTCAGGACAGCACATGGCCTCCTTTGCCGGTCAACATAAAAGTTTAGTTGACCTTATCCAGGTAATGAAGTATAAGAATACCTTTTCCATTATGTGTATTATATTCTTTTTCCAAGTTTCTGTTTGCATGTGCAGACTTGTCAGCATCTAAGAAGTTTGACTTAATTTTTCTTAACCGTGTATCCGCACAGATTGGCGAGCTATGATAAATACCCTGCCCATAAACTTCATATGTTGGAATGCTAGTTTTGTTTAATCTTCTTCGAATTTTGCGTTGAATGCAACATTCAATTCTCTCTGTGGTGGTCTGTGTTTTAACAAATAAAAAAAATATGAACTTAAAAATGGTTACAGTTGTGGGGCCTTCAGCTCATGAATACTGTAGTGGCTTGCTGAAGTTGCGAAACAGGGGTGATCTAATTGCTTGGTACACTAATCTCTAATTAGTTAGGCCTGAAATACTAGGCATGTTGCCACGACTTGTGGGTACATTGTGCTAATGAATGAGAAGATAGTATCGTTTAGACTTCTGGAGTGCTATTTTTCATGTTCCATGCTACTTATACTGTTGACTAATTGATCACAGGAGGACTTCCCTCGCACTCCATCACCAGTTTACAATCAGTCTCGGCCCTCATGTCATGTTGCTGTGGAGGAACCAACTGATTGTGATATTCAGTCTATTAAACTGGACGGTCTCTTGATTGACATTTCAAATAAACCAGGTGCAGGCGCTTGTGCGGATGTCTCAGGTGACCATGATATAGCTGTCCCCGATCAGTCTTTGGCTATTTCTCTTGAAAAAGAATCTTCTGTTGACAGTCTTGGGAGGTCTCCTTCCCCTCAGAAGGGTGAAATATCAGCTAGTGATGCACCTCTGGTGAATGAGCTCTTAGTCAGTGATGGGATAGCATCAGGTATTTCAAAGAACTTTCCAGCTCCAGAGGTTAGTAACAACAAGGATGAACAATATTTTCATGGTAGGAATGGAGGTGGACAGCAACAGCAGCCGCAGTATCACTCCCAACGAATTGCAGCTTACCAAGTTAATAGCCCACAAGTTCAAGCAAATATTCTTGGTACTAATACACTACAGAGTAGCCTAGCAAAAGGTTATGGTCATAGCTGGTTCTCCTCAGTTGAGGCACAAATAGTTCCTCAAGGTTCTGGTCTCACGCCTCCTCTATATGCAACAGCTGCAGCCTATATGGCTTCCGGCAACCCATACTATTCTAACTTGAGTCCACCTGGTGTATATGCCCCTCATTACAATGTAGGGGGATATGCTTTGGCTTCGCCTTCTCTTCCTCCATTTGTAGCTGGATATCCATCTCATTCTGGTCTATCTGTGAATATTAATGCTGGTTCTGGACGAAGCATCAGTGATCAAAGTGTTACGCCAAGAGAAAACATTCCACAAGTTGGTGATCTGCAACATTTAACCAAGTTTTATGGGCATCATGGGTTAATGGTGCATCCTTCTTTCCCAGATCCTTTCCATATGCAGTATTTTCATCATCCTGTTGATGATTCACACGCTGCTCCTGGTCGGTATATGCGGTTTCCATCATCGGGCCTGGTTGGGCTAGAAGTTGATGCTTATGCCTCAAATATGGAGCCAAATCTCCCTTCTTATATTGCCGAACAGAATTTTAATCGTCCACCTGTTGGAAGCCTGAACTTACCAAGTCCTGGAAAAATGATAATTCCTGGTAATAGTTATTTTGGAAGTCCGTCAGGCCTGGGATTCGCACAACAGTTTCCAGCCTCTCCTCTTGGTAGTCCTGTATTGCCAGGATCCCCTATGGGTAGAAGGAGTGAAATTAAATCTACCCCTACTTCGGGTAGAAATATTGGATTGTGTTCTGGATGGCCTGCACAAAGAGGTTCTGGTAGCTTTAATGATTCTAAAAGACATTCATTTCTCGAAGAACTGAAACAAAGCAATGCTCGAAGAATTGATCTCCCTGATATTGCAGGTCGTGTAATTGAATTCAGGTAGTATATGTTTACCACGTATCTTGTGTAGTAAAATTTCTTTATAATCCCGAAGACGTGAAGGTAAGTTAATGGTTCTTTAACTTCAGTGTTGATCAGCATGGGAGTCGGTTTATACAGCAGAAATTGGAAAATTGTAGTATTGAAGAGAAAGCATCTGTTTTCAAAGAAATTCTTCCACATGCTTCAAAACTAATGACAGATGTGTTTGGGAATTATGTCATTCAAAAGGTGTCCACTCTGTTCTCTCTGTACTTTAACGTTTCGTTTTGACATTTTTAAGATTTTCAAACCCTTGAGCCTTTGACATTCCAGCATGTTAAACTATTGCATATCTGAATTTTGTGTCCAGTTCTTTGAGCATGGAAGTCATGAGGAAAGAAAGATGTTGGCATGTCAATTAAAAGGACAGATGCTACCTTTAAGTTTGCAAATGTATGGTTGTCGTGTTATTCAAAAGGTATATTCTCAATTCAAGTATACAAACATTATTAGAATCAGAAAGTGGTCATTATTCTTGCATGACATGTAGCACGTCCAGGGGTTTCCCCAATCAATAAAATTATATTCTTGTGAATTGGTAAAGCGCAACACTCCTAACCTTGTGGTTGTGGTTTTGAGCCCCACGGTAGGCGTTGCAACATTTTTTCCCCACGTATAGCGGGAGCTACTATACCCTGCCTTTTGCTTATGAATAAAAAATTGTTGCACAAGAGCATAAGCTTCCAAGCCTTGGCCGTTAGATTTTAAAGAGGGGTAGTCACATTTACCTACGTATATAGTCATCAATGTTTTCCCCATGTACTTGTCATTATTACTCAATCGTTCTAGACTTGAATCAGATCATGCTTGCATAAATGTGAGAAACAATATTTGCTGAAAAAGATGTTGGAAATAATAATATTGTCCACTACATCAAGTAAAAAGTAGTGCCCTCGAGCACGCTTTTGTTGCTAATGTACTTCTAAAATAGTAGCTGAATTTTTTAAGAGTTTCTTGATGTAGGATCCTTGATTTGACTTAGTGAATAGCCACTCAATATTGAAGAGTTTCTTGATATAAATGCTCTCTAAAAAGTATCATCAATAAATCAATAATGGTAAAGTTTAACATTTAGCAAATTTGTTAATGTATCATATTATAGCCTTCTAACCCATTTGCACGTCATTAAAGTTTTGATGATATATACTTTGATTGATGGGCTTCTCCGACCAATTTTTGATTCCTTAGACTCACCTATTTGGGCAAACAGTTAAATACTAATATTTCAATATTTAGCCACAAGTAGTTGCAAATACTGAAATTTAGTATTTGAACTTTATGGGAGATATTGAAATTCTTATTTAGAAGGTGTATTTCAAATGGAATATTGGTTTCCGTTTACAAATCTTCTACTTCTTTTTCAAATGAAGTTTATGTCCAAACGTAACTTTAACCTCCAAAAATATCTTTCAACCCGAAACCCTCAGGGGTTGGCCTGGTGGCAATTGACTTGGGCCTTGGGGTTTGCTCGCTTTCAAGGTCTCAAGTTCGAAACCCACTGGGTGCAAACAATTTCTGAAGGCCATCGGACTGGGTAAAACCTGAATTAACCGTGGTGCACTTACGGGAAACTCCTTGACTCCTTGCCGAGAGCCTGTGCACCCCCGGGATTAGTCGGGGCTCGAAGAGACTCGGACACCCGGTGCAAAATCAAAAAAAAATATCTTTCAACCTTAACTTTAGTAGATTTTTTTTCAACTTAAACTCAAATATTGTCAAGCGCTTACATATATTGCTTAATCAACTAAATCTTGAGCTGATTTAGATTGTATTTAAAAATAAAAGCAAACTGTAAGTTGAAAAATAAATAAACAAAAAAAAAGTAAATTGTGGTGTCTTTTTATAGGTTATAAATAATGATCTACAATTGTGCTTAGTGCATTAGTTTGAGGCCATATAGTTATTTCATTATTATATAGGAGAAACAACAACATAGTGTAATCCCATAAATGGGGTCCGAGTACGGTATTGTGTACGCAGACCTTATCCCTATTTTGAGAAGGTAAAAATGTTGTTTCTGGTAGACCCTCGGCTCCATTATTGTATCGGAAAAGTGAATATATTCTGTTATTATTTTGTGTGCTCTGGTGTAGGGGTTTCTTTTTTCATCCAAGTGATTCAAGTGTATTTTATGCTTAAAGATGTAATGTCTTATTTTTCTCAAAAAAGAAATCATGTCTCTTATCTGTGATAAAAAATGAATTATCTTTTTGTTGATGTTCTTTTTAGGCCCTAGAAGTTATCGATTTGGATCAGAAAATAGAACTTGTCCATGAACTCAATGGGCATGTACTAAGGTGTGTGCGAGATCAAAATGGGAACCATGTTATCCAAAAATGCATCGAGTGCATACCTACCGAAAAAATTAGTTTTATTATCTCCTCATTCCAAAGCCAAGTAGCTATATTGTCTACTCATCCCTATGGTTGCCGTGTAATCCAGGTAATATTAAACTACGTTGTACCATGATATATGAGTAATTTATTTTTATATTTCAATTGACTCATCTCATTTCGTGTGAATTTTCAAAGAGAGTATTGGAACGTTGTTCAGAAAACCCTCAAAGTCAGTGTATAGTGGATGAAATCTTGGATTCTGTTTATTCTCTTGCTCAAGATCAGTATGGGAACTATGTTACCCAGGTTTGTATCTTTTTCCAGGTGATAGGCAATAACTTTTTTTTTTTCTCGTACTCAAGTTTCGTAACTTCATGTTCTTTATATGCAACTATTTGTTTTCCAATCTTAACAAAAAGCACATAAACCAAAAGAAATGTTAATTTGCATGTTGTAACTAAGGGGGCATTATCATCTTATACTGGCTTATTTTAGGTGTTCTGTAAATTCTTTTCTATTTATGGCTAGCTAAAGGGCGAGTCCACTAAAGCTATTTGTATCAATACACTACCTTAGTTGTTGTTATCAAAAATATTATTGACAAATATGTAGATTTTAGTAGTTAACTCAATGTTCTAAAATATTACACACAATTCTATAGTTGGAAATTTGAAAATTTGAAATAATAACTTAATTCTTGTAAAGTAGATTTATTACATTCGTAATATCATGATAGTGCAATGAAATAATGAAGTCGTTTTGTTTAATTGAAAAGGTCAATTAATGAACACAAGAAAATAATGAAATCTTTAACAATTAATTGTGACTTTTAAACAAAAATGGCAATTTTCTTGTGGTAAATAATTTTATATTAAATAAAAAGGTCAAATAATGAATACGTAGGGTAGAAAATTCGATTAATACTGTGTTGGGGTTGCGTGTTTTAACATAAATAAAAGGTTTTAAATTCTTTTACGTTTGGTAGCGGTTGTTCAACTGAATGAGAAATTAAGTTAAGTTTCTATTTATCACGAATTTGTAAATATACCTACCTTATTGGTTCTTGTTTTTCCTTCTTCGCGTGCATTCAATCTATTATCTTTTTGCTCATTATGACAATCTCATTTTTCAAATTTAACTTGAATGAACTGTTTCTATTTCTCAAAAAGTTTGAGGAGTAAACTATAAATAAAAATATATACATAAACTCTATTAAGTGTTTGTAATATCTTTTTGAATATTGGCTTTGGGCCATTGATTTTATTGACTGGTATGTTCCTATCAATTAGACATAAGTGTCATTTGATAAGAACTTAAATATAAAATCATCCTTCACCTTGGTTGATAAGAACTAAAATATAAAATCATCCTTCCCCTTGGTTTTCTTGGGTGTATGTGCTACTATTGTTGTGTGCATGCACCCATGACCTAACTGTCCCCTCCCCCCTACCCCCTAACCCCTACCCCCTACCTAAAAAAAAGGAATACCAGAAAATAAATGACTCTAAACGATGTGCTAGAAATAATTTGTTTTTGGAGGGATGGACTGAGGGGCACATGTAGTATTATCATAAGAATTTTATGCAATTCTTGTGTGAAACTGAATTTGTTGCAGCACGTTCTGGAGAGGGGAAAACCACATGAAAGAAGTCGAATTATTGAAAAGTTGACCGGAAGTGTTGTACAATTAAGTCAACACAAATATGCATCAAACGTTGTTGAAAAATGTCTGGAATATGGCGATTCTGCTGAGAGGGAGCTTTTGATTGCGGAGATTCTTGCAGATTCAGAAGCAAATGACAATTTGCTGGTGAGATGATTTGAATCTTGTTTACTATTTTTTACTTTTCCTTTTCACATATGCGATGCAGAAATCAACTTTTTCACAGCAATTTCCATGAAACCTCTTTGTAAAGGACGAGTAAGACCATGTGCCTAAACTGAGTTAAGCCAAATTCTCATTACTCACTGACGGTGATTTGCCAAAGAAATTTTATGGGTCGTTCCCTGCCTATTTGTGCTAACTGTTATCTAAATCAGCCTTCAGTTGAGATGTTTGAACCTTGAATTTTGGGCCATTCCCTGCATATTTGTGCTAACTATTTTCTCAACCGGGCTTCAGTTGAGGTGTAAAACGTAGAATTCTACCATCACATGGTAGTTTTTTGAAATGTTCAGATGGAACTCCTATATCAACAATTTGCTATTTGGAGTTGGAATTATATCCTAGATCGTTCTTTAGCCTCATCAGGTTGCAATCTTTGTCTCATTCTGTTTCACTTCAAAATAACTTTTTCCAGTTTAGACTTTGTGAGAACCTTTTAGGAGAAATAGTCAAACACATCGTAATAGGGGTAAAAGATGTTGTGCTGATTCCTGATTGAAAGGTTATTTGAAGGATATTTGCTGTGATGGGAATTATTGAAGTTGGTCTACGAAAAATGAGGCCACCTTCAGAAAAAAAAAAATCTAGTTTTGGATGGTAGACATTTTTCTTAAATTGTTCAAAGGATTCGCCTAGGAAAGAAGCGTAAGTGCAGGTGAAAGGAGAAAGTTCATTTTGATAACAAATTCTAATGTGTCTAAGATATTTGATTTGGGTCACTGGAAGAATAGTATTCAGTGTTGACCTTTAATTGGACGGGACACTACATAATAGAGGATGGGTACATTTACTTATTATCACTGAATTAGTGTACTAACTGAGTAGATCTTAATTAGGACCATAGTACCCTTTATACTTCATTTAAAAGTCGTAGATTAAGAAAGGGGAAGAAGAAGTATAATAGCCAAATTAAGGAGAAAGCCAAAGAAGAAGAGGGAATGAATGGAAACAGGATAAATAAATTGTTAGTTGAGAAGGGAAAGACCTTTTCCCAATATGTTGAGAATCTTATACATCAATTGTTGCAAGTTTGTACTTATTTTTGTTTTCAAAAGAAAAGGATATGAGTCTTGGTTACCTTAATGGTATGGCTATGAAACAGTGCGAAACTAGCCATGGCCACCTGTCGTGATATTGTGGAGTGCGTTTCATTGTCACAACTCTTAGCTTGTCCACCATCTCATCATCTCCTCGACTGAGATAGTAATGGATTTATTGACCTTTAGACTAATTTGGGTAGTAAGTGGTCTCAACGGTATGTTTAGCATTTTGTGTGGCACTATTATCCTTTTTCTCACTTTTCTATGTGGTGAATGTAAAGTGCTTATATTTTCAAAGTAATGACAAATGATTTTTTTGCGTAATTTACATATTCACTGAGCAATTTTGGCTCTTGTTGTAGTCGATGATGAAGGACCAATTTGCGAATTATGTGGTCCAGAAGATTCTCGAGATTAGCAACGATAAGCACCGCGAAATTCTGCTCAGTCGAATCAGAGTTCATCTTCATGCTTTGAAGAAATACACCTACGGAAAACACATAGTGGCTCGATTTGAACAGCTCTCTGAGCAGCTGTCTGATGAAGGTTTGTAGAGTTTAAGTGCTCTGCTTTATTTGCACAACTACAAGTTGTTATTATTTTATGCAGCTGAGCTGTTGTGTTTGATTATCTATGACATGTTTTGAAGAATTTTAGTGTTTTGATCTATGAATACATGTTTGCACATTCTACCATTTGTCATGCAGATATTGGAACATGTGAACCCTAGATTGTTGAACAAAATTGTCAGATTTATACTCGTTTGGTGGATGGTAGAATTGTTTCCAGCAGCCTGACAGTTGATTGTCCAGTGAGCAGCAATATGAGAGTGCTTGTCTGGCCTTTAGTAGGATCATATGTGCTTACTCCTTAAGCTCATTGATTGTCCAAGCACGAAGATAGTGTGTTGTTTTATTTGCCAACTGTATCCAAGAATGTAAATATCTTGAATAATCAAGCATGTATTCTGGGAGAAATATTTTGTGCATGCCAAATTTAGTTGAAAAGATTTGCTTGCTTTGGATGTGGGTTTCTTCAAAATATGCTCAAATGCAATTCAGGGCATTGTTGCCAATTACAAACAGTAATCTTACATATTTTACAAAGAGTAAACTTCATTTGTAGCCCTTAGGATAAAATTAAAGACAACCGGTAGCCACAAAATAAACCCTACAATTAATAGCCCAAAATTAATTATAAAAGCTAGCCCAAAATCACTACTACTCTTTCCCTTCAAATTTCAGACGTTTTTAACTCCATAGCCCTTGTAATTAATCTCCTCCACCAATACTTTCCATTGTTCGTTGTCGCTTGGTAACTTTGTAGCATCGTCTAAGAATCCGTTTAGGTGTTGAACTTCTTTCTGCAGATTCTCTAACTCTCCCTTTGCACCTCCGATCAGCTTTACATTATCAGCTAATAGCTGCAATAGGTTCTCCACCTGAAAATTTAATTTTTATTTTTGTTTTTTCTGGGATTGCTAGTAATAATATTACAATCTTTTTTGTTATTAAGAGCAGCATGATATAAACATAATTTTGATTTTGCCATACAAATTTCAAAATAACAAAATAATTTTTGTTATTGTTGATTCTTAACTGGGCTAAATCAAAGCATTGGTCATCTTCAAAGTAATATATCCTTATTGTTATTTGTCACTATACAAAAATATATAAAACAAATTGTCAGTGTATAATTTATATACAATAGACTGTCACTATACAAAAAATGTACAAATTAGACTGTCGCTATACAAAATATATATCAAAATCTTTTCTTTTTAAATTAAAAATAAAAACATAGAAGAGGTACCCCACCTAAAGGATAATATTAGGCGCACCTCTGTACTTTAATCGTAGTACTATATAATAATGGGACTTGACTAGTTTTTTGGAGGAGTTTAGGCGCTTTTTATAATGTTGAAATAAAGAAAATATCCTTTTTAGATCTTTTACATGTAAAAAATAAATCTCTCATGTGTAAAAATAAATTTCTCGTGTTTGAAAAAAGAGATAGGGTCACTATACAAACATATACAAAAATAAATTGTCATTATACAATAAATAAACTAAATAGAATTTCATTATACAAAGTATATACTAAATAGAATGTCACTATAAATTTATATACAATAGACTGTAACTATACAAAATATATACAAAAATAAACTGTCATTATACAAAATATATACTAAAATATACAAAATAGATTGTGACTATACAAAAATTAAACAAAATATACTGTCATTATAAAAAATATATACAAAATAGATGTAACTATACAAAATATATTTAGGGTACACAAATATATACACTTTAGATACACAAGCACACTCGAGATAGGCTCAATATACATCAATGATACACTGTCGAAGTTAGGATACAAAATTTATACATTGCAAAAAAATATAGTTTTCCTATCACGTCAAGTAGGGGTCGAACCTGCGACCTTCAACATAGAAGATAAGCACTCTATCCACTGAGTTACAGGAACTTATATGACTCTTTCCTTTCGGCTACTATGTGACATACTTTTCGGCCGAAGGATCATCTTTTGTAAGTAGGACAAAACTTGGGCTATTAAAATTTTGAGGGGCTATAGAGGGTAGTTTTTCCTTTTACAAATCGCTCAGTTAAATATGCATATATGAGAGCTGGAATCGGAGCGAATCCGTCACCATCTCAGCATGACCCATTATATATTTGACATGATCTTCCATGGCTCTTCTATTTCAATTTTCAAATTAAATGTTTTAGTTTAATTTTTCAAAAGATTAAAGAATGAGAAGGCTGGTGAGATCGTTTGTAAACTCTTTAAACTTTGCAACTTAAAACAGATTTGTATAAAAGAAGTATTTGACTCAAAAGTTATCGGTTACTTTGTTAGCTATTAACAATCGAAAATATAAGAGGGGTAAATTGTAATCAAATATAATAAACCCCAAAATAGAATCAGTGTGATTATAGTATAGATATTTGTATGAATAAAGAAATTATGAAGATAATCGACAATTACAATTGAGAATAGTAGAGAGAGAATGATAGAAATTGTATTATTAGATAATAACACATGATCCTTTACAGCAAGGAAACCCCCCTTTATATAGAGGTGATGCTTTCTTACTAAAATTACAATTCGTCGAGGAGTCGTTAGCGCCCTTAAAGAGGGGATATCTAAATACGTACGTCAACGTTTGTACCCTTAAACCTATGTTACGCCCTCGCTATAAGAAACGTAAGGGAGGGTCGTGTCCTTACCATTGGCGTGGGGAAAGCCGCACTCGGCCCCTAATGGTTAAACCATATTTAACCCCATACAGTTAGTACCTCCGCCCGTTGGAGGCATACTCGATGTACGTCTGCAATGGATGGAAAAGTCGATCCGTCGTGGCGTCATTAATGTATTGACATGTGGCATACTTTTCGAATTGACGTCACTGTCGGCATGCGTCATGATTACAATTGCTTCCAAGACAGATCAGGGGCGATTTGACATTTTGATTTCTCGCCCTTTTTCTGACGCTTACCTCTTCGATTCGCGTGTATTAAGGCTCTATTAATAAGAGGAGGGTATGATGTTTACCATCTTTCGAACTTCTTAGACTTTCTCTTCTTATTTTCGTCTTTTGTTAGGGCTTTAAGTAAATTTTGTATTTGAATCCTTCGAGTTTTCTTCGAAGTTAGTTTCCCTAGTCGTTGACGCGTTTATTCGTTAGACAAACTCTGATTATGGCAAGACGAGGCCAACAACGTGGAGAAAATGGAGACGAGTCTCCCTCTAGGGTTCCACCATCTTCGGGTGGTGGGAAAAAAACTCAAAGACCCCTTGTTCCCCTCTCTGTAGATGATGTTATTCCCTGAGAGCTGCATGCTCGAAAGGTTTTTCCCACACGATACGTAACTCATGCATGGAGCCGTTCTGAGTTCTCTAACTCACATTTGGATAGTTTGCGGGAGTCCTGCCAAATTCTGGATACAGTGGTTATGAGGGTGGCCAAAGATGACTTCGCCAACGTGTACAAACCGGGATTCTGTGCGTTTTATGAATACCCTTTTTTGATTGGGTGTAGCCTTCCCATATATCCTTTGGCGGAGGAGCTCTGCCGTTTTTACAATGTGTGTCCGGCCCAGCTCACTCCGTACACGTGGAAAGTGTGTCGCATACTAACCACTTATACTGAGCGGGCTGGACTTAATGTCACGATCCACCACCTACTGCAACTATTTAGCCCCGGTTTCATGAGGGGAATGATGTTACACTTAAAATCGTGGTGCGAAAGGCCTGGTTGTCCAAGCGGACGACAAGCCCAATCGTCGTTTTTGGCTAAAAATTTTCTTTGTCAGAACATTGGACTTGGTGGCGGCCCCATAAGGGTTCCCAGAAATATGGAATCCTGAACGTGAGTGGTGCTTTACGCACTTAACACTTTTCGTCACTTACGCCCGTTCAATCTTCGTGACCTTTCTTGCGGCTAGGGTTTCTCTGCTCCGACTTGTACCAGACATAAGGTCGTGGGTGGAGAGAGTGACCCCTCTTACGGAGGAATGCCGGACGTGGACAACATTCATCACAAAATACGGCCCTTCAAGTATTGCACTGACTCTCAGTTTGGCAATTTTATTCTCAGGCGTCATCGCTTGACTTTCTTTATTTTGACAGCCTGGAGCGCCCTTCGAAGGAGGAGAAGGCGTAATGTTGCAGCTCCCTCGGTGGCGGACTCTGATGACAAGTATGTGCTTCAGGAGCGTTCGGATGAGGATGTTCTTGAGGTTGCTCAGCCTAAGGGCGAGTATGCGATCGTAGAGGCCTCTAGCGAGGATGCTTCCAAAGCTGCTCGGTCCGAGGGCGAAAATATGACCCGTGAACTCTCTGGCGAGGACGTTCCTGAGGCTACTCGGCCTGAGGTCGAGCCGGTAGTCAAATTTGTGAACGAGGCGACTCCTTCACCTCCCTTTCCTCGTGCCGAAAAGGAGGCTTCCAAAGGAGAAGAGTCGCCGGAGCGGAAGAGGCGTCGACTGCTTCTCGGCAAAGGCATAGCCGTAGAGCGTAGGAGGGCGATTATACGCCATCCTGAATCGAGACCGGTCTAAATAGGCGATGCCATTTGCTTGGAGAGGCCGGCTCTTCTGAGTGGGGTCGTACCCGATATTGCCTCCCTGAGAGTCGAAAGAAATGACATAGCGATCGCTGCTGGGGTGGCTGCTGACGATGGAAAAGCAGATTCCAGGCGGGCTCCCATGGCTACGGACATGTCGTAAGGGGATCACGCTCAAGTGGAAATGGCGGCGGTTGGGCCTAACCATCGAATCGTGATCCCAACTGGATATAACATGTTGCTGGAGAGTGAGCAGGTCGCGGCGGACATGACTTTGATGTGCATGGCTGCCGAGACCGAGACTCTAAAATATGTCAGCGACAGGGACTTATCTCGACGAGTCGCCGGTGCAGCTTTGCAGTAATGCATTATTTGTTTTTTTGTTACATAGTGTGGGCCTTTAGACATGTGCTGACGTATGTTGTGTTCCCTTTTCAGACCCTCATTTTGGAAGTGGAGAGGGGTCGGCGTGCTCAGAGGAAGACTCCCACCCTTAAGAGGGTAATAAAAAAGTACAGAGAATGTCGAGCTAAGCACCAGACGTTGACGGATATCTATGCCCAAGACCCGCAGTTTCATGTATGTCGTGAGGGTTTGGAGCAGTTGAAAGCTCGACTGCGAGAGTGTGTGGCTTAGTTAGAGCAAGTGGATGCGAATTTAATGACTGTTGTGGCTCGAAACACAAAGCCGGAGAATCTCCTTCGGTCGAAGGAGGATGAGCTGGAGATTCACCGTGGGGAAATGGCGGAGGCCGCTGAATTGCGTGCCAAAGTTGATGCCCTATCTGCCGAGCTCAACGCCAAGGCAACTGAACTTGACGCTCTCAAGCAGGCAGCAGGGACCGAATTGGCCGACGATGTGTCTAGTGAGGCGCATGACAAGTGAATGTATGCCGAGGCCAGGCTGACAGTTTTTGAAGAGTTGCGCACCGCTGATCGGGCTACCGAGGCGGAGGTTAAGGATCAATGTCGTCTGGTTCGGGTCGCCCGAGAAGCTTGCGCGTATAACCCTGATTCCCCTGGCCCGGCGAGTTGTACCTTTGGAGATGTGAACCAACTGGGTACGGGGTCCTGGATTTCTGCGTTATTCCGGGCTGAGGGCGGTGTGAACAAGGTAACGGTTAGGATGGCGATGGCAAACAGGGTGGCGGTGGCGAACAAGGTGGCGGCGGCAAATTGGGTGGCGGTAGTTAGGACGTATGTTTATTTTGTTGTTGTAATTTTGCAGCCGAGGGGATAAGATTTTTATAAATGTATGTGTATTTTTTGGATAAATGGAAATCATTCTTTTTGTGTTCATGTCTTCTTCTTGTACCTTTTATTTTGCGTGCTTGTTGTAGCAGTATGCATAGTATCGCTCGTTGTCAAGTTAATTTGTCGTAGTCGAGTTGGGTCGACCTTGTATGGTAATGACTTTAGTATTTTGCTTATCTTGGAATGATTATAGTTGTTTAGCGATTTTGATTGTGCCAAATCGATTCATCGTAGTTGAACCGAGTCGATTACTACGAAATCGGCCTTAGCAGTTTATTCGTTTTAGGGTGGTCGTGACCATTTTAACGATCTCGACCGTGTCGAGTTGATCTATCGTAATCGAATTGAGTTGATCACCCAGATATTGGCCTTAGCCTTTATACGTTGTAGATGTCCTTAGCCCTTTATACGTTGTAGATGGCCTTAGCCTTTTCTACGTTATAGACGGCCTTAGCCTTTTCAGTGTTATAGACGGCCTTAGCCTTTTCTGCGTTATAGACGACCTTAGCCTTTTACATGTTGTAGATGGTCGTAGCTTTTCATACATTAGAGATGGCCGTAGCCTTTTAAATGTTGTAGATGGTCGTAGCCTTTCATACATTGGAGATGGTTGTAACCTTTCATACATTGGAGATGGCCGTAGCCTTTCATACATTGGAGATGGTCGTAGCCTTTCATACATTGGAGATGGTTGTAGCCTTTCATACATTGGAGATGGCTGTAGCCTTTCATACATTGTGGGTCGTAGCCTTTCATACATTGGAGATGGTCGTAGCCTTTCATCCATTGGAGATGGCCGTAGCCTTTCATACATTGGAGACGGTCGTAGCCTTTCATACATTGGAGATGGTTGTTTGCTCAGTCCATGTGATACGCCTGTTGTGCTGGCTAGCAGAGTAATTGGCGTGTCAAATTTTCTTCGTGAGCATTTCCGAGCATCTCCTTCGTCGCCTTGTTAAAAACCTTTGCGAGAAAACCCGATTGGACAAAACTCGGATAAGGAAAAACGAGTATGACTCGGGGGTGCTCTTTAGAAATGGAAATACTTGAGGTGAGAGATGTTCTAGTTGTTTTGGAGCGTTTTTCCTTCCATGGTCTCTAGTCCAAACGATCCTTTATCTGCTCTCGCAATAATTTTGTAAGGTCCGTCCCAATTAGTTCCCAGTTTTCCTTCGCTTGGATCCTTGGATGCCAAAGTCTTGGCTTTGAGGACGTAGTCGCCTACTTTGACTGGTCGGATTTTTTCCCTCTTGTTGTAGTACCTTTAATCTGCTGTTTTTAGGCTGCCATCTTAATGTGGGCCATTTCCCTTCTTTCTTCAGCTTCATCGAGGTCTTGGACTCGATTCGAATCATTTTCTGCTCCACTTGTGTGTGAGTACCTCAAACTTGGCTCGCCTACTTCGACTGGTATGACGGCATCAGTTACGTAAACCAGTGAGTATGGCGTTTCTCCCGTGGAAGATTTAGGGGTGGTCATGTGTGCCCAAAGCACCTCTGGTAGCAGTTCAGACCATAGACCTTTGGCATCTTCAAGTTTCTTTTTCAATATATTCAGTATGGTTTTGTTGGATGACTCCGCATGACCATTGACGGCAGGATGATACGATGTGGAGAGTATCCTTTTGATGTGCCATTTGTCGGAGAATTCGGTCGTTTTCTTACCGATGAACTACCGCCCGTTGTCACGGGTGATTTCTTTGGGGATGCCGAAGCGGCAGATGATGTTCTTCCATATGAAGGCGATGACCTCTTGCTCGCGTATTTGGGCGTATGCACCTGCTTCTACCCATTTGGAGAAATAGTCAGTTAAATCTAATAAAAAGTGTAGCTTTCCTCGTCCGACGGGTAACAGGCCGACTATGTCCATTCCCCATTTGATGAAGGGCCAAGGGGAAGTGACTGAATAGAGGGGTTCTCCCAATTGGTGTATCATGGGGGCGAACTTTTGACATATTTCACATCGGCGGACGTACTCTGTGGCATCTTTTTTCATAGTAGGCCAGTAATATCCGGCTTGTATTAGGCAGTGTACGAGTGCTTGATTGCTCGTGTGGGCACCGCAATGGCCTTCGTGTACTTCTTCCAGTACCGGCGTCATTTGATTGGGGCCTAGGCACTTGGCCAGGGGTCCTCCAAAGGTCCTTTTGTATAGCTCGTCATTTATTATACAATATTTGGCGGCCTACATACGGAGCTTCTTTTCCTCCTCTTTATCGGGCAGGAGAGTTCCGTCCTACAAGTATGATAAAAACTGGTTGCGCCAGTCCCAGGTTAAGTATAAGGATAGTACCTCTGTATGATCGATTGCCGAGTGGAGGAGAGTGACGACGCTTTCTTTGTTGAGGCTTGTGGTGCCTGCGGCTAGTTTTACCAGACTGTCCGCTTTGGCATTCTGTGCTCTGGGAACTTGCTCGAAGCGGCACTCATCGAGTTGTGTCATCAACCTGTAGATTTCTTCCCGATACTTCTGCAATATTTGTTCCTTGATTTGGTAAGTCTTAGTGACTTGATTTACCACGAGCTGAGAGTCGCAATGCAGGACGAGCCGGCATGCCCCGTATTTTATGGCCAGCTTTGTACCTGCAATAATAGCTTCGTATTCTACCTCATTGTTAGTCATCTCAAGGCATCGAATGGACTAGCGAATGATTTCGCCCGTGAGGACTTCGAGGGCAAGTCCCAGTCCCGATCAAGAGGTATTAGCGGCTCCATCCGTGTAGAGGGCCCAGAGGTCGGTATTTAAGGTGGAGTGTAGGGCTTCCTTTTTTGCCTCTGGTAGTATTTTCGTGCTGAAGTCGACCACGATGTCGGTGAGCACTTGTGACTTGATTGCGGTCCTTGGGATATACGAGATATCATGCTCGCTGAGCTCTATGGCCCATCTGGCGAGTCGGTCCGATAGCTCAGGCTTATGTAGAATGTTTCTTAAGGGGAATGTGGTCACTACTTTAATGGGGTGGCATTGGAAATAGGGCATGAGCTTTCTTGAAGTTCTGACCAGTGATAGAGCCAATTTTTCAAGGTGTGGATACCGTGTTTCGGCGTCCAATAGGGTTTTGCAAATGTAATAGATAGGTCATTACGTACCTTTCATTTCACGAACCAACACTACGCTGACGGCAACTTCCGATACGGCCAGATATGTCAGCTCGCCCGGCTCCGCTTTGGTCAGCTGTGGTGGTGATGATAGATACATTTTCAGTTCTCGCAAGGCTTTGACGCATTCCTCATTCCATTGGAATCTTTTGTCCTTTATTAGGACATTGAAAAATTTATGGCATCTATCGGAGGATCGCGAGATGAATCTGGATAGGGTGGCTATTCGACCCGTCAATTTTTGGACTTGCTTTTTGTTGTTTATCACCTCGGGTATCGAGGCGATCGCCTTGATTTTTTCGGGGTTGACTTTGATACCTCTTTGGAATACGAGAAACCCTAGAAACTTTCCTGACGCCACGCCATAGGCACACTTCTCGGGATTCAGCTTCATCCCATACTTTTTTAGTATTTCGAAGGCCTCTTGTAAGTGGTTGATGTGATCCTCCTTTTTTGCGGATTCACTAGCATGTCGTCAATGTAAACTTCCATGGTTTTACCGAGTTTCCCTTAGAATATCTTGGTGACCAGTCTTTGATACGTGGACCCTGCATTTTTTAGCCCAAATGGCATCACTTTGTAGCAGTATGTCCCTTGGTGCGTGATTAAGGTTGTTTTCTCTTGATCATCTTTGGCCATCGGGATCTGATTGTAACCGGAATATGTTTCTAGAAAACTCGGCAGTTCATGTCCGGTGGTGGCATCGATCAACTAGTCGATGCGTGGGAGGGGGAAGGAGTCCTTAGGGCACGCTTTGTTAAAGTCGGTGAAGTTCGCACACAGTCTCCACTTCCTGTCTTTCTTTCTGACTGTTACGACGTTGGCGACCCACTGAGGGTATTTTGACTCCTTGATAGAGTCGTTGGCGAGTAACTTATCTACTTCCTTACGGACTGCTTCGTTGGCGTTGAACTTTCTTCTGATTTGCCATACCGGTGGGTGTAGTGGGTCGACATTATCTTATAGGTAGCGATATCTGGAAAAATCCCCGCATATTTGCATGGGAAAATGCAAACAGGTCTCCATGGTTAGTTAAGAATTCACGATACTTACTTGGGTTGGCGAGTCCGTGGCCGATGTAGGCTTTCTTTTCGGGCTTGTTGCTATCCAGCTGGATCGGATAGAGATCCTCGATCGTTGCTTCGCAGGCTTCTACAATGTCTGGATCCCTGATGGTGTCAGCCGTCGGGTCAGTTTTAGTCCCCGACATGTCTAATTATTTTGCTTCTGCGATTGCTCCCCTCCGTTGTCGGGTGTGGGCGTAGTCTTGTGTTACCTTGTAACACTCTTGCACGGTGCGTAGTTCCCCTTTGATGCTGAATATCCCCCATGGGTTAGGGAACTTGACCACATGGTATAAGCTCGAGGAAACCGTTCGCAAGGCATGTATCTATGCCAATGATGACATTGTATGTCGTTTCCTGATCCATCGCGTAAAAAGTTGTTTCCAATGTGACTCCTCCCGCGAGGACGGGCAAGACCATTCTCCGGATGTACGTTCCACGACATTGTTAAAACCGGTTAGTGTTATGCAGCAGGGTATTATCCTATCCTCAAGTCTCATATTTGAAAGGACTCCCGGGTGGATGATACAGGCGCCGCTTCCATCATCGATCATGACTCTCTTGACGTCCGTATCAACAATACGTAAAGTAATAACTAAAGCATCATAATAGGGAAAATACAAACCGTCGGCATCAGATTTATCGAAGGTGATACTCCCTTCGAAGTCATCACACCGTTCGTGGGAGATAGTCCGTTTCAGCCTATGCGTGTTGGCGAATTTGACATGGTTGATTACAGAGTCGTTGCCGTCGCCGACGATCATATTTACCGTCCGTGTCGGGGAGGGCGGCTTTGGTGGTCCGCGGGATTGTTCTCGCCCACGTGCGAAGTTGGCTTTTCATTTGTCCCTGAGTAGTTCTTTCAGGTATCCTTGGTTTAACATTATGACGACCTCTTGTCGCTGGCCTATGGAATCTTTGGTCCTGTGTCCCCGTTCTTGATGGAAGTCTTACAAGACATTTGACTTCCTTGTGGCGGGATCCGACTTCATCTTCTGAGGCCATTGCACCTTGATGCCAAGCTTCTCCAGTGCGTACACTATTTCTGAAGGAGAGACACAAAAATTATATGATTATAATAAAGGGGGCGTACCTATTTCATTTCGGAGTGGGGCGATGTGTTGTTGTAGTGTGTCCGCATGTCGAGGAGGCGGATGGGGAGATCTCATATATGGCTGATGTCGTTCTTTGTTGGGACGAAGGGGGTGTTCCCGAAGCCCCTCATGGCGTCGATCTGTCCTTGTTTCTGATTGTATGGTTGTTAACCGTTGGGTCGGCCCGTTGGGATCATCTTCGTCCGCTCGTACTTCAACGCAGTAAGCGTTGTGGATTTCGTCCCATGTCGTAGGGGGGATACTTCATGAGGCGGTTCAGCAGCTTCTTGTTCGCTCTGGAACTGTCCATGCTGAGTCTGTTCTGGAAGGCAGCGACCGCCATCCCTTCCGACACGTTTGGCAGGCTCATTCTCACCATGTTGAATCTGGCAAGAAAGTCCCTGAGGCCTTCACATGGGGCTTGTCTGACGGCGAAGATGTCGTTCACCCTTGCCTCTGCCTTCTTCGCACCAGCATGTGCGGTGACGAACTTATCCGACATTTCTTTGAAGGTTGATATTGCCTTGGCAGGCAGTTGGGAGTACCATGTGAGGGCCCCTCTGGTCAGCGTCTCGCCGAACTTTTTTAGCAGCACTGATGTAAGGCCCCGTAAAATTTTTGTGCATGAAACCTAGTAGATGTGGTGTCATGGTCCGAATTTAGGAATGCGTAGAATTCTTCGCGGTGAGCTTGCGAGCCGCGGTTCGGACCCTTGGTAGTGATTTAAGTTTCAAAAATGTAGAGAATAAAATTTTCCGGAAAAATGTCAAATGTGCGGTCAAGAATGCGACCGCAAACCTGACATGCGGACCGCATTCTGACCGCAAATCGTTCCAGAGAGTTGCCCAAAGTCGTGCCAAAAGTGCGGTCGATATGCGATCGCATGTCAATCTGCGGTGCACTTTTGCGACCGCAGAATCAACATGCGGTCCGCATAGTGACCGCATGTCTTAACAGAACCTGCGTAATTTTTTGAGCCATTCTGCGGTCACTATGCGGACCGCATGTTGATTCTGCGGTCGCATAGTGACCGCATATTTGACCCCGGCCCCAGATTTTTGTAACATTTTGACCCGATCTCTTCTTTAATATAACACCTTTCTTCTTCATTTTATCATATCATCTCACCAAAATTAGAAAGAGAAGAGAGGGTTTTTAGAGAGAGAAGTTCTTCATCTTCAAAGATTGTTCCAACTACTTAATTCCAAGGGATTCTAGGGCAAGGATTCAACTTCCCCAATATTTTCAAGGTAAAAACCCTAACTATTTTCTTTGATTTTCAGTTTTAATTGGGTAAAGAGAGGTTTGCATATAATAGCTTTTGAAAATAGAATTTTTACACTCATGCATGATTATTGAACTTGATTTCTAGTAAAAAGAAGTGAGTAGAAGTAAGAGTCTTCAAGAACAAGGTTGGCAAGAGTAGGATATCTTGGGTAAGCATAAAGTAGGAGGAAAAACATCATCACCAGGTATGTATGGCTAATTTTGATTCTTGTGAAATCGCCTATATGTGTGAAGTTTGTTTGTTTCGTGTTAAATTGACAAATTGTGTGAAATTCTTGATGTTGTTGTTGGATATTCAAAGTTTGTTGTTGAGCTATGAGTGATGTAAAATGAGAGTTTAATTTGGCAAAAGAATTGTGAATAATGACTATGATGGCCTATATGGCACCTTGTGGAAAACAAACGAAACACTTGAGAATTGGTTTATTGTGGAAAGAGATGAAACACTTGAATTGTGGAAATATTGTAACATGGTTGTGATATTGAATTGAGAAGAAATTGAGAACATGAACCAATGTGTAAGTTGCTTATTTGAACTTGTTGAAATTGTGTGTAGTACCTTATCTGTTGTTTGAAATTGTTGTGTTTTCAACCTGTAAGGCGGGGTCGTGTTGCGCGCCGCAACGTGGTGAAATAAGGTGTGGGTTGGGGTGATAAGGGTGGCCGAGGTAATAAGGGTGGTCGGGGGCAATAAGGATGGAAAGCGATCGAAATCGCTATTGAAAATTGATACATAAATCAATAATGTGAAATTGTGAAAGGAGACAGCAGGAGAGTTTGCAACCTGTGGGGCACTGATTGCCCCTTTGTTTGACTACTTGTGCTTTATGTGATTGATTGGTAATTGTTAAATTGGTTGATCGTAGGAAGTGCTTTGTGTTGAGAATTATTTGAAATGAGGAAAAATGTGGAAACATGGTTGGTTGGCTTAATTAATTGTTGACGTAATTTAATGGCTTGAGTTTACTTGGGACAAAGTTTGTCCATACATACCAGTACAATTCAAGTGTACTGACGTCCCTTTTGCCGGGGGCGCTACATTCGTGTCATGATTGTAGGTGGATCAGTAGCAGGCACTTCAGCTCGTCGGCAGTAGTATCCTTCTCCTTTCACTGCCCGTTTGGTGAGCCCCTTTCTTCCTCGGGGCCTTGTGTGGTTCATGCCACTTTGGTTTAGATTTCATTTTGGTTTTTTTTTTTGTAAGGTATAGCCGGAGCCTTGTTACCGGCAAGTACTGTACTTCCCTTTTGTATCCTAGAGGCTCTGTAGACATGTAAACTGTGGGACTCCAGTCTTATGTATATATATTGTGTTATGTCGGGCGTTGTAAAAATTGAAATCTTGTTAATGAATCACTCGTATCGTCTTATTTGTTTAATGTGAAATCAATTATGATTAGTAATATATTTGGTTAATGAGAAACAGTCAACACAGGGGTAACGCGTGGGAATGAAAGGCACCCAGGTCCGCTTGATTGGGGCAACCCGGTCAGGCGCCGGTCATGTCCCTCGATTTGGGGCGTGACAAACTTGGTATCAGAGCCTAAGGTTTTAAAGTGTCCTAGGATGTCTTGGAGCCGTGTCTAGTAGTGCCCTTCTTATAGGTGTGTTGTCGACCACATCATATAAGTAGGGTGCTACACGGGCATTTAGGAATTTACCTACTTCTTTGTTAATCTATATCGTGCGGTAAAGTGCAATGTGGAGATATCCGTGTCTAATTCGTGCCTTGTTCCCAAATTTTCAGAATATGGCACCTAAGAAGAAGGCTAGACTCGGCCTTAGGGCCAATGCCGGCCCAAGTGCAGCTGTTAATCATGTACCCGATGCCGTGGGAGAGAATGACCCACCAGTCCCGAATTTGCCTGGCCCATCTGTTCAAAACCCAAGTGTCCCTATTCCAGCCGCGGCAAAGGATGCCACCATTCCTCCTGCCGGTGTTCCTGACTCAGATACAGTTCCCGCTTCGGGCTCTGGTATCTCTAATGAAGAACTTAGGGGAGCCATCCATATGTTAACACGGTTAGTGGCCGCCCAGGCCCAGAGATCCCATGATGCCCCTGCATCCTCCAGCGGACAGGGAGATTCCTTTGGCTCCAGAGTCCATCAATTCTTGCGATTGGCCCCTCTAGAATTTTCAGGTACCGATCCAGAGGTTGACCCACAGGAATTCCTTGATGAGATATACAAGACCCTCAGAGTGATGAAGGCTACAGATATAGAGGGGGTAGAGTTGGCCTCTTACAGGCTGAAGGGAGCGGCACGTTCATGGTTCGAAATGTGGGAGGATTCCCGTGAAGAAGGGAGCCCTCCGGCCAGATGGGATGAGTTCGTAGATGCATTCATAGACCACTTCTTACCTGCTGAGGCAATGGCAGCCCGTGCCACTGAGTTCGAGGTTCTCAAACAGGGCGGTATGAGTGTTTGGGAGTATCACATGGAGTTCGTAAGGTTGTCCAAGTACGCTCCTCATTTAGTGTCGACCATGGATGCCCGGGTTCGACGGTTTGTACAGGGCCTTAGCCCTTTGGTAGTGAATGAGGCCGCCACAGCCGCTTTGCACTCAGACATGAACTATGGGAGGATTGTGGGGTTTGCTCAGGCCACAGAGGCCAGGAAATTGAAGATTCGTGCAGAAAGAGAAAGTAGCAACAGGGCCCGGTCAATGGGTCGTTCGGGGAGATCACTTCCAGGGAAGGGGTCATCAGGGCCATCCCAGTCATATGCTCAGTCCTCCGCGAGTGCACCGCCATCCGTGCACAGTCATCAGCAAGGCAGTTACTCGAGACCTGGTTCAGACAGCAGGAGGTCTCGTCAGTCTGGTCATCCTGGGGTGAGATCCCAGCAGCAGGGGAGACCTACATGCCCCAAGTGTGGGAGATTTCATACAGAAACTTGCTACCTTGACCTTCCAGTGTGCTTCGGGTGCGGGGTGAGAGGTCACATTCAGCGGGACTGTCGTGCACCCCGTCAGGGTATAGGTAGGGGATCTGCTCAGTCATCCGGTTCTTCGGTTGCTACATCATCAGCGCGTACTCCAGCATCAGCAGGGCGTGGTGCAGCTAGGGGTGGAGCTCAGGGTAGGGGTGGACCTAGCTGATTCTATGCATTGAGTGGCCGCCAAAATGCCGAGGCTTCTCCAGATGTTGTTACAGGTATCATGTCTGTTCGGACTATTGATTGCTATGCCCTTATTGATCCGGGGTCCTCCTTGTCTTATGTTACTCCATTCATTGCTTCAAGTTTTGGGATAGAACCCGAACAGCTTCATGAGCCGTTCTCTGTGTCGACACCTATTGGTGATTCTATTACAGCCTCACGAGTCTATAGGAATTGTGTTGTTACGGTGGGTGGTCGTGATACCACAACCGATCTTATTGAGCTCGGGATGGTAGATTTTGATGTAATTAGGGGGATGGATTGGCTCTATTCGTGCTTTGCCAAGCTTGACTGTCGAACGAGAGTTATGAGGCTCGAGTTCCCTAACGAGCCAGTCATTGAATGGAGAGGAAATGGTGTAGTGCCAAGGGGTAGGTTTATTTCCTACCTTAAGGCTTCGAAGATGATTAAGAAGGGGTGTATCTATCACCTGGTTCGGGTAACGGACACCACCTCGGATGTGCCTATCCTCGAGTCCGTGCCAATTGTGAATGAATTTCCTGAAGTATTTCCAGATGAGCTTCCAGGCATCCCGCCGGATAGGGAGATTGATTTCGGAATTGATGTATTGCCAGATACTCAGCCAATATCCATTCCACCTTACAGAATGGCGCCAGCAGAGTTAAGGGAGTTAAAGGAGGAGTTGAGGGATTTATTAGAGAAAGGGTTCATACGACCGAGTGTGTCGCCATGGGGTGCTCCGGTTCTCTTTGTCAGAAAGAAGGATGGGTCACTTCGAATATGTATTGATTATCGGCAGCTTAACAAAGTCACCATTAAGAATAAATATCCATTGCCTCGAGTGGATGATCCGTTTGACCAATTGCAGGGAGCGAGGTTCTTCTCAAAGATTGATTTACGGTCCGGGTACCACCAGTTGAAAATCAGGGAGCAGGATATTCCTCCTTCAGAACTCGTTATGGTCACTTCGAGTTTTTGGTCATGTCTTTTGGGCTAACCAACGCCCCAGCAGCTTTCATGGACCTTATGAATCGGGTTTTCAAGCCATTCCTAGATTCCTTTGTGATTGTATTCATTGACGATATTCTCATCTACTCTCGGAGCGGGGAAGATCATGCCGTTCACCTCAGAGCAGCATTGCAGACCCTTCTTCAGCATCAATTGTATGCCAAGTTCTCAAAATGTGAGTTTTGGTTGGAGTCCGTAGCTTTTCTAGGGCATGTTATTTCCAGTGAGGGAATTATGGTGGATCCTCAGAAGATTGCGGCGGTGAAAGATTGGCCTAGACCCACGACCCCGACAGAGATTCGCAGCTTTTTGGGTCTGGCAGTGTACTATCGGAGGTTTGTAGAGGGATTCTCAACCCTCGCCTCCCCATTGACTAAATTGACGCAGAAAGCAGTTAAGTTCCAGTGGTCCGAAGCATGTGAGAAAAGTTTCCAAGAACCGAAGTCAAGATTGACCTCGGCACCAGTATTGGCCTTGCCAGAAGGCACAGAGGGATTTGTAGTCTATTGTGATGCCTCCAGAGTCGGTTTGGGATGTGTATTGATGCAGCACGGAAAGGTTATAGCTTATGCTTCCCAGACAACTCAAGAACCATGAGAAGAATTATCCGACGCATGATTTGGAACTTGCAGCTGTTGTGTTTGCCTTGAAAATATGGCGACACTATCTTTATGGGGTTCATGTAGATGTGTTTTCGGACCACAAGAGCCTCCAGTATTTGTTCAAGCAGAAAGAGCTGAATCTGAGACAGCGGCGGTGGTTAGAACTACTCAAGGACTATGATATGGACATATTGTACCATCCGGGGAAGGCAAATGTGGTAGCCGACGCTCTTAGTCGAAAATCCATGGGTAGTTTGGCTCATTTGGGTGTGGATCAGAGACCCCTGGCTCGAGAGGTCTACCAATTAGCCAGCTTGGGGGTTCGTATTTCGGCGTCGGACGAGGGGGATATCTTGGTGCATAATGGAGCAGAATCATCATTGGTCGCGGAAATCAAGGAAAAACAGTTCATGGATCCAGCATTGGTTCGGGTGAAAGAAGCAGTCATGAATGACAAGACCTCAGCATTTGTACTCAGCAGCGAAGATGGTGTATTGCGGTGTCAAGATAGGCTATGTGTTCCGGATGTGGACGAGCTCCGGGAAAGAGTGATGGCAGAGGCTCATACTTCCAGGTATTCTGTGCACCCTGGTTCAACGAAAATGTATCACGATCTCAAGTAGATTTATTGGTGGAACGGTATGAAAAGGGATGTGGCAGGCTTTGTAGCTAAATGTCCGAACTGTCAACAAGTGAAGGCCGAGCATCAACGGCCCGGTGGATTAACTCAACTTATAGAAATACCAAGGTGGAAATGGGAGATGATCAATATGGATTTCGTGGTGGGGTTACCTCGCACTCAGCGTAAGTTCGATTCAGTATGGGTGATAGTAGATCGACTCACCAAATCAGCTCACTTCCTGCCTGTCAAGTCCACTGATACCGCGGAGCAATATGCAAGATTGTACATCAAAGAGATAGTAAGGCTTCATGGCACTCCACTTTCTATCATCTCAGATCGCGGGGCTCAGTTCACAGCTAACTTTTAGAAGAAGTTTCAGCAAGGTTTGGGAACTCGGGTGAATCTCAGCACAACTTTCCATCCACAGACCGACGGTCAGGCCGAGCGGACCATTCAGACGCTTGAAGATATGTTGCGGGCTTGTGTCTTAGATTTTATAAGGTAATTGGGATGAACACTTGCCACTGATAGAATTTGCTTACAATAACAACTATCATGCTAGCATTCAAATGGCCCCGTTTGAGGCATTATACGGGAGAAGATGTAGATCGCCAATCGGGTGGTTTGAGGTAGGTGAAGCGGAATTGCTAGGGCCGGATATGGTATACGAAGCTATGGAAAAGGTCAAAGTTATTCAGGAGAGAATGAAAACAGCACAGAGTCGTCAAAAGTCCTATGCAGACGTTCGTCGAAGGGATTTGGAGTTTCAAGTCGATGATTGGGTGTTCTTGAGGGTATCTCCTATGAAAGGAGTCATGCGATTTGGAAAGAAAGGGAAATTGAGTCCTAGGTATGTCGGGCCATATCGGATCGTTCAAAGGATTGGTCAAGTTGCTTATAGGCTAGAGTTGCCTCCCGAGATGTCATCAGTGCACCCGGTATTCCACGTGTCCATGTTGAAGAAAGTGATTGGAGATCCATCCACCATCATGCCGGTCGAAGCTATAGAGGTTAATGAAGATTTGTCATATGAAGAAGTTCCAGTTGCCATTCTTGATAGGCAAGTCCGTAAGTTGAGAAATAAGGAAGTTGCCTCTGTTAAAGTATTGTGGAGAAGTCAACAAGTTGATGAGGCCACATGGGAAGCGGAAAAAGAGATGAAGGAAAAGTACCCCCATTTGTTCGATCAAGCCTAGAAGAAATTAGATGACCCTCCTACTCCTAGTAACTGTCATCTTGCCTAAGTTGTTTCCCTCTTAGTGTTAGTAAAGTCTCCTTCATTTTGTAATGAATTTAATGTGTTGTCACGTTTGGGTCATTTGAGCCTTTCTTGATAAATGAGAGCCTTATAAAGATTTACGTGTTCAATAGACAACTAATAGTAAGTGTAGATTGGTAATGATTTGTTAAGTGTACATGGTGTGTTAAAATGGTTAAATAAGGTAAGAATTCATTGAAGTGACTAGTTTATGTGCAATTGTAACAATGTGATAGAATATGTGCATTCGTTGAGGTAAGAAGGTGTATACCAATTGTGAATAGTGTTGTTGTTGTATATTGTTGTTTGGTGATGTATTTCGGGGGCCCTCTGACAGGTGGATATGTCCATAATACAAAGGAAACTCTGGCGAAATTTTTCTAAAATATAAGAGTTAGTCAAATTTTTGATAGCTTGCATATCATGTCTTTCAAAACTCATTTATTTCAAAATCCTCATTCGAGGACGAATGATCTTAAGGGGGGGAGGATGTAAGGCCCCGTAAAATTTTTGTGCATGAAACCTAGTAGATGTGGTGTCATGGTCCGAATGATGTGTTAGGAATGCGTAGAATTCTTCGCGGTGAGCTTGCGAGCCGCGGTTCGGACCCTTGGTAGTGATTTAAGTTTCAAAAATGTAGAGAATAAAATTTTCCAGAAAAATGTCAAATGTGCGGTCAAGAATGCGACCGCAAACCTGACATGCGGACCGCATTCTGACCGCAAATCGTTCCAGAGAGTTGCCCAAAGTCGTGCCAAAAGTGCGGTCGATATGCGATCGCATGTCAATCTGCGGTGCACTTTTGCGACCGCAGAATCAACATGCGGTCCGCATAGTGACCGCATGTCTTAACCAGAACCTGCGTAATTTTTTGAGCCATTCTGCGGTCACTATGCGGACCGCATGTTGATTCTGCGGTCGCATAGTGACCGCATATTTGACCCCGGCCCGGATTTTTGTAACATTTTGACCCGATCTCTTCTTTAATATAACACCTTTCTTCTTCATTTTATCATATCATCTCACCAAAATTAGAAAGAGAAGAGAGGGTTTTTAGAGAGAGAAGTTCTTCATCTTCAAAGATTGTTCCAACTACTTAATTCCAAGGGATTCTAGGGCAAGGATTCAACTTCCCCAATATTTTCAAGGTAAAAACCCTAACTATTTTCTTTGATTTTCAGTTTTAATTGGGTAAAGAGAGGTTTGCATATAATAGCTTTTGAAAATAGAATTTTTACACTCATGCATGATTATTGAACTTGATTTCTAGTAAAAAGAAGTGAGTAGAAGTAAGAGTCTTCAAGAACAAGGTTGGCAAGAGTAGGATATCTTGGGTAAGCATAAAGTAGGAGGAAAAACATCATCACCAGGTATGTATGGCTAATTTTGATTCTTGTGAAATCGCCTATATGTGTGAAGTTTGTTTGTTTCGTGTTAAATTGACAAATTGTGTGAAATTCTTGATGTTGTTGTTGGATATTCAAAGTTTGTTGTTGAGCTATGAGTGATGTAAAATGAGAGTTTAATTTGGCAAAAGAATTGTGAATAATGACTATGATGGCCTATATGGCACCTTGTGGAAAACAAACGAAACACTTGAGAATTGGTTTATTGTGGAAAGAGATGAAACACTTGAATTGTGGAAATATTGTAACATGGTTGTGATATTGAATTGAGAAGAAATTGAGAACATGAACCAATGTGTAAGTTGCTTATTTGAACTTGTTGAAATTGTGTGTAGTACCTTATCTGCTGTTTGAAATTGTTGTGTTTTCAACTGTAAGGAGGGATCGTGTTGTTCCAATTAAAGGACAATCGAGATGGGATTTATTTTAATTATTTCAGAGTCGCCACTTGGGAGATTGATGGTGTCCCAAGTCACCGGTTAAATCCCGAATCGAGGAAAAGAATGACTCTATTTAACAGTCTGCGAACCAGAAATTCGGATAAGGAATTCTATTAACCCGGGAGAAGGTATTAGGCATTCCCGAATTCCGTGGTTCTAGCACGGTCGCTCCACTGTCGTGTTTGGCTTATCTATCTGCTTTTTACAATTATGTACTTAGTGCAAGTTAATACCCCTTTACCGCTTTTATTATTGGTTATGATTTACGAAAGAGAAAGTTGTTTAAAAATATGCTTTCGAATCACGTCACATGAAATGCACCCGGATCCTCAACATATTCTTATTCAACATTTCGGGGTTTGGATTTGGGTCACATGAAATGCGCACCCGTATTTAAAAAAAGGTAAGACTAAAATATGTGCCCGGATCGACTACTTACTTACACTGTTGAGAAAAGCGTGGTATTCGTTAAGAAACGACGCATCTCGAAATCTAAGTATTATTATGTACCTTTATGATGACTATGTGATTAGTGTAACTGTTAGGCGAGGCGTACCTTCGATTCAAATCTAAAGCGAACTACATCCCACTGTATTTTACTTAAGAGCTGATTCCAAATTACTTAAAGCTTGCGACGAACCACATCACATGAAATGCGCCTGTGGTTCTTAACATGCTTTGTTTACTCTTGCCCGAAATTGGGGTCGGGTCACATGAAATGCACCCCCGACTCTTTTTAATCTAATTATGTCATTCCGTTGAGTAACAACTCCCTATCTAATCTTGCTTATAACATAAGGTCTATCATTTAACAGGTTTGGAGATTACACACGCGAGTAAGGAAGATTGAATAGAGATACGAAGACTAATTCAGGTTTACATGCTTATCTAACGACGATGTATCTTTGGCCTAGCTACGCTTTTCCATAACCAAGACTAACAATACAAGCTTAATTGGAGAATAACAGAATGTAATTGAACATAAGACGACTACATGTTTCAATAGACTTTATGCATAAGCTTCAAACTTCATTCTTGTCGAAACAAGGAACTACAATAAAAGAGGTGTGTACCTGGAATGCGGAAGAACAAGGAAAAGTGAGCGATGGCGATGCAGCGACAACAACAAGAAACAGTAACAGGTGCAGCAACAATCAAAGACCAATAACGACCAACAGTAAACCAATAGCAACAACAACCAGTGAACCACTCAGCTAAATACACCAGTAGCAAACTACAAACCAGCCTCAACCATACTGAACCAGCAACAACAATGACTAAGCAGTAACAACCGAAGCAAATCAAGAGCTACCCAAATCAAATGTAACAGCAGCGACCAAGACAGTGGCAACAACTACACACCAGTGGCAGCAATACTTAAGCAATAGAAGAGCCAGCACTGTGTTGGACCAAGCAGCAACACAGACACAACAACAAACACAAATGACCACCAGTAGCAACCTCAACACAGCAACAACCCGGCCAAGCAGCAACCAAACGACCAAACAGCAACACCACAGACCACAAACAACAATAGAAAATCCAGGCAGCAACAAATGAACAATGGCAGCAACACAAACGACCAAACAACCACCAAATGCACACTGCCAACAACAACAATACACAAACACAACACTCGAAAGCCTAATAGCTCAGCCACTGCATCAAAGCTCACAAAACAGTGACCCAGGAACTAATGAAACAGTTTCTCTGTATCTTTATATTTATTCTTCTCCAGGTTTACTGTTTTGCTCTCCTAGATGCTCTCAAATTTATCACTGTCTATGCCTCTTTTGTTACTCTCAGTCTGCTCCTCTCAAGTGTATGTATGAAAATGCCTATCAATGTATGAATATGCTACTGTTTTTGCTTCTCCAGGATACTCTCAAGTCTGTCTCTATAATGTGTGTGTATGAATATGCTACTGTTTTTGCTTCTCCAGGATACTCTCAAGTCTGTCTCTATAATGTGTGTGTATGAATCTGCTACTGTTTTTGCTTCTCCAGGATACTCTCAAGTCTGTCTCTATAATGTGTGTGTATGAATATCCTACTGTTTTTGCTTCTCCAGGATACTCTCAAGTCTGTCTCTATAATGTGTGTGTATGAATATGCTACTGTTTTTGCTTCTCCAGGATACTCTCAAGTCTGTCTCTATAATGTGTGTGTATGAATCTGCTACTGTTTTTGCTTCTCCAGGATACTCTCAAGTCTGTCTCTATAATGTGTGTGTATGAATATCCTACTGTTTTTGCTTCTCCAGGATACTCTCAAGTCTGTCTCTATAATGTGTGTGTATGAATGCCTATCAATGTATATCCCTCAATGTCTATATTGATGCTATATTTATAGCTCACAGCCCCTCCAGAACACCTGCCCCTAAGGTTACCCCCTACCCTGGCTTCCCAACCCATCATATTCCCTGCACACCCCACTACCTACTGTCCAAGATATGGACTTAAACATTAAACAACAAGGCTGGTGGCAGTGTTCAGTGGGATACCCTGCTGTGCTCAGTTCCACTAGCCCTTGTATGGGTGTGTGATTAAACAATTAGTCTGTTAATTACAAACAATTAACCCTTTAATCTGAATCAAACAGTAACTAAATCCCACACTTGTGTTGCATACGGGCAGGCCAGGGCAAATTACACAAACAAATTGGATTGTTGACGACATTAATCACATTGAACCTATGATTCAATTTAACTACTGAAAACAGGGGGAATTGGCCAAATAAAAAGCCTCAAATGAGAAGAGCAGACCAACGGATATGGGAAGTTAAAAGCATGCTAGATGAGAATTGAAACAATGAATAAAACACACACATATTCACACAATCGAATTAAAACGAACGAAGAAGGAATGAATACCTTATAAGAACACTGCCGACCCAAACTTTGAACCAAAATGTGGAATTATTGAAGCCAAACGGGCTTTAATCGAGATGTTCTCGATTGAGAACACCTAGACTAAAGTCCCTTGGACTTCAATTGTGGCTAAAACGGCTCGAATTGGGTTTCTTCAAAATTAGGGTTCTTGGGCTCGGATTTGGGGCTTTTGCATTTTTGGTTAGATTCGAAGCAAACCAATGTCGTTGGGAGTGTGGGGGAGGTGTGAGGAGGCTGTGGTGTGAATTTGGGGTGATTTGGCATAGGTTCGAGTTTGACTCGAATCTTCAAATGAAGATTCGAGGAGCTCCGGCATGATTCGGGGTTAATGGAGGCTGGGATCGTGATGGGGGAGGTGAGGGGAAGGGTTTGGCATTGGTTTGGTGGCGATTGGCCTACCGGAACCGCCGTGAGGCGATTTCCGGCAGGCGGAGGAGGGCGGCGTTACACCGGGGCTTTGAGAGCTTCTGAAGGAGATGAAGGGAGAGGGGGGGTCTGGCTTGGGGGGCGGGGTATGGAATGAGGAATATATACCGGAGATGAGATTGAATCCTGATCGTTGGATCATTTACGATCAACGATCAGGATCCCCTCACTTAAACCAAACGACGTCGTTTGGTTAAAGCATAGTCCGAGTGTATATTGGGATTAAATGATTAATCTGGGCCGTTGGATAATAAAATCCAACGGTCCAGATCAAGTGTTATACAGGCTGAGGCTGGACGGGTATTTGGGCTGGGTTAGAAGCAATTCATTTGGGCCTGGCTTTTAGACTAAATTTGGCCCAGCTCGGATCTTCATGCTATATTATATGCATATGTGTATATATATATATATATATATGTATGTATACATATATATATATATATACACACATATGTATATACCAACCTATAACACCGCTGTTTTTTACTACAATTAACGCACACAATTACATATCACCCAAAAATGTAAATCACATGACTTCGATATCAAGCACTAAAAATGCAAAACTTAGCATATATTTTTTGTATTTTTAATTTAAATAAATAAACGTGCACACAAAAGATAAAATAACACAAAATCACAAAAAATCATACCCAACACGAAACTATTTTTATTTTTGAATTTTCTGGGAGTACTTCTCAAGTAAGGCAAAAATCACGTGCTCACAGCTGCCCCTCTTTGCGCGTAAACACGCAGAGTTTTCGTGCAAAGATAAATGAGCGGATATAAGCGATTTTTGCCTATTCGAACACTCCGTATGAAGCATTTTGGAAAAGTTTTGACCGAACCTTGCTTCAAAGGTCTCCTACATATCCCTGGCTAAAAGGGAATCGGGTCAATGTAGTTCGGGAAGTTCTGGTAGCTGGGACTACCATGACTGTTGCGATCTCGCTGTTACTGCTGTTGCCGCTGTTACTGCTGTTACCACCGCTTAGCTGATTTCCTTGTTACACCGCGCTAAGCAACAAAAACAAGAAGCTAGACTAAGTTACAGTACTACAAGTTCTTATCTATCCTTTTTAACTTGATCTTGTCGCGCTCCTTGCCATTTTGTCTGACTTGGCGTTCCTCCTGATGCTTCGTCTCTTCTTACGAACTTGGATTCATGCCGAAGATTTCTGTTACATTCTACCGCTTTCCTCTAACAAATTAAAACAGATCGCCACTCCATTCTCCAGGCGGGCTCCCCGACTTCAACTACTACTTCAAAATTAGATTGCCACTCCATTCTCCAGGCGGGCTCCCCGACTTCGACTACTACTTCAAAATTAAAATCGCCACTCCATTCTTCGGGCGGGCTCCCCGACTTCAACTATTACCTCAAAATTAAATCGCCACTCCATTCTCCGGGCGGGCTCCCGACTTCAACTACAACTTCAAAATTAAATCGCCACTCCATTCTCCAGGGCGGGCTCCCGACTTCAACTACTACTTCAAAATTAAATCGCCACTCCATTCTTCGGGCGGGCTCCCGACTTCGACTACTACTTCAAAATTAAATCGCCACTCCATTCTCCAGGCGGGCTCCCCGACTTCAACTACAACTTCAAAATTAAATCGCCACTCCATTCTCCGGGCGGGCTCCCTGACTTCAACTACAACTTCAAAATTAAATCGCCACTCCATTCTCCAGGCGGGCTCCCCGACTTCAACTACAACTTCAAAATTAAATCGCCACTCCATTCTCCGGGCGGGCTCCCCGACTTCAACTACTACTTCAAAAATAAAATCGCCACTCCATTCTCCGGGCGGGCTTCCGACTTCAACTACTACTTCAAAATTAAATCGCCACTCCATTCTCCGGGCGGGCTTCCCGACTTCAACTACTACTTCAAAATTAAATCGCCACTCCATTCTCCCAGGCGGGCTTCCGACTTCAACTACTACTTCAAAATTAAATCGCCACTCCATTCTCCGGGCGGGCTTCCCGACTTCAACTACTACTTCAAAATTAAATCGCCACTCCATTCTCCGGGCGGGCTTCCCGACTTCAACTACTACTTCAAAATTAAATCGCCACTCCATTCTCCGGGCGGGCTTCCGACTTCAACTAC
Source organism: Nicotiana noctiflora (assembly GCA_032618575.1). NCBI lineage: Eukaryota > Viridiplantae > Streptophyta > Magnoliopsida > Solanales > Solanaceae > Nicotiana > Nicotiana noctiflora. The sequence goes on from JASVEL010002767.1 coordinate 160,470, forward strand.
TACTTCAAAATAAAATCGCCACTCCATTCTCCGGGCGGGCTTCCGACTTCAACTACTACTTCAAAATTAAATCGCCACTCCATTCTCCAGGCGGGCTTCCCGACTTCAACTACTACTTCACTGATTTCCATCCTGTCCTCATTACCTTCCTTTGCCTCTTGTACTCTATCCTTGTTCCTGCATTACCTCTCGGACCACCTTCTCTTCTGGATTATCCTGTCTTGGAATTTCTTTCCCCCGGTCGTATTACTTTTCTTCTGGCTGCCGGGGATATTTTTGGAACTGTTTACTCGCCTTTTTTTTTTTGGAACTTTTTACTCGCCTGCTGGTGGTGGTGCTGCTGAGGAGGTATTCTTTGTTTCCTTCACCCCTCATTCTCTTCCTTCTCCCCCTACCTCTTCTGGGACTCGCGCTTTTGTTTCCTTGATCAAATTATAGGATGTAATACTGCTGGGGGAATCTCGAAGCCATTTTTCTTTTTCCAATAACTGCTGGAGATGATACCCGGCTCAAGGATCGCCCCATCTTGTGTTGCTTTCTACACTTATCCTCCGAGTCTTGCTTTCCAGAAAATTTTCGCAACCGGAGAAAATTTTCTGCCCCAGTGTGATAAACTTCTGGACGGTACGCTTTTCTGCCGTCGGACCCTCTTTTCCTGCTTTAAATCAAAGAAAAATTGTTAGTTTCAAAACGCCGCGAGTGGTCGTGCCACTCTTGTTGAGGCCATTCTCTTTCAGCTGCTTGGCCTCTCTCGAACTTTGAGGACGACGTTGACGCTTGCTTGGGAAGATGCTTTTTCCACGAACGACCTCTCATCTTTCCTTTTATTCCACTCTTTGGTTTGGTCCGACTCTTTTTAGCCGGTGATCTGTTGCGTGAAATCATCTTTCGGACATGCCACATGTGTCCATCATACTCCATAATTCTTGCGAACCTTCCACTCGGCCTGTCATCCCAATCTCATTATCGTAACGACTTCTGTCTCATTGCCTTGTTCCGTGCCTATTCACTTTCAATATACCGCTTTGGGAGACTTGGTAGTAAGCTTTGAAAAATCAATTTTCGAAAATGAAAGAAAAGAAAAGAAAAGACTACTGACCGCAAATGACAAAAGAAGAGAAAAACTTTTCTGAACTCAAAAATAGGAAAACTTATCTGAATGTGTGCCTGATCCAATGTTATGCCGCGCCTTTGAGATTAAACTACCCAGTCTATTCATGTCAATCACTTTCTGATGCCGCGTTCTGCTAGAGGTAAACGGATGTCCAAACCTTGTCTCGTGCGGACATCTTGTAACCATCTCGTCCTGTCACCTCACAGTGCCCTTCCGAGGGTTTTCACTAATGAGATTCTCTCATTTCTCTCTATCTCCCGTCGCCTTAGGGTGCCCGTAAAGGTTTTCACCGTAAGACTCTCTCATTTTACTTCTCTCAACTTCCTTCGCCTTAAGGTGCCCGCGAGGGTTTTCACCGCTAAGACTCTCTCATTTCACTTCTCTCAACTTCCTTCGCCTTAAGGTGCCCGCGAGGGTTTTCACCGCTAAGACTCTCTCATTTATGCTTTCTTTCCTTGCGGCGGGGTATCGTCTCTGAGATTCCCTCTAAAGCGTTATCCCCTTTCGGCTTGCGCATCCTGAATTCAATTGAGGGACGGGATGTCACTCTTGGCTTTCATTCACATGACTTGGCACTTCTCAAATACGGATCGAGAGGTCTTTCTGGTTCTTGATATGGTTTCTGCGCGTGAGGCCGAAGAAAGGGGTTTAGCCTCAACGGTTAGCTTGTTACAACTTTCGGAATCCATACTATCTTTCCCACGGATTAATGACTTCTGCCCCAGTTTTATTGCTTGGGGGATCTTTTGATTTTTATTTATTATGACCGAGCCGTGTGGCGCCTACGTATCCTTCTTGAGGAATCAGGTCGAACGTAGTTCACTTTTTCTTGTATTACTTCTTTGTTTCTTTTCCATTCCGTCACACATCTTCCTTGATGATTCCGAAAGAGGGTATATGAAAGACTAATTAAGGCTCAAATGGGGAAACAAAGGTTAAAGTGTTTGGGTAGTAGAAAAATTGCCTCTGTCATTTCATTCTCCGAAAAATGCCAAGTACACACAAACGAAACCAAACGTTGACAAATGCATTAAAGAATTACACATAATATCTCTTAACTGCATCAGAATTGATAGCCATATCGGTGCATCTTCCCTCGACATCAGTCAGACATAGAGCGCCGTTGGATAATACTCTAGTTACCACAAAAGGTCCTTGCCAATTTGGAGCGAACTTGCCTTTCGCTTCGGCTTGATGTGGTAGAACTCTCTTCAGCACATGCTGTCCCACTTCAAATCTCCTGGGACGTACCTTCTTGTTATATGCTCTCGCCATTCTCTTTTGATACAATTGGCCGTGGCATACTGCTGTCAATCTCTTTTCATCGATCAAGCTCAATTGCTCTAATCGGGTTTTGACCCACTCGTCGTCATCAATCTCAGCTTCAGCGATGATTCGGAGGGATGGAATCTCAACTTCTGCGGGTATTACTGCTTCGGTCCCGTATACCAACAAGTAAGGAGTTGCACCTACCGAAGTCCGGACGGTAGTGCGATAACCCAACAGCGCAAATGGTAACTTTTCATGCCACTGCCTAGACCCTTCTATCATCTTCCTCAATATCTTCTTTATGTTCTTGTTTGTCTGCCTCGACCGCACCGTTTGCTTTTGGGCGATACGGTGTGGAATTTCGGTGTGTAATCTTGAACTGTTGACATACCTCTTTCATCAATCCACTGTTAAGATTTGCACCGTTATCCGTAATGATCATCTTCGGAATTCCGAACCTACAAATGATGTGGGAGTGCACGAAGTCCACCACTGCCTTCTTGGTCACTGATTTGAATGTTTTGGCCTCCACCCACTTGGTAAAATAATCAATCGTTACCAGAATGAACCTGTGACCATTGGAAGCCGCAGGCTCAATGGGTCCAATAACATCCATACCCCATGCGACAAACGGCCATGGTGCTGACATTGTATGCAATTCAGTCGGCGGAGAATGAATCAAATCTCCGTGTATCTGACACCGATGGCATCTTCGCACGAAACTTATACAATCCCGCTCCATAGTGAGCCAATAGTATCCTGCTCGAAGAATCTTCTTTGCCAATACGTATCCGCTCATGTGTGGTCCGCAAACTCCCGAGTGTATATCCGTCATCACTGTTGTGGCTTGACTTGCATCTATACATCTCAACAATCCCAAATCTGGGGTTCTTTTGTACAGCACCCCTCCACTAAGGAAAAATCCGTTCGCCAACCGCCGAATAGCTCGCTTTTGATCTCCGGTTGCTTGCTCCGGGTATACTCCTAACCTGAGGTATTCCTTGACATCATGAAACCACGGCTCACCATCCACTTCTTCTTCTATCACATTACAATAAGCATGTTGATTCCGGACCTGGATATGTAATGGATCGACACGAACCTTGTCCGGGTGATGTAGCATTGACGCTAAAGTAGCCAACGCGTCGGCAACCTCATTATGCATCCTTGGGATGTGCCTAAATTCTACCGATCGAAAGCGTTTGGTCAAATCATGTAAACACTGACGATATGGGATAAGCTTTAAGTCTCTGGTTTCCCATTCTCCTTGAATCTGATGTACTAGAAGGTCCGAGTCCCCCAAGACCAAGACGTCCTGTACATCCATGTCCACCGCTAATCGCAACCCCAAGATACATGCCTCGTACTCAGCCATGTTATTGGTACAGTGAAAACGCAGTTGAGCGGTAACAGGATAATGATGTCCTGTTTCAGATATGAGCACAGCCCCTACTCCGACTCCTTTTGCGTTTGCCGCTCCATCGAAGAAGAGCTTCCATCCCGGATCCTTGGTTGGTTCTAACCCCTCAATCTGCAATACTTCCTCATCTGGAAAATACGTCCTCAAAGGTTCGTATTCGTCATCAACGGGATTTTCAGCTAAGTGATCGGCCAGGGCTTGAGCTTTCATAGCTGTCCTTGTCACGTATATGATGTCGAACTCCGTAAGTAATATTTGCCATTTTGCTAACCTCCCCGTGGGCATAGGTTTCTGGAAAATATACTTCAACGGATCCAACCGCGAAATGAGGTACGTGGTGTAAGAAGACAAGTAGTGTTTCAGCTTTTGGGCTACCCAAGTTAGGGCGCAACATGTCTTTTCCAGATGAGTGTACTTGACCTCGTGGACTGTAAACTTCTTACTGAGGTAGTAAATGGCCCTTTCCTTCCTGCCAGTAAGATCATGCTGCCCCAGTACGCAGCCAAACGAATTCTCCAAGACCGTCGGATAAAGAATCAGGGGTCTACCTGGCTCAGGCGGAACTAGTACGGGTGGATTTGACAGATACCCTTTGATCCGGTCAAATGCTTCCCGACATTCTGCCGTCCATTCTATCGCAGCGTCTTTCTTCAATAGGCGGAATATGGGTTCACAAGTTGCCGTAAGCTGGGCAATAAACCTACTGATGTAATTCAACCTTCCCAACAGACTCATTACCTCTGTTTTATTCTTCGGCGGGGCTAACTCCTGAATGGACTTGATTTTGGATGGGTCCAACTCAATGCCCCGTCGGCTGACGATGAATCCTAGCAACTTTCCCGATGGAACTCCGAATGCACATTTGGCCGGATTAAGCTTGATGTCGTACCTTCGAAGTCTTTGAAAGAACTTCCTGAGGTCAGCAACATGGTCTTCTTGACGTCTGGATTTTACGATCACATCATCCACGTACACTTCAATTTCCTTGTGTATCATGTCATGGAATACCGTAGTCATCGCCCTCATATATGTTGCCCCCGCATTCTTCAAACCGAACGGCATCACTCGGTAGCAATAAGTCCCCCATGGTGTGATAAAAGCCGTCTTTTCTGCGTCTTCTTCATCCATCAAAATCTGATGATATCCCGCATAACAATCCACAAAGGATCCAATTTCGCGTCCGGCACAATTATCAATCAGGATATGGATATTGGGAAGTGGGAAATTATCCTTAGGACTTGCCTTGTTGAGATTGCGATAGTCCACGCATACCCCGATCTTTCCGTCTTTCTTTGGCACCGGCACTACGTTAGCCAACCATTCAGGGTATCGAGTGACACGAATGACTTTCGCCTGCAACCTGCTTGGTTACCTCCTCCTTAATCTTCACACTCATCTCCGTCTTGAATTTCCGCAGCTTTTGCTTGACGGGAGGATATGCCGGATCGGTGGGTAATCTATGAACCACTAGATCAGTGCTGAGTCCTGGCATGTCGTCGTACGACCATGCGAAAATATCTTTAAACTCCATGAGTGTTTTGATCAATTCTTCTCTCGGATTGGGTTCAATATGGACACTTATCCGGGTTTCTTTGACGTCATCAGCATTCCCTAGATTAACGGCCTCAGTATCATTTAAATTTGGTTTGGGTTTTTCCTCGAAGTGACTTAATTCTTCACCGATTTCTTCTACGGCTTCATCATCGCCGTACTCCGACTCACTCTCGTCACTTCTTATTTCATGTGTTATTATTTCCAAACCCGATTGACTTTCTAGACTGGGTTGATTAATCTTTAAGCACGCCATATCATTAAGATCAGTTGCAAGAAGGCTGTTCAGAAAAGTAAAAAGAAGAAAAGATAAACAAAATTAGACGCGAAGGAACCACATTTCATTAATGGGAATTGTACAAAGGGAAAACAAACCGCAAACTTAAATCAAAAATGAACAAAACAACGGGATTTTACTCCGGGGACAAACCCCCAATACAAAATTTCGAAAGAAAAACAATCCAAGACAAACTACCAAGACTCCTTCCGGACAGGGAGAGGAGTAGCCTTCCAGAGTTATTCAGTTTTGCCTTTGGTCCCACAAATTGTATCTCGGCATGACCGGATCCTTCACCATCTTCGAGCATACATACATCTGTGAATAGGTTTTCGAACTTCCTGAAGAACTCTTCGTCTGGCCTGACCGTAGGACCGGGAATCTTTGGCGCCGGATGTCCTCTTGCTCCGGACCTGACAAAAGATTGGGAAAGGCGTGGAACAGGCTTTGGGAGCACCCATGTTTTCTGCTTACTCCTCTTTGCTCGCCGGATGTCCTCTGAGGTTGGCCGGAATCCCAAGCCGAAGGTTCCCAAGTTTTCGACCACTGATACCGGTTGTATAATTCCTTGCAGAGATGCACCTAGCCCTTTACCGGGTACGAAACCATGTCGCAACATTTCATGCGCCACCATGACATCCGCGGTAATTGTTCTATCGCCGGGAATACATTCCCCTTCCGAAACTCGGTGGGCGGACACCACATCGCAGACCTGATATACCCACGGCCCGACATCTTCTTCTGTTTCAATGAAGGGAATGATGGTGCCTGATTGTGGATCGTTTTCTCCATGGACGACGATCTCCTGCTGGTCCCATTCAAATTTGACGAGCTGGTGTAAGCTGGATGGAACTGCTCTTGCGGCATGAATCCATGGTCGCCCTATTAGGAGGTTATATGACACCGCCATGTCCAGCACTTGGAATTCCATGGTGAACTCCACTGGCCCAATTGTCAAGACTAGCACTATGTCACCAACCGACGCTTTACCTCCTCCGTCAAACCCTCGAACACATACCCTGTTCTCGCGTACCCTGCCGATGTCTACCTTCAATTTGCCCAGTGTAGAGAGAGGACAAATGTTAGCACTGGACCCATTATCGACCAAGACTTTGGTAACCACCGCCTCTTCACACTTCACCGTAAGATATAAAGCCCGGTTATGCTCAGTGCCTTCCTCCGGCAACTCGTCATCGGTGAAGGTGATCCGATTTGCTTCGAAGATCCTATTGGTGATCTTCTCCAAATGGCTCACCGAGATTTTATCCGGTACATGTGCCTCATTCAGGACTTTCATCAATGCTTGCCGATGTTCTTCAGAATGTATCAGCAAGGATAGCAATGATATTTGCGCCGGAGTCTTCTTCAACTGCTCTAAGACGGAGTAGTCGTGCAGCTTCATCTTTCTCAAGAATTCTTCTGCTTCTTCATCAGTTACCGGCTTTTTCAATGCTGCCGGAGTGGTCTTCCTCAATTCCGCAGGGGCAAAACATCTCCCCGAGCGGGTCAACCCTTGGGCTTCACAAACTTCCTCTTTCACCTCCTTTCCTCTGTAGGTCGTTGTAATCCGAGCATAATTCCATGGGACAGCCCGGCTATCAGTTACTGGCAACTGTGTTGCCGGCTGGATGATGAAAGGATCCATTCGAACGCCTGCTACTGTCAGGATGGGCTTGATTGCTGCCCCTGGTACAACTATCTTGGCCGGCTTCACCGGTACTTCGTTCACACTTCCCTTTCCTGCTTCCGACTCTCCTGGTATGTCCTTCTTGCAACTGGGCGACTCATCAAAGCTTGGCCCTTTTCTCATTCCTACCCCGCTAGACTTAATCATCATTACAGTCTGAGAGGCTTCCTCCTTTCCTTCCTCCGCTCGTACCAACTCGATCATGTTGGTCTCATGATGAGTTGGAAGCGGGTTTTGGTTGATGTTGGGCTCGGTTGGAGTCTGGACCTCAATCCTGCGAGTGTCAATGAGCTCCTGGATGGCCGTCTTTAGCCTCCAACACTTTTCTGTATCGTGTCCCGGACATCCCGAGCAGTAGGCACAATTTACTGAATGGTCCAGGTTCTTCGGAAGAGGGTTTGGCAGCTTAGCTTCAACCGGATTCAGCAACCCTACCTGCTTTAACCGGTGGAACAGACTAGTGTAAGACTCTCCTAAGGGAGTGAAAGTCTTTGGCCTCGGCGCCCTGTCGCCCCTGAATGCCTGGTTCGGACGGAAACTCGCGCCCGAGGGGTTTCTGTAAGCTCTTGGGGGTGGATGATTGTTCTGGGGGTTTGGCGCACGCCACGGTGCATGAGCGGGAGGTGCGGAATAGGACTGTGCATGGTGGACAGTAAAATGGGGATCAGGTGCGGGATAGTAATGTTGTGGGTGGCTATATGGGTTGTGAGAGTAATTTTGGTGGTGAGGTTGGGGTGGGCTATATTGTGGTGCGGGGCCTCTATTTCTGAACCATGCCCCGGACTCGACGGCCGCAACTTCCTCTCTCCTCTTTTTCCCCAGTACTCCTCCAGTACCACTTTGGATAGCCTGAGTGGTGGCTTTCAGTGTTGAGTAACTCATGATCTTGTTGGCCTTCAAACCCTCCTCGATCATACCCCCCATTTTTATCACCTCGGTGAATGATTTGCCCACGGACGTTACCAGATGTCCGAAGTAGGTGGGCTCTAATGTCTGCAAGAAGTAGTCCACCATCTCGCTTTCTCTCATCGGCGGATCTACCCTGGCCGCCTGTTCCCTCCATCGGAAACCAAATTCCCTGAAGCTTTCAGCAAGCTTCTTCTCTAATTTTAGCAATGATAGGCGGTCGGGGATTATCTCAAGATTGTACTGGAACTGGCCGATAAAAGCTTGAGCCAAATCATCCCACGTAAACCATCTACTGGGATCCTGTCTAGTGTACCACTCCAACGCCGATCCTCCCAGACTCTGGCCGAAGTAGGCTATCAGAAGCTCGTCCCGTCCTCCGGCCCCTCTCATTTTACTGCAAAACCCCCGCAGGTGGGCCACTGGGTCACCATGCCCCTCGTATAGGTCGAATTTGGGCATTTTAAATCCCGCTGGCAACTGGACGTCCGGAAATGGACACAGATCCTTATAGGCGACGCTGACCTGGTTGCCTAAACCGTGCATGTTCCTGAAGGACTGCTCCAGGCTTTTAACTTTTCCTGGCAACTTCCTCGTGTTCCGAACTTTGGAAGTGTTTTTCCGGTTCTGCCGGATTATCCCAGTGAGGTGTATGTGATTGTGGTTCAGGAGCCCTGAAAGTAGGCTCTGGAGGATAGTAAGAGTTGTCATGGATCCGAACATATGGCTCGCTGGCCGGCCTTTGCAGAGGAGCAGGTGGAGGTGCCACAAAAACGGGGGTGACTGGAGGAGGATTTGGTTTGGCTGGTGGAATGTGGGTGGCATATGGATTTTCCCCCTGAAAGTATGGATAGCTCGGGGCGCTTGTTGAAGGATCGACGGGCGGATGTTCCGGAGCTGAGGCGAGAGTAGGGCGGTTTGGTGAAGACTGTTCCCTGGCCCAGGCCAGGTGCATCTCTGTTATCTGTTGTTTTAACCGGTCTACCTCTTCTTTCATGATTTGTAGCTCGGATTTTTCTTCCTCAAGACTCTTGCCGGAACTCGACATGCTTACTGTAACTGGTCCTTTGGATCTAGTACGGTAGTGATGGCTGGCCAGTATATTCTGTCAAACCAACTGCTAAACTTTCTGGAATACGCAACAAACTTGTTAGTTCACCGAGTTTGACGGATATGTTATAGCACGTTGGATGCAATGCACCTAACCAAATAACCCTTTCTACGTGTACTCTTTAACATGCGTCATTCCGGCCCTTTTTCTTTTTTTTTTTTTTTTTTTTTTTTTTTTTTTTTTCGACTATCTTTGCAAGCCTTATTGTTATTTAGCCTTTGGATTCTTTTTCTTTCCTTTTAGTGGTGGTCGAATCTTATGTGGATTGCCTACGTATCACGACCCCGCGTGAATCAGACCGAGCGTAGTTCTGGTAACAAGATTGTGGCAAAATTCAGTAACTTTTATATCAAATAAAACCGTGTAGTTACAAAACACGTCTTACAACAATCAGCAAAACAAAGGAAAATGCTTGACTTGGGAAAGTAAAGATAAAAATGCCAACTAGCTTGACTCAACATTTCTAAATACATTTTCAATCAAAAATCTAGTGCCCTAAAACTCCTGGGGGCCCGCGAGGCATCATTCGGCCTTGCCGCGGGCCTTGGTGTGAGGTCCTGGTGCAGTTCCCTCAACTCTTCCATGATCCGATGAACATAACCCATAATTGAAGCGAAAAGGTCGGCGCGGGGCATTCGTTCACAAGCTAGGCACTTCATGGTGACATAGTGCCCGATTTCTCCAATTCTATACTTGATCATGTCCCTTTCTCCGAGTAGCCGCTCTATTTGCTGGTTTTTCGCCCCCAATCTTCGAGCATTGCTGGTGACTTGATCTAGGAGCCTATCCACTTGTCCTTGCAGTCGGGCCATCAGAATATAACACTCCTCGGCTGCCATATATATTACTTCAGTATCGGGTAACCACCCGAATGCCCATTCAATCCGATCGGCTTCTATTGAGCTCAGTCGTGCAAGCCATGCCTCGACGCCTTCAGGGAATACAGCACCCATCATCCGTTCTTCGAAACCCCTGATACAGTTTTTTCCGGTCAACCCATGGTTCATGTATTGTGCTCGGTGATGGAGGTGTTCTTGCATCCATAATTGGAGTAACAGATTGCAACCTTGGAAGAAATTGCCCCCTTCTCGACATACAGTCAAGGCTCGATAGATTTCGGACAAAACCAAAGGGACCACCGTGCTGGTAGCCTTTTTGATTGCAACATCGGCTATTCCTACCAGACTTATCTCTATTTTCTTGTCTTCACGCGGACAAATCACAATCCCCAAGAATGTCGTTATGAATGCTAGAGTTCGTCTGGCCTCCCATTTGGCTCTATTCCCTGCGTGAGTCAGTCCAAGGTTTGACTCTTCAAAACCCCGAGGAGTGCCGTACCGTTGATATAAGAATTGGAGGTCGCAACACCCTTTCAGCAGATCATCATTTTTCACCTTCCGACTAATGCTCAGCAGATCCAGAAACCCATGTGGAGATACCGGTCTTGGTGAGAGTAGGTATTGCCCCCTTAATTTCCCATTAAGTCCTGCATAGCCCGCAATTTCCTCTAATGTGGGCGTCAATTCAAAGTCAACAAAACGGAACACATTGCGGGTCGGATCCCAGAAAGATACCAGTGCCTTGATGATGTCTTCCCTTGGCTCGATATTCAACAGATCAACCAAACCTCCCAAAATTCTCCCTACGACCTTTTTGCTACTGTCTTCCAAATCGTTCCACCATATACGGAGCTGTTGAGGGACCTCACTAAAGATTGAAAATGATTTATTCTGATTCGTGCTCATCCTGCACATTTATTAAGGTGATTTGAATAAGAAAACAACTTTGTTTTGCTAAACAATAAAAAATCAGTTTTCAATCACGGCCTTTCAACGTCTCGGGGACGAAGGCTTTTAAGGCTGTGGGGTAAGTTGATCGAAATCAAAATTGACCCAAAGGTGGCCGTTTATACGAAATTAGCCTTCCGGCGTCCCTTCCGGGAACATTCGGCTATTTTTGAAAACAGCGTCACCGACTTATTTAGTACCAAAATTAATTTTTCACAAGGTGAAGTTGGACCCGATGGAGGTTGCCTACGTATCTCATATCCGATGAGAATCAAACCCCCGTAGTTCGGTTTTGACGAAACAAACGGCATTATTTATTTATTCACTTTACTAAAGGAAAACAAATAAGCTATTTCTATCTTAAGAGTAAAACACACACATTTTTTTTTTTTTTTTTTTTTTTTTTTTTTTTTTTTTTTTTTTTTTTTTTTTTAAGTCTATAACGGATAAATGCGCAAGACAAACAGGATGCAGCAGGATAGTCTGTTCATTTCAGGTCACCTGTCCTAGACGGACCCAACCCCTGTGTTGAGTTCCCTAAGCCAAAATGCGACATGATGCAAATAAACGTTTCCTACTAGGGATCCGGCATGAAGCTTTGTTATTCTAGGTTTAAAACCCTGGGTTTATCTGTTCTAGACTTGGCTTACCCGAGCGGACAGCTCGAGCCGAGGAGGAGGCAGCAACCCGGGAATACAGAAGCTTCACCGGTTTTGCAACTTATCCAAACCTCGTTCTAAAATGGGAATTAGACACTATACGGAAAAGAAGTCACACGAAGTGCACCCTTCTTCATGATTTAGAAGACTCAGAGAGGAGATTGGTTCCGGCACAATTTATATGTACAGTTCACACAATATCAAAGCAGTAAAAACAACATTTTGCACATTGATGCCAACATGTAAAAAAAATCGGATAATAAAATATGCCAAACACAACAGTTATTCCGAGCTCGAGTTCTAAAGATAAAAATCCCCAGCAGAGTCGCCAGAGCTGTCACACCTCTTTTTACGCACCCGCAAAGACGCAAAGAGTTTTTCCAATTAAAGGACAATCGAGATGGGATTTATTTTAATTATTTCAGAGTCGCCACTTGGGAGATTGATGGTGTCCCAAGTCACCGGTTAAATCCCGAATCGAGGAAAAGAATGACTCTATTTAACGGTCCGCGAACCGAAATTCGGATAAGGAATTCTATTAACCCGGGAGAAGGTATTAGGCATTCCCGAATTCCGTGGTTCTAGCACGGTCGCTCCACTGTCGTGTTTGGCTTATCTATCTGCTTTTTACAATTATGTACTTAGTGCAAGTTAATACCCCTTTACCGCTTTTATTATTGGTTATGATTTACGAAAGAGAAAGTTGTTTAAAAATATGCTTTCGAATCACGTCACATGAAATGCACCCGGATCCTCAACATATTCTTATTCAACATTTCGGGGTTTGGATTTGGGTCACATGAAATGCGCACCCGTATTTAAAAAAAGGTAAGACTAAAATATGTGCCCGGATCGACTACTTACTTACACTGTTGAGAAAAGCGTGGTATTCGTTAAGAAACGACGCATCTCGAAATCTAAGTATTATTATGTACCTTTATGATGACTATGTGATTAGTGTAACTGTTAGGCGAGGCGTACCTTCGATTCAAATCTAAAGCGAACTACATCCCACTGTATTTTACTTAAGAGCTGATTCCAAATTACTTAAAGCTTGCGACGAACCACATCACATGAAATGCGCCTGTGGTTCTTAACATGCTTTGTTTACTCTTGCCCGAAATTGGGGTCGGGTCACATGAAATGCACCCCCGACTCTTTTTAATCTAATTATGTCATTCCGTTGAGTAACAACTCCCTATCTAATCTTGCTTATAACATAAGGTCTATCATTTAACAGGTTTGGAGATTACACACGCGAGTAAGGAAGATTGAATAGAGATACGAAGACTAATTCAGGTTTACATGCTTATCTAACGACGATGTATCTTTGGCCTAGCTACGCTTTTCCATAACCAAGACTAACAATACAAGCTTAATTGGAGAATAACAGAATGTAATTGAACATAAGACGACTACATGTTTCAATAGACTTTATGCATAAGCTTCAAACTTCATTCTTGTCGAAACAAGGAACTACAATAAAAGAGGTGTGTACCTGGAATGCGGAAGAACAAGGAAAAGTGAGCGATGGCGATGCAGCGACAACAACAAGAAACAGTAACAGGTGCAGCAACAATCAAAGACCAATAACGACCAACAGTAAACCAATAGCAACAACAACCAGTGAACCACTCAAGCTAAATACACCAGTAGCAAACTACAAACCAGCCTCAACCATACTGAACCAGCAACAACAATGACTAAGCAGTAACAACCGAAGCAAATCAAGAGCTACCCAAATCAAATGTAACAGCAGCGACCAAGACAGTGGCAACAACTACACACCAGTGGCAGCAATACTTAAGCAATAGAAGAGCCAGCACTGTGTTGGACCAAGCAGCAACACAGACACAACAACAAACACAAATGACCACCAGTAGCAACCTCAACACAGCAACAACCCGGCCAAGCAGCAACCAAACGACCAAACAGCAACACCACAGACCACAAACAGCAATAGAAAATCCAGGCAGCAACAAATGAACAATGGCAGCAACACAAACGACCAAACAACCACCAAATGCACACTGCCAACAACAGCAATACACAAACACAACACTCGAAAGCCTAATAGCTCAGCCACTGCATCAAAGCTCACAAAACAGTGACCCAGGAACTAATGAAACAGTTTCTCTGTATCTTTATATTTATTCTTCTCCAGGTTTACTGTTTTGCTCTCCTAGATGCTCTCAAATTTATCACTGTCTATGCCTCTTTTGTTACTCTCAGTCTGCTCCTCTCAAGTGTATGTATGAAAATGCCTATCAATGTATGAATATGCTACTGTTTTTGCTTCTCCAGGATACTCTCAAGTCTGTCTCTATAATGTGTGTGTATGAATATGCTACTGTTTTTGCTTCTCCAGGATACTCTCAAGTCTGTCTCTATAATGTGTGTGTATGAATCTGCTACTGTTTTTGCTTCTCCAGGATACTCTCAAGTCTGTCTCTATAATGTGTGTGTATGAATATCCTACTGTTTTTGCTTCTCCAGGATACTCTCAAGTCTGTCTCTATAATGTGTGTGTATGAATATGCTACTGTTTTTGCTTCTCCAGGATACTCTCAAGTCTGTCTCTATAATGTGTGTGTATGAATCTGCTACTGTTTTTGCTTCTCCAGGATACTCTCAAGTCTGTCTCTATAATGTGTGTGTATGAATATCCTACTGTTTTTGCTTCTCCAGGATACTCTCAAGTCTGTCTCTATAATGTGTGTGTATGAATGCCTATCAATGTATATCCCTCAATGTCTATATTGATGCTATATTTATAGCTCACAGCCCCTCCAGAACACCTGCCCCTAAGGTTACCCCCTACCCTGGCTTCCCAACCCATCATATTCCCTGCACACCCCACTACCTACTGTCCAAGATATGGACTTAAACATTAAACAACAAGGCTGGTGGCAGTGTTCAGTGGGATACCCTGCTGTGCTCAGTTCCACTAGCCCTTGTATGGGTGTGTGATTAAACAATTAGTCTGTTAATTACAAACAATTAACCCTTTAATCTGAATCAAACAGTAACTAAATCCCACACTTGTGTTGCATACGGGCAGGCCAGGGCAAATTACACAAACAAATTGGATTGTTGACGACATTAATCACATTGAACCTATGATTCAATTTAACTACTGAAAACAGGGGGAATTGGCCAAATAAAAAGCCTCAAATGAGAAGAGCAGACCAACGGATATGGGAAGTTAAAAGCATGCTAGATGAGAATTGAAACAATGAATAAAACACACACATATTCACACAATCGAATTAAAACGAACGAAGAAGGAATGAATACCTTATAAGAACACTGCCGACCCAAACTTTGAACCAAAATGTGGAATTATTGAAGCCAAACGGGCTTTAATCGAGATGTTCTCGATTGAGAACACCTAGACTAAAGTCCCTTGGACTTCAATTGTGGCTAAAACGGCTCGAATTGGGTTTCTTCAAAATTAGGGTTCTTGGGCTCGGATTTGGGGCTTTTGCATTTTTGGTTAGATTCGAAGCAAACCAATGTCGTTGGGAGTGTGGGGGAGGTGTGAGGAGGCTGTGGTGTGAATTTGGGGTGATTTGGCATAGGTTCGAGTTTGACTCGAATCTTCAAATGAAGATTCGAGGAGCTCCGGCAAGATTCGAGGTTAATGGAGGCCGGGATCGTGATGGGGGAGGTGAGGGGAAGGGTTTGGCATTGGTTTGGTGGCGATTGGCCTACCGGAACCGCCGTGAGGCGATTTCCGGCAGGCGGAGGAGGGCGGCGTTACACCGGGTGTTTGAGAGCTCCTGAGGGAGATGAAGGGAGAGGGGGGGGTCTGGCTTGGGGGGGCGGGGTATGGAATGAGGAATATATACCAGAGATGAGATTGAATCCTGATCGTTGGATCATTTACGATCAACGATCAGGATCCCCTCACTTAAACCAAACGACGTCGTTTGGTTAAAGCATAGTCCGAGTGTATATTGGGATTAAATGATTAATCTGGGCCGTTGGATAATAAAATCCAACGGTCCAGATCAAGTGTTATACAGGCTGAGGCTGGACGGGTATTTGGGCTGGGTTAGAAGCAATTCATTTGGGCCTGGCTTTTAGACTAAATTTGGCCCAGCTCGGATCTTCATGCTATATTATATGCATATGTGTATATATATATATATATATATGTATGTATACATATATATATATATATATACACACATATGTATATACCAACCTATAACACCGCTGTTTTTTACTACAATTAACGCACACAATTACATATCACCCAAAAATGTAAATCACATGACTTCGATATCAAGCACTAAAAATGCAAAACTTAGCATATATTTTTTGTATTTTTAATTTAAATAAATAAACGTGCACACAAAAGATAAAATAACACAAAATCACAAAAAATCATACCCAACACGAAACTATTTTTATTTTTGAATTTTCTGGGAGTACTTCTCAAGCAAGGCAAAAATCACGTGCTCACAGCTGTTTGAAATTGTTGTGTTTTCAACTGTAAGGCGGGGTCGTGTTGCGCGCCGCAACGTGGTGAAATAAGGTGTGGGTTGGGGTGATAAGGGTGGCCGAGGTAATAAGGGTGGTCAGGGGCAATAAGGATGGAAAGCGATCGAAATCGCTATTGAAAATTGATACATAAATCAATAATGTGAAATTGTGAAAGGAGACAACAGGAGAGTTTGCAACCTGTGGGGCACTGATTGCCCCTTTGTTTGACTACTTGTGCTTTATGTGATTGATTGGTAATTGTTAAATTGGTTGATCGTAGGAAGTGCTTTGTGTTGAGAATTATTTGAAATGAGGAAAAATGTGGAAACATGGTTGGTTGGCTTAATTAATTGTTGACGTAATTTAATGGCTTGAGTTTACTTGGGACAAAGTTTGTCCATACATACCAGTACAATTCAAGTGTACTGACGTCCCTTTTGCCGGGGGCGCTACATTCGTGTCATGATTGTAGGTGGATCAGTAGCAGGCACTTCAGCTCGTCGGCAATAGTATCCTTCTCCTTCCTCTGCCCGTTTGGTGAGCCCCTTTCTTCCTCGGGGCCTTGTGTGGTTCATGCCACTTTGGTTTAGATTTCATTTTGGTTTTTTTTTTGTAAGGTATAGCCGGAGCCTTGTTACCGGCAAGTACTGTACTTCCCTTTTGTATCCTAGAGGCTCTGTAGACATGTAAACTGTGGGACTCCAGTCTTATGTATATATATTGTGTTATGTCGGGCGTTGTAAAAATTGAAATCTTGTTAATGAATCACTCGTATCGTCTTATTTGTTTAATGTGAAATCAATTATGATTAGTAATATATTTGGTTAATGAGAAACAGTCAACACAGGGGTAACACGTGGGAGTAAAAGGCACCCAGGTCCGCTTGACTGGGGCAACCCGGTCAGGCGCCGGTCATGTCCCTCGATTTGGGGCGTGACAACTGAGGTACCTGCTCTTTTGATAGGTCATTACCTTTTACGGCGGTAACGTAGTGAATGAGATGGTCTTCGGGATCGGTGGTTCCATCATATACCCTTAAGTAAGGGTTCATCTTGAAAGTTTTTGGGATGGAGTAGGGGCCAACTTCTTCAGAGTATGGTTGCTCCACGAACCTCCCCACGTCGCGTTTTGGTAATAATTTAGGGGCTCCGGGAATTTTGTCGACCCTTTCCTGGTGCTCCTTCATCTGGTCGCGGAGAGCCTTGTTTTTGCTCTCCATTTCTTCCATCTTTCTCAGGATGGTGGTCAGCGTGTTGTCATGGGTTTGTGTTTCGGCGGCGTGGCTGTTTGCTCGCGTCTCTTCTTGCTCATCCGTGGTAGTGGTGATACTCGTCGTTGGTATTGTTCTGACGTTGCCATGTGGTGATTTTTTGACTAACTCACTCAGGGTGCTTGTTAGCCATTCTTCCAGCAATTTCCTGACTGTCGAGGGTGCTTCTTTTGCAGCGGATGTGGAAGCTCCTTTGTCGTGTAAGGTTGCTAGATTTCCAGAGGGGGAAGGTGAGGTTTCTGCTTCTGGTGCGGTGTCGGGGTTGTGTTGGTGGCAGCGTCGTCACCGACTTCATTAAGGGAGCTAAGAAGATCGATTGTGACCCACATTATGGCTTTGGATCTGGCGTTGTTTTCGGTCATTTCTGGATTTTCGTGTGATATGAATGAGATGGTTGGCTGATCTTTAGTGGATACTATGATTTTGATTCTCGAAATTTCCACAGACGACGCCAAATTGTTTGACTCAAAAGTTATCGGTTACTTTGTGAGCTATTAACAATCGAAAATATAAGAGGGGTAAATCGTAATCAAATATAATAAACCCCAAAATAGAATCAGTGTGATTATAGTATAGAAATATTTGCAAGAATGAAAAAATTATAAAGATAATCGACGATCACAATTGAGAGAATAGTAGAGAGAATGATAGTGAAAGAGAATGATAGAAGTTGTATTATTAGATAATAACACATGATCCCTTTACAACAAGGAAACCCCACTTTATATAGAGGTGAAGCTTCCTTACTAAAATTACAATTCGTCGAGGAGTCTTGACACCCTTAAAGAGGGGACGTCTAAATACATACGTCTACGTTTATACCCTTACACCTATATTACATCCTCGCTGTAAGAAACGTAAGGGAGGATTGTGCCCTCACCATTTTATGGGCGTGGGGAAAGGCGCACTCGGCTCCTAATGGTTAAACCATATTTAACCCCATACAAGAAGGCTAGCCTAATGTCCAATAGAATCACTAGGCGTATTAAATATTTTTAGATGCTCATTTGTAAGAAAGCTAGCATTTTTGAGAGACGGTGAAATATGGAAAGGAAGTACTTTGTAGTTTATACACTCACTCCTTAAGAATTTCAAGAAGAAAACCATCGTAATGTGATGTTCCCGTCTCATTAATTTATCAACTAGTTTCTACTAAGTACAGTACTCTGCACCACTACACAACTTATGTGTGCCGTATAGAGTATTAACCAAATGAACATAAAGAAAAATAGAAAAACATGACACTGCAGAGCATCAACAGAGTATACCAAAACCAGAAGCCCTCGTTGTCCCCATATCAACATGTAGGAGAACAAAACAAACTTGGCACATTTGCTTCTCCAAACTTGACTGCCCTTGCCATGATATGCTTATAGAGTGTTTATCTAGTCAAACCAAGTAGTACCACAACACTGACCCTTGAGAAACAAGTACTCAGAAGAAATTACAAAGGCAAAAGCTTGTAATTCTTTCAGTAATCATAAATCCATGTTCTGTCGTTTACAAAAATGTTAAAGAAATTTCTTAGTGCACACGGAAGAGTGGGGAAGATGGGAAACAAAAATTCTGGATGCATGACAGACACCACGGTTAACCCATCTTACCATCACCAGCTTCCAGCTTGAGTACGTTACAGTAGTCAAATCATTGTACCCATGGGACGGCAGAAATACGATTTCATTTCTTGTGCTACTATGGCTACTGTAACACATGACGCCTATCAGCAAGCAATATATCTTTCCAAGCTTCGTAGAACATCCAAGTAATGCCTGATGATGGCATTACTTTTAGGCAACTCGCACCCCAGCCTCTATAAAGGCCTAGCAAACCCCCATCCCTAATGACTTCTGAAAGTGCTGCGACCATGTGAGGTGGACATTTACCATGCAAAGCACCAACCATTAGCCGCTTTCTTGCCACCTCCAATGGGTAACTGATAGTGCTAGCTGTTAAACCTGATCAACCATAACATTAACTCTTTGAGAAATGCATGGTAATCTTACAATCTGGCTACAGTAAGATAGTATAAAAGCACATAGAGTCTTGTCAAGGTTAAAAAGGCATATCATAACAGCAGATATTCCCAAATAAAATCACATCCCTATTTGCAGTTCAAGGAGCTTTAAAAGTGGACAATACTTTACCTTAAAGAATAAATATCATATATAACACATAAAAGCTTGAGGTCAGCAATGAGTAAGTCATTTGACTTGCATCATGAAGTCCAAAATTTTAACTTTATTTTAGGAAATAATATATATCAAGATTTATTATGTCTTCTTATTTAATATACGGGATCTATCAGAACTGATATCATTTTCCTCCATCCAAATAGAAATCCCGCTCCAATAAAACGATCACAATCTTTATCTCTATCGGCTTCATCCTATTGGAATTTCTAATTTACTTCTCTTGTTTTGTGTTGACCACTATCAATGTGATTATATCGACAGTTTGCATTTGCTATTTTAGGAAAGAACTTCATGTTTTATCCACTTGGTTTAGCCAAATGCACATAGATTTGTGACGCCAAAATATTTCACTGGATATTTCGTAAAGATCCCATTATATACTCGCTGGACGAATCAGAGAGGCTCCCCCATTCAGCAACATTATTGCAATCACACTTAAATCAATTGCTCAACAACACCATAACTAATTGTTGATTCACAATTACACTTGAGTCTAATATTTGTCTTACAACAACAAAACCATTTTGCACGTAAGTTCAACAATTATCCTGCTTAGTCTCCTTGCTAATCTTGCAGACACTCACCACCAGAATGAATGGTTAAGATAATACTTAAATGTACGATGCTCCGCCTTCGTTCGGAATCTGTATAATGAATGTCCTTTCTACTTTGCAATGACACTTGCGTCTAATATTTGTCTTCTACCAGCAAAAGCATTTCGCGTTCAAGTTAAACCATATCCCTTGTTAGTCATCTCGCTAGCGCCTCTATTATAATCTTATAGACACTCCTCAGCAGAATGATTTGTCGAAAAAATACTTAAATGTATGATGCTCCTCCTCTGGTCGGAATCTGTACAATGAATATCCTCTATCCTCTCAGTGTTTTTGGAAAGCGTTAAGTGCAAAAAAGCGACGAGGCTTAGCTTCACAGAAGCGAGAAGCGAAGCGCTTTTTTGCTGTGAAGCGCAATTTAACACATAAATATAAAATAAAAAATAGGCATAGATAAATGGCTAAGAACTCATTAAAAATAACATATTAAGCAAAAAATAGAATCAATTCTTAAATTTACTACAATCAACAACCAAAAAAAAATAATAATTCACAGAAGAAAAGAGAAAACAAAGCATAAAGAGCACTTTTAATAACAGAAAACAGAGCATAACAGAAGAAAAAGAAGTTGTATGATGATAACAGAAGAAACTTTTAATAACAGAAAAAGAAGTAGTTAACGGCAAAAAATGAGTGCTTAAAAAGTGAAAAAAATTGAAAGAAGAACAGAAGAGAAGAAGAATAACAGAAGAAGACAGAAACAGAGCATGAAGAAGAAGAAGAAGACAAGAATTGAAGAAGAAGACTAGAAGACTGAAAACAGAGCATGCAGAAGAACAGAAGAAGAAGAGATCTGGAGATGAAGTCGTAGCTGGAGTTCGCTGGGCTGGAGAAGAAGACCTTCGTATGTTTTGGTAACAGATGCCTGCTGCTCGTATGTTTATTTGCCCAAAATTTAAAAAAAAAAAGCCCTAGCTGATGCCTTCTGCTCGCTTAGGCGAGCTTTTTCTCGCTTTTTCCAACTCGTAAAAGCGCTCGCTTTTCTAATGTGAGTCGCCTTTTTACCAGAAAAGTGCTACCACTGCGCCTCGCCTCACTTCATAGCTTAAAGCGAGAAGCGAGAAGCGAGCGCTTTTAATAACACTGTATCCTCTCTGCAGCAATGACATCTTTGTCCTGGTATTGCTCTTTTGATCTCGTGCGCAAAAGGAGAAAAGCATCACAGGCTTGTTTCAGTCTTTCCCCTTTTTCTTCCAGTATACTACAAAAACATTACATCTTTGTTCTGGTGTTGTTCTTTTGACCTACCCAACCAGCGTGATACATAAGAAGGGCCTTGAAACGCAAAATCCAGTAATTGTGATAAAGAATTATCAACTCAAGCATCACAGCACCTACATACTTTATGGACCTTAGATAGCAGGAATTCGCTGCATCAGCAAATTAATTTTTTTTGGCTGCTATGGTAACATTTCCCATTATGGTTATCTGGTTTTGAGTTGTAATCTATCCTAAGTCCATTGGACCAACTCTATTACAATCTTGAACTGCCACTGGAACAGTTCAACAGGCACCTGTAATTCCCAAGTCAGCACTTTCAGATTTTAAGTTGATTGTGATGCTCAAATCTTCGGGGAAACAAGGACTTAGTCTAGGACTAAAGGTGTTTTCTAAGCAATGATCTAAATGTCCCTAGAGTTGACAATTAGAAGTTTCAGCTCAGTACTTTTTTATCAAAAAATGGCAGATCACTATTAAGTTCAAGCAAATCTGAACCAAAGAGAGATGCCGTGTTTGATTCGAGATTCTTACCCGAGAAAGCTCCAATAAGAAGCATCTCTGCACGGCTTAGAGATTTTTTCTTCTGTGCTTGGCAATATGATTTCTTTATTGTCTCGTACATGAAATAGTAACAAGTGCTATATGGGAGCATGCCAATTATTGTTGGCCCAAGTCCAGCATACAAGCCTCCAATTCCACCCTCCTTGTAAATCTTGTGAACTGCAATGCGTAGACTGGGGTAGACCTCAGGATTCACAGTCAGCCGATCCTGTGAAGATCAGCACCAAAATTTCAGATTGTTTTTTCTTTCCACAAGCTCATAAGTCATAACAAGCACAGTAACATAATGATACAACTATGAAGGTCATCATTAACACTCTGAAAAGCAAAGCTATTTTTCTACACTGAAAAAAATCTCTAGCCAATACCTTCAGCACTTCAAGCGGATGACATGCAAGTGTGCCTGCAACTCCAGCAGCAGCACCAGCAACAGCAACTGGCGACAGCCATGAGAGAGAAAAGCTCATGCTAGCATTACCAATCTGTAGCTTGGGGTTGCCGTTATTGATCCATTTCTCTTGTGCCGAATTCATTGCTCGCTTGACACATTCAAATGTAGCAAGTTCAATTGCCTGTGTAGGAATTATCCGTAACATGTTAATTGTGTTACCAGCCCACAGCCCTTTCCAACCCTGTTGCTCAATAACCTGAATAAAACTTGTACCAATGTTTTTGGACCCAACACCGACCACCATTCTTGTCCTGCATGTTTTAAATAACAAAATAGGTAACATAACCTACTGAATTGTAAGAGCCAGCTGAAAGGAAATAAAAATTCATCCAAGTCAGAAGTTCATATCCTATAGAGGAGCTTTTATATCTTAATTAAGTTATCTAACCAAAATTCACAATGGAAATTACACAATCCAGAGGATGGAATAGATATAACTCCTCATAAATGGAAATCAATTAGTAACTATCAGTTTTAAACTCCATGATAAATCTTACAACCTGATGGTTTCAAGAGGAGCTAGAACGGCCTTTGTCATCGCCCCAGCCAAAGCACCACTGAGAAATTCACCGACTTCTCTAGTCCTGGTAAAATTCTGCAGAAATGAATGCATTTCCGCTAACTACATTGTTAAGCTAAGGTTCACGGACGAAAAGTAGAGTAACATTAGAGGCCTGAATGGTCCAATCAGAATTAAAATGAACTTACGGTAAAGGCTCGACCAACGTCGGGGAATTTGAGTTGAAGATTAATTTGATGGTGCGTGAGATCCTTGGTAGGAGAAAGGTCCAACTCCTTGGGTACAATCATGACACCACGATATACATCTCCGACGATACAGTAACTCTTCTTCTGCGATTGGGATTCCACAGCCATGTTTCTGTCAACTCCAAACAGGAAGCGCTTAAATATTACCAGGTGGGGATTGTTCGAGCTGTGACTTGCGCCGCATTTGGAATACTATTCCTGAATTCAAGCATATGTATCTCATTCGGAGAAAAACAAGACAAAAGAGGATATATCGAAAAGGATAAAACGTGTTTAGTGAGACTGGGAATAGGACCAATGTTTTTGTAGCATTTGGCCGATGAGGGAGATTTTTCTTGTGACTGGAATTACGTTTCTCCCGACATTGGGATATTACTAGGGTTTCTTCTATGTCTTTTCCGGTCTATGGGCCCCCGCCAAAACCTCCCGCCCATACCAATAGTAGTCTGTTTTAAATTAGTACCTTACTTTGAATAGGATATTTTTAAATGTGCTTTTTTCTAAATACTTTTGGCTAATCAATTTTAAAATATTTTTAAGTAACAATTACTATTTGACCAAATTTTAAAAATTATTTTTAAATATTTTTCTCAAAAATAATGTTCAAAAAATACTTTAGAAAGAAGTTATTTTAATAACTTCACAAAAAAAATCACTCAAATTTTTTCTTTCTTCTAAAAGTTTAGCCAAGTACCTTACCTTTGTAAAAAATATACTTTCCGCCAAAAAACACAGTCAAACTCCCTCCGTTTCAATTTATGTGAACCTATTTACTTTTAATTTGTGCCAAAAAGAATGATCACTTTCCTTATTTGGAAACAATTTACATTTATGCAATAATTTATAGCCACACAAAATAAAGATGCCTCATTTTACACCACAAGATCAAAAGTCTTCTCTCTTTTCTTAAACTCTGTGCCCGGTCAAATTGGTTCACATAAATTGAAACGGATGGAGTATTAACTTCATTCAATTTTGTGAGTCTTAAAATTAATTTTAAAGTTGTTATTTATAAGTTTTTATTATTTTTTAAATAAAAATCTTAAATCGTCGTTATTTGTCAAGTAAATAGAAAATAAAGATCGGGAAGTGGCTTATATGTAGCCTTTCATCTTTTACTATGTGCTAGTGGTCGGATTCCAAGTATTCTAAGCTAGCGTTTGGCTATAGATTCTCAAATTTATTTTGAAAATTTTAATTTTGGTAAAATTTTGTTTGGAGATGAAAATGTGTAACGACCCGACCGGTCGTTTTAGAAAATTACGCCCCTATCCCTAATTTAACTGTTCCCCTAAGTTCATTTCTGCTATTGTGGGTTGCCGGGAGAGTCGGTTTCGAAAATTTGAGCATTTTGGGACACTTAGTCCCTAAATAAGAGCTTTGAAACTAGAAAACGGTCCGTAGCCGGAACAGTGTTAAGACGATCTCGGAACGGAAATCCGATGGTTCCATTAGCTCCGTTAGGTGATTTCGGGGTTAGGAGCGCGTTCGGAATGTATTTTGGAGGTCCGTAGCTCAATTAGGCTTGAAATGCCGAAGGTTGAAATTTTGGCGAATCCGATCGATAGGTGAGATTTTGATCCGGGGTCGGAATGGAATTCCGACAATTTCTTTAGCTTCGTTATGTGATTTTGGATATGTCCGCAAATTTTCAGGTCATTCGGACGTCGTTTGGACGGGTTTTTGATCGAATGTGCAATTCGGAAAGTTTTAAGAAATTTAGGCTTGAATTCGATGCGAATTATGGGTTTTGATGTCGTTAGACGTGTTTTGAGGATTGGAGCAAGTTCGAATGAGGTATTAAGATGTGTTGGTATGTTTGGATGAGGTCCCGGGGGCCTCGGGGTGTTTTCGGATGGTTAAACGGGAGAAAATTGTGGAAAAATTGCAAGTTGGGATCCTGCTTCTGTTGTTTCCGCTCCTGCGGAATTTCGGACGCAGGAAAATTGCAGAAATTGGTGCACTGCTTCTGTTGTTTCCGCTCCTGCGGAATTTTGGGCGCAGGAGCGGGTGCGCTGAAGCGGACCAGGAGCCGCAGAAGCGGAAATGTCCGCAGAAGCGGATCATTATCCGCTGAAGCGGAAACGCGGGGGCGGGCTGGGAGTCGCAGAAGCGACCATCGCAGAAGCGGAAGGGGAGCCGCTTAGGCGAGTCCGCAGAAGCGGACGCCCAGTCGCAGAAGCGGACGTATCCGCAGGAGCGGTCCAGTCTCCGTAGAAGCGGACGCGTAGGAGCGGAAATACTTCCGCAGAAGCGGAAATCGCTGTAAGTTAAGTGTATCAGAAGTTACAAAATTTCATAAACATTTTAACATTTGGGGGTCTCGGCTTAAGGGCGACTTTGGGCGATTTTGAGGAAGAAATCAAGGGAAATCATCGGGTAATCAACTATGAACTCATATTATGATTAGTATTGATAATATCATGCAATTATATCATGAAAATGGAGGAATTTGGGGTAATTATGGAGGGTTTAGCCCTAGTCTTGGACTTTAGAAAATCAAGGTTTTGAATGGGCAAATGGAGTCCGATTTTGGTAAAATTGATATGCTTAGACTCGTATTGAAATGAGGGTTCCGAATATGTGACTTTCGTGATTTTTCGATAAGCGTACCGAAAGTCGGGTTTTGGCAACTTGTGGGTTTTGGTGAATTTTGAGTTAATCTGATTGGGTAATGCCCAATTGGCCTATTTTGACGTGATTCTATTGATTTTTATCAGATTCTACACTTGTGGAGGCCGACATTCGTGGCAAGAGGGTTATTGCTTAGCGGTTTTGTACCGGAATTGAGGTAAGTGGCTTGTCTAACCTCGCGTGGGGGAATTTTCACCCCTAGGATATTATGTGATAGTTTAAATGCCTTGTACGCGAGGTGACGGGCGTGTACATGCGCTGGTTGTTGAACACGTACTTTTTTTCAAATGTTCGATGAGCGATATCCTTGTCTTGGTTGTTAATTTGATATTTTACCCGGTAGTGGTTAGAAGAGCATGATTAGGTAGCACTTAACTGTTTAGTTGCCTAATTGCCTTATTTGAACTCCTTGTTAATTATTGGCACTATTTTTCGGTGAAGTTATAGTTGAGCATAATAATTTCTCTCTGTGGATTTTCCTTAATTGGCTGTGCTTGTGGACTGCGGGTTCGATTCCCGGAGACCCAGGGCTGTGGGTTCGATTCCCAGAGACCCGACGTGATATTGGTAGGGACTGCGGGTTCGATTCCCGAGATCCCGAGTTATTTATTGGTAGGGACTGCGGGTTCGATTCCCGAGATCCTGAGTTATTTATTGGTAGGGACTGCGGGTTCGATTCCCGAGATCCTGAGTTATTTATTGGTAGGGACTGCGGGTTCGATTCCCGAGATCCTGAGTTATTTATTGGTAGGGACTGCGGGTTCGATTCCCGAGATCCTGAGTTATTGGTAGGGACTACGGGTTTGATTCCCGGAGATCCTGAGTTATTGTGATATTATTGAGACATGGGCTGCGGGTTCGATTCCCGGAGACCCAGGGGTACTGAGAATGGGACTGGGGGTTCAATTCCCACAGATCCTGGATTTGTTTATTTGAGTTGGTTATTTGTTATTAGCTTGGTTGTAGACAGTTTCAGTAAATGTTGTTATTTTGGAAATTTTGTTGTTATCTGTTAAACTGTTTATTTTGTTATCATCATATTATTATTTCTCGGTAGGGCCCTGACCTTCCTCGTCACTACTCCATCGAGGTTAGGCTTGGCACTTACCGAGTACCGCCGTGGTGTACTCATGCTACTCTTCTGCACACTTTTGTTGTGCAGATCCGGGTACATCAGAGCAGGCTCGTACTAGGTGATTCCGCAGCTTTCTGGGAGACTTCGAGGTATGATCTGCTACGTCCGCGGATCCGGAGGCTTCCCTTCTATTCTAGTATTACTAGTTGACATTTTTCTTCATTTCATTGTTAGATACTCTTTACACATAGAGCCACAGTTGTATTTCCCTTTTAGTCTGTGTTACCGTGGGATTCCGGATCTTGGTAGTGTTTATTTATTGTGTGACGGATGTATGTGCCAAGTGGCACGGATTACATATCTTTATGTTATTTTCCGCTGTTTCTTATTTAAGTAATTAAAACTTATAGATTCCGCAATGTGTTAGGCTTACCTAGTCGTGGGGACTGGGTGCCATCACGACATGTTCACAATTGGTGAACTAGGGTCGTTACAAGTTGGTATCAGAGCTCTAGGTTCATAGGAGTCACGGGACACGGACCGGTTACTTAGAGTCTTGCTGATCGATACGGAGACGTCTGTATTTATCTACGAGGGGCTATGTAACCGTTTAGGAAACTCTTCATTTCTTTTGGATTCCTTGTCGTGCGACATTTTTGGCATCAAAAATCTAAACTATCGCTTTCTATTCTCTCACAGATGGTGAGGACACGAGCTAACCGCGATGATCAGGTACCCGCGCCCCCTGTTGCCGCCGTCGGAGGCCGGGGCCGAGGTAGAGGACGAGGACGCGCCCGAGGTGCGGCCACGGCACCATCGCGCGCCGCCGCCGAGGTGCCACCGGTAGACCGGGTTGGAGCGCGAGCACACGGTACACCGACTACGACCGCTACTACTCCGGCGACTACGAGAGACCCGGCTCGGTTCACGAGCATGTATACCACTTTAGCCCGGGCAGACTGCTTCCTCTTGTCGCGGCTACATCTCAGGTCGGGGGAGGGGCCCGGACTCCCGTAGCCGTTACACCGGAGCAGCGTGTGCCGGTGGGACATGTTCCGGATGTTTTGGTTATGCCTTCGCCGCCCCGAGCACAACCGGAAGGTGGACCGACCGCCTGCGAGGACGAGCGACGTAGATTGGAGAGGTTCGAAAATATGACCCTCCGGTGTTTAGTGGTCTGGTTTCGGATGATGCATTGGGTTTTCTAGAGGAGTGTCATCGTATTCTTCGTACTATGGGGATTGTGGAGACCGGCGGGGTTTCCTTCACTGCTTTTCAGTTTTATGGGGCCGCTTATGATTGGTGGCGCACGTATGAGTTGGATAGTCCAGAAGAGTCTGCTTCATTGACTTGGACGCAGTTTTCGGATCTATTTTTGAGGGAGTTTGTTCCACAGAGCCTTAGGGATTCTTGGCGCTCGGAGTTTGAGCGGTTGCGACGGGGCTCCATGTCAGTATCGGAGTATGCCATCAGTTTCACCCGTCTGGCCAGGCATGCACCGACCTTGGTAGCCACGGTTCGGGAGAGAGTACGGAGATTTATTGAGGGCCTGATTCCGCCTATCCGATCCAGCATGGCCAGAGAGTTGGAGACAGATATATCTTATCAGCAGGCAGTTAGCATTGCCAGGAGGATCGAGAGTATGCTCCCTAGAGAGCGGGGAGATAGAGAGGCCAAGAGGTCTCGTGAGTCGGGCCATTTCTCTGGTGCCCGCACTTCAGCAGCCGGTCGTTTTGGCAGGGGTTATTCCGGTCGTCCAGTTCACTCAGCATTGCCCGCAGCCGGTAGTACCCCAGCTCTTCCAGCACCTCAGGAGCCTTATTATGCTCCCCCAGTTTCCAGTGCACCTCCTGCGCGGGGTCCTTCCAGAGGTCAGGCTAGTGGGGGTGAGGCCGGTCAGTCATAGTCACCGTGTCCTCCCCGAGCTTGCTTTGGGTGCGGGGATACTCGCCATCTGGTTAGGGAGTGCCCCAGGCGTAGGAGGGGAGCACCTCACCAGTCTTCGCAGCATCAGCGTGGCTCTCGGGGTCAGCAGGCTATCATTCCAGCTCCAGCTGCTATTCCACCTGCCCAGCCAGCCAGGGGCGGGGGTCAGGGTTCTAGAGGCCGCCCTCGAGAGGGGGGACAAGCCAGATTCTATGCTATTCCTGATCGCGCCGCGGCTGTTGCATCTGACTCTATTATCACAGGTATTATTCTGGTTAGTCACAGGGAGGCATCGGTTCTATTCGACCCTGGTTCCACTTTTTCATATGTGTCTTCTTACTTTGCTTCTCATCCGGGTGTGCCTCGGGATTCTTTGAGTGCCCCCATTTATGTTTCCACTCCGGTGGGTGATTCTTTGGTAGTGGACCGCGTATATCGGTCGTGTTTGGTTACCATTTGTGATTTTGAGACCAGAGCGGATCTATTGTTGCTCGGGATGGTCGATTTTGATATTATTCCGGGCATGGACTAGTTGTCGCCCCATTATGCTATTCTTGATTGTCACGCCAAGACCGTGACGCTGGCTATGCCAGGCATTCCACGTATTGAGTGGAGTGGTACTCTAGATCACACCCCTAGCCGTGTTATTTCTTTTCTCAGAGCTCGGCGTATGGTTGAGAAGGGGTGTGCTGCTTATCTAGCCTATGTGCGGGACGTCAGTGTTGACACTCCCTCTATTGATTCTGTTCATGTGGTACGTGACTTTGCCGATGTATTTCCAGCTGATCTTCCGGGCATGCCGCCTGACAGAGATATTGACTTTGCTATTGACTTGTTGCCGGGCACTCAGCCCATCTCTATTCCACCGTACCGTATGGCTCCTCCTGAGTTAAAGGAGTTGAAGGATCAGTTACAGGAGTTATTGGGCAAGGGTTTTATTCGACCCAGTGTTTCGCCTTGGGGTGCTCCTGTATTGTTTGTGAAGAAAAAGGACGGTTCTATGCGTATGTGTATTGACTATCGTCAGCTGAATAAGGTTACAATGAAGAACCGGTATCCTTTGCCCCGTATTGATGATTTATTTGACCAGTTACAGGGCGCACATGTGTTTTCTAAGATTGATTTGCGCTCTGGGTATCACCACCTGAAGATTCGGGAGCCAGATATCCCGAAGACTGCCTTCAGGACCCGGTATGGTCACTATGAGTTCCTCGTGATGTCTTTTGGGTTGACTAATGCCCCGGCAGCATTTATGCATTTGATGCACAGTGTGTTCAGGCCTTATCTGGACTCGTTCGTGATTGTCTTCATTGATGATATTCTAGTATATTCTCGGAGCCGGGAAGAGCACGAGCAACATTTGAGGATAGTGCTTCAGATCCTGAGGGAGAAGCAACTTTATGCCAAGTTCTCTAAATGTGAATTTTGGTTGAGTTCTGTGGCATTTTTGGGCCACGTGGTGTCGAGTGATGGTATTCGAGTAGATCCGAGGAAGGTGGAGGCCGTGCAGAGTTGGCCCAGACCCTCCTCCGCTACTGAGATACGCAGCTTCCTTGGTTTGGCGGGCTACTACCGTCGTTTCGTAGAGGGGTTCTCTTCGATTGCAGCACCTATGACTAGATTGACCCAAAAGGGTGCCCTTTTCAGTGGACAGACGAGTGTGAGGCGAGCTTTCAGAAGCTCAAGACAGCTTTGACTTCGGCCCCTATATTGATGTTGCCTACAGGTACGGGGTCCTATACCGTATATTGTGATGCCTCACGAGTTGGACTCGGTGCGGTATTGATGCGGGACGGTAGGGTGATTGCCTACGCGTCGAGACAGCTGAAGGTGCATGAGAAGAATTACCCTGTTCATGATTTGGAGCTAGCCGCCATTGTTCACGCCTTGAAAATTTGGCGTCATTATTTATATGGGGTTCCTTCTGAGATCTACACTGATCACCGGAGCTTGCAACACTTGCTTAAGCAGAAGGACCTGAATATGCGTCAGAGGAGATGGTTGGAACTACTGAAGGACTATGATATTACTATTCTCTATCATCCGGGCAAGGCTAATGTGGTTGCCGATGCCTTGAGTCGTCGGGCAGAGAGTTTGGGGAGTTTAGCATATCTACCAGTTTCAGAGAGGCCTATGGCGATGGATGTTCAGGCTTTAGCCAGACAGTTTGTTAGACTGGATCTTTCGGAGCCCAGCCGGATTCTGGCATGTGTGGTTTCTCGGTCTTCTCTATTTGACCGCATCAGGGAGCGTCAGTTCGACGACCCTCATTTGCTTGTCCTTCAGGATAGAGTTCGGCGTGGTGATGCTCGAGATGTTATCATCGGGGATGATGGAGTTATGAGGATGCATGGGCGTATCTGTGTGCCCAATGTAGATGATCTTCGAGAGCTGATTCTAGCAGAGGCCCATAGTTCGCGGTATTCCATCCATCCGGGTGCCGCGAAGATGTATCAGGACTTGAAACAGCATTACCGGTGGAGGCGGATGAAGAAGGATATAGTTGATTATGTTTCTAGATGCCTCAACTGCCAGCAGGTGAAGTATGAGCATCAGCGTCCGGGTGGATTGATGCAGCAGATTGAGATTTCCGAGTGGAAATGGGAGCGCATTACCATGGACTTTGTATCTGGACTTCCACGGACTGTTAGGAAGTTTGATTCTATTTGGGTTATTGTGGATCGGCTGACCAAGTCCGCCCATTTTATACCGGTGAGCACTACTTATTCATCGGAGCGACCGGCGGAGATCTATATCAAGGAGATAGTTCGGCTGCATGGTATTCCAGTTTCCATCATTTCAGATAGAGGCACTCAGTTCACTTCACGGTTCTGGAGAGCTGTACAGCAGGAGTTAGGTACTCGGGTGGAGCTGAGCACAGCATTTCACCCCCAGACTGATGGGCAGTCCGAGCGCACTATTCGGATTTTGGAGGATATGCTCCGTGCGTGCGTGATTGAGTTTGGAGGTTCATGGGATCACTTCTTGCCACCGGCGGAGTTTGCTTATAACAACAGCTACCAGTCTAGTATTCAGATGGCACCGTACGAGGCCCTATATGGTAGGAGGTGCAGGTCTCCCGTGGGTTGGTTTGAGCCGGGCGAGGCCAGGTTACTAGGTACCGATATGGTTCAGGAGGCTATGGACAAGGTCAAGGTGATTCAGGACAGACTTCGTGCGGCCCAGTCTAGACAGAAGAGTTATGCGGACAAGAAGGTTCGCGATGTGGCTTTTATGGTGGGTGAGCGGGTTCCGCTTCGAGTCTCGCCCATGAAGGGCGTTATGAGGTTTGGGAAGAAAGGGAAGCTGAGTCCTAGATTTATTGGCCCTTTTGAGATTTTGAGGCGTGTTGGAGAGGTTGCTTATGAGTTGGCCTTACCTCCCAGCCTAGCCGGAGTTCACCCCGTATTTCATGTCTCCATGCTCCGGAGATACCATGGTGACCCGTCGCACGTGTTGGATTTCACATCTGTTCAGCTAGACAAGGATCTTTCTTATGTTGAGGAGCCAGTATCCATTCTAGACAGACAAGTCAGAAAGCTAAGGTCAAAGAACATCGCTTCGGTAAAGGTTCGGTGGCGGGGCCAGCCGGTCGAGGAGGCGACTTGGGAGACCGAGCAGGATATGCGCAGCCAGTACCCTCATCTTTTCACTACTCCGGGTATGTTTTCTATGCTCGTTCGAGGACGAACGAATCTTTAAGTGTGGGAAGATGTAACGACCCGACCGGTCGTTTTAGAAAATTACGCCCCAATCCCTAATTTAACTGTTCCCCTAAGTTCATTTCTGCTATTGTGGGTTGCCGGGAGAGTCGGTTTCGAAAATTTGAGCATTTTGGGACACTTAGTCCCTAAATAAGAGCTTTGAAACTAGAAAACGGTCCGTAGCCGGAACCAGTGTTAAGACGATCTCGGAACGGAAATCCGATGGTTCCATTAGCTCCGTTAGGTGATTTCGGGGTTAGGAGCGCGTTCGGAATGTATTTTGGAGGTCCGTAGCTCAATTAGGCTTGAAATGCCGAAGGTTGAAATTTTGGCGAATCCGATCGATAGGTGAGATTTTGATCCGGGGGTCGGAATGGAATTCCGACAATTTCTGTAGCTTCGTTATGTGATTTTGGATATGTCCGCAAATTTTCAGGTCATTCGGACGTCGTTTGGACGGGTTTTTGATCGAATGTGCAATTCGGAAAGTTTTAAGAAATTTAGGCTTGAATTCGATGCGAATTATGGGTTTTGATGTTGTTAGACGTGTTTTGAGGATTGGAGCAAGTTCGAATGAGGTATTAAGATGTGTTGGTATGTTTGGATGAGGTCCCGGGGGCCTCGGGGTGTTTTCGGATGGTTAAATCGGGAGAAACATGGAAAATTGCAGAGCTGGTACACTGCTTCTGTTGGTTCCGCTCCTGCGGACTTTTGGACGCAGGAGCGAGTCCGCAGAAGCGGACGAGGTGCGCAGGAGCGGGTGGTTCCGCAGAAGCGGAAGAATTTCCGCTGAAGCGGGGTCGCTGGTGCGAGTCTAGGATCGCAGAAGCGGACGAGAGAACCTGGGCATGGTCCGCAGAAGCGGACGTTTATCCGCTTGGGCGAGACCGCAGAAGCGGTCAGTTATGCGCAGGGGCGGAGTTGTCCGCAGAAGCGGATGCTTCTTCGCAGAAGCGGAGCCGCTTAAGCGGCCCTCTTGTTCGCAGAAGCGGAAATGGCCGGCCAGGCCTGGAACCGCTGAAGCGACCCTTTGGTCGCGGATACGGGAGCGTAGAAGCGGAAAATGTTCCGCAGAAGCGAAAATCGCTGTAAGTAAGTGTATCAGAAGTTAGAAAATTTCAGAAACATTTTAACATTTGGGGGTCTCGGCTTAAGGGCGATTTTGGGCGATTTTGAGGAGGAAATCAAGGGAAATCATCAGGTAATCAACTATGAACTCATATTATGATTAGTATTGATAATATCATGCAATTATATCATGAAAATGGAGGAATTTGGGGTAATTATGGAGGGTTTAGCCCTAGTCTTGGACTTTAGAAAATCAAGGTTTTGAATGGGCAAATGGAGTCCGATTTTGGTAAAATTGATATGCTTAGACTCGTATTGAAATGAGGGTTCCGAATATGTGACTTTCGTGATTTTTCGATAAGCGTACCGAAAGTCGGGTTTTGGCAACTTGTGGGTTTTGGTGAATTTTGAGTTAATCTGATTGGGTAATGCCCAATTGGCCTATTTTGACGTGATTCTATTGATTTTATCAGATTCTACACTTGTGGAGGCCGACATTCGTGGCAAGAGGGTTATTGCTTAGCGGTTTTGTACCGGAATTGAGGTAAGTGGCTTGTCTAACCTCGTGTGGGGGAAATTTTCACCCCTAGGATGTTATGTGATAGTTTAAATGCCTTGTACGCGAGGTGACGGGCGTGTACATGCGCTGGTTGTTGAACACGTACTTTTTTTCAAATGTTCGATGAGCGATATCCCTGTCTTGGTTGTTAATTTGATATTTTACCCGGTAGTGGTTAGAAGAGCATGATTAGGTAGCACTTAACTGTTTAGTTGCCTAATTGCCTTATTTGAACTCCTTGTTAATTATTGGCACTATTTTTCGGTGAAGTTATAGTTGAGCATAATAATTTCTCTCTGTGGATTTTCCTTAATTGGCTGTGCTTGTGGACTGCGGGTTCGATTCCCGGAGACCCAGGGCTGTGGGTTCGATTCCCGGAGACCCGACGTGATATTGGTAGGGACTACGGGTTTGATTCCCGAGATCCTGAGTTATTGGTAGGGACTACGGGTTTGATTCCCGAGATCCTGAGTTATTTATTGGTAGGGACTGCGGGTTCGATTCCCGAGATCCTGAGTTATTTATTGGTAGGGACTGCGGGTTCGATTCCCGAGATCCCGAGTTATTTATTGGTAGGGACTGCGGGTTCGATTCCCGAGATCCTGAGTTATTTATTGGGACTGCGGGTTCGATTCCCGGAGATCCTGAGTTATTGTGATATTATTGAGACATGGGCTGCGGGTTCGATTCCCGGAGACCCAGGGGTACTGAGAATGGGACTGGGGGTTCAATTCCCACAGATCCCGGATTTGTTTATTTGAGTTGGTTATTTGTTATTAGCTTGGTTGTAGACAGTTTCGGTAAATGTTGTTATTTTGGAAATTTTGTTGTTATCTGTTAAACTGTTTATTTTGTTATCATCATATTATTATTGTTTCTCAGTAGGGCCCTGACCTTCCTCGTCACTACTCCATCGAGGTTAGGCTTGGCACTTACTGAGTACCGCCGTGGTGTACTCATGCTACTCTTCTGCACACTTTTGTTGTGCGGATCCAGGTACATCAGAGCAGGCTCGTACTAGGTGATTCTGCAGCTTTCTGGGAGACTTCGAGGTATGATCCGCTACGTCCGCGGATCCGGAGGCTTCCCTTCTATTCTAGTATTACTAGTTGACATTTTTCTTCATTTCATTGTTAGATACTCTTTACACATAGAGCCACAGTTGTATTTCCCTTTTAGTCTGTATTACCGTGGGATTCCGGATCTTGGTAGTTTTTATTTATTGTGTGACGGATGTATGTGCCAAGTGGCACGGATTACATATCTTTATGTTATTTTCCGTTGTTTCTTATTTAAGTAATTAAAACTTATAGATTCCGCAATGTGTTAGGCTTACCTAGTCGTGGGGACTGGGTGCCATCACGACAGGTTCACAATTGGTGAACTAGGGTCGTGACAAAATGTGTTTGGACATACGTTTTTAAAAAACATATTTTTCAAATTTATTTTGGAAAAACATGTTTATTACTAGGGATTTGGCCCAAACTTGGCTATTGATCTGGGTTTGGGACATGGAAGTTGGGATTTGAGATTTTTCTAGAATATGACAAAATCTATGGTCAAACATGTGCTTGCCAAATAAAATTCAAGTTTATTTTGGGAAAATCTATAGCCAAACGAGTCCTGATATTCTGTTTCATTTTTCCTTTATCTTTCTATAATAATAATAATAATAATAATAATAATAATAATAACAAAAAAATAACCATAATTATTAGTTGTGTAATATTTCGATCAAATTGGTGTTATTTATATATATTTCTGTAAGTAAATAAAACAGTAATCTTTTTGAAAAATAAAATAAAAAGTTAGTAGAAACAATTTTGAAAAATAATATTCGGACTTCAAAATAATTTTTGAAACGTTGAAGGAACAAATCGAGCCCACTGAATGCATAGTGTGTCCTTAAGGAAATCATTCCCCTTAAGTACCTGAGGTTATGAAATATAACCTTCCATAATAGAATGATTTAACTCACCGGAGTGTTGGTACAAAAAACGCTAATAATTAGTGAACCACATGATGGCAGCAAAACACACTGGAATGTTAGTGCATAAGAAGAAGAAGATAATCAGAAAATTTCGTAAGTAAATATTCTGGGATTTGAAGGTATATTTATAGCCAATTTGGTGTTATTTCTAAAGAGGTATGCAACCTTTTAGAACAGTCATAGCTGTTGGAATAGGTGTGACACTGTTTCAGAAAGCCATGGTTGTTCAAAATATTGCGGGAAATATAAAACGGAATTAAAATAATTCGAAAAAGAAAAACTGGCCTGATCGGACCGGGGTGCGGGTCATGGGTTATTTCAGATTGAATCTTTTTAATTAGTTTAAATAATTAATTAAATATTTGGAAATAATTTTGTCCAAAAAAATTAATCAATCAATCGTTTTCTAAATCCAAATCCAAATTCACATTTGAAGCCGGAACTGAAGCCGAAGCCGAGCCGAGCGAGCGACGACGGTGCAAAGCTTGCCTTCTTCTTATCTATTTAAGAGCTAAAAGATGAGTTTCTTTTTATGTACACAAATATTTTTCTTTCCTTCCACCAATGAGGGACAAAGTAAATACGTGAAATGAACTCATTCATAATTTTACTTTTCTCTATTTTATTCCCACCATTTTCCATTCACACCTATTTTATTATTATTTATTAATAATAAACCCATTAGAATCATATCTTAGCTTCTTATCGATTTAGCCTTAATTATATACGTTAAACCGACATTAAAGTCACACTTTCAAGGTATTTTTCTTTTCTTCCTTTCTCCATTCTCGAAACACCCAATTTTCTCACCCACTGTCTCTCTCTTCTTTATCTATAATTCATTTGTATCTAAAGATTATAGATTTCAAACTTGAGGTGTGTTTGGTATGAAGGAAAATGTTTTCCATGGAAAATATTTTCCTAGAAAATGTTTTCATGGAAAATGAGTGATTTTATTTTCTCTTGTTTGGTTGGTAAGTGGAAAACATTTTCCGGAAAATATTTTCTATGTTTGGTTAGAGAGTAAAAAATACTTTTTTAGAAAAATATTTTTTTTGCAACTCTCCTACCCCTCCCACCTCCCCCATCCCTCCCCTTCCCGAAGTCTATAAAAATTGACACAATCTAAAGGAACTAATGTGATGCTTTACTTTTTAACGCAAAAATCGCGTATTTTCGAATCGGTAAATTTATAATTTCTAAACCCGTAAACTTCCGAACTCATAATTTTGGAACTTGTAAAATATTGAGTCTTTAAATGATAAATAATAAAATTAAAAACTGAAAAATATATTTTAAAATTTTTTCGGGGGGGGGGGGGGCTGGGGTGGGGCTAGGCCGGGGGGGGGGGGCTGGGGGGGGCAGTAAATCGAACAAAAAAATAAAAATTTAAATTACAAAAAAAAAAGTAATTTTTTTTTGTGGGGGGTGTGGGGTGAGGGTGGGGGTGGGGGATGGGGGGAGGGGGTAGGGGGTGGGGGTGGGTGGTGCAAAAAAATAAAAAAAATAGAAATTTAAAATTATAGAAAAAAAAATTAAGGTAAAAGAATTTTTTTTTTTGCGGGGTGGGGTGGAGGGGTAGTAGGGTGGATGGTAACGGAAAAACTAAAATTTTTCTTAAAAAAAACTGTTTTTTGGAGAGGGGGTGGGGTGGGTTGGTGAGGGTGAGAATGGTTGAGAAGGAGTTTTGGAAAATGTTTTCCCTTCTTTTGATAAGGAAAACATTTTCCTCCAATTGGAAGAAAATGAATTGATAAGGAAAATGTTTTCCAAAATATTTAAGCCAACCAAACATGGGAAAATTGGAAAACATTTTCCAGAAAATATTTTCCTTCGTACCAAACACACCCTTGATTTAAAACATTCTCCCTACTAAGTGGCTTAATCTTCCGCATCTTCCCCTTAGCTTTTGATTTTTTTCCTTAAGTTATTAAACAAAAGCCCTTTGTTATTTTCTCCTCTATTTTGTCTTCAAAATATGCAATTGCAACTTGTTTTTATTCTTTTCAATTCTATCTTGGATTGGTTCAACCATGTTGTTTGTTCAAAAGGTTGTATCCTATACTCTATATTTTTTATTTTCTACTCCACAATGAACAAAAATAACTAATTTGTTCAAATAGATTTAACTGTGGAGTGTTGGTTTTCAGCCAACGATCGATTTTGTGTTTACTTTAGTGATTTTTGACAAAAATGGTGCTTATTGATGCTAATAATTCTTTTTGTTAAAAATAAAATTATGATTATGATTTTGATATTGAGCTTTAATGGTGGTTGGATGCAGCTTTGTAAGGTAAATGTAACAAGCAGTGACGAATTTACATACAAATTTTGAATAATTCAACACCTAATAACATATAGGGTATGTATAGTTATATGAATTTCTGCAGTTTATATAATGGGAACAAAGAGTATGGTGGGTGCTTTGGTCAAAGAAAAATCTTAAATGCTCTAATCAAATGAGTGAACATGTGTTATATTCCAGTAATGACAAGCCTATTTATTTATTTTCTTCTTAGAATTTCTATTTTATTTGATCAAGCAGCCATTTTTTTAACTAAAACTACTATATTTTCTTAGATTATATTTTTTCTGAATTTTGTTTCACCCTTCTATTTTATTTTTCTCTTCATTTCTATTTTACCTGATAACTCTCTACATCAAAAAAAGAAAGAATAAAAAAGTCCAAACTTTGACCCTTTCTAAAAACGGATCGTTCTTCTAAAGTGAAAAAAAAATTTATTATTTTTTTGTCACGACCCAAAATCAAGGGGCCGTGACGAGTGTCTGAGGTCTATCTACCGAACACCTATAAACATACGTCTAAGATATAAATATAAAATAAGTGTACGCCATGCATAATGTCTCGCGAATAACTATTGATTCATGTAAATGACATATGCGGAAAACATGCACAAAAGATATATATAGATATATATATATATATATATATATATATACAGAATTGGTAGGGCGAAACAATAAGGCCGCATACTATCCAACTATACACGACTGTCTAGAGACCTTTAATAAAGTGTACAACTATATAAAGGATGGGACTCGGACCCTTTATACCCATATATGTATACAAAAGCATCGTACCAAACTTCGTAGCAGCTCCAGATCAAATGGATCACACTAACTCTCGCTGAGCAAAGATCCTAAGAATGGGGATTGTCAGTCTATCTATCTGCACCTGCGGGCATGAAATGTATGCCTCAGTCAATAAGGGAGTCAGTACGAATAATGTACCGAGTATGTAACGTATAAAAATCAATATGTAAATACATGAAAGAAACGTGGATTAAAGTATTCAACCTATAAGTCTGAATAGCCGTGTGAATTATAAAACATTTATAGAGTCATGCGTATGCGTATAAATATCATATCATGCATAGGTATATGCGTACATAACAGCATCAAGCCTCTAAGGGCATCCCATAATATCATCTCAGCCTCTGCGAACGAAATCATAAACGTATACCAGCTGATCAAGTGGTGGTCCATATATAACGATATAACCTTTTTCCATATTCCTTATAAATATAATATACGCGTATATAACATTATCTGATCATGGGCCAATGTACATATATAATGAATGCAATGATAATGATGTAAGTCAGTAAGATTTTTCGAAATGTCATAAGATCAATATGCCTTTGGATAAACATTTGCAACTTGTGTATTTTTTAGAAACCCATTAAAAAGGATATAAAAGTTGAACAAATAGGGAATCAAGAACATATGCACCTCTAGTACTTCTATGAATAAAGTCATTTATGAAAGTTATATGTTTGCTCGTTTTGTTTGTATCATATAGATTATGCCAAAAAGAAAGAAAGGATAACCTTAAAATACCTCAATTATATTAAGTCTTTAATACCTTGCAACCAATTTTTCAAACAAATCAATTCAATCTATCATAAAAAGATTCAAAATCAGTGTCGAGTAAAGGCTAAGTCCACAACTTAAACTAGAACTCGTTTATGTAAATTTGGGCAGCATCTCCCATGTAACAAAAACCTCCTCCAAAATCATATACCAACAACAATGACTAGAGTACTCCAGCAATACATAATTATCAATAGCAATATACTATATAATAACAATAAGTCATATCTACTTTGTGACAAGTGGCAAGCTCCGATTGAAACTCGTATACCCCATATCACCACTTTATAGACTTCATAACTTAACTTAACAATATAATTAAGACGATAATGAATTAATTCATCAATAATTCTAGTGTTATACCATACATATATAACATTTAGACAAGATTGGGTTTCTCTAATGATGAGCACCCTCCACTTATAACCAAGAGGTTGTGAGTCTGAGTCACCCCCAAAGTAATATGGGGAGTTCTTAGAGGGATGGATGCTGATGGTCTATGGGAAACAAACTCTCTACCCCAGGGGTAGGGTAAGATCTGCATATACACTACCCTCCCTGACCCTACGTAGGATTATACTAGGTTGATGTTGTTGTGTAACATGGAAAATAATCCACAACCCCAATTATCCTTAATTAGAATTTTTTATTCACTAGTTTGTGTATAGTCCATCTATTTAAATTAATCAACATAAAGATCATCTTAATCACATGCAATAACACCATATAATTACCTCATACAGTAGATTCAAGTCGATATCCACGTTATACTTAGCATACAACATCCCAACATACTCAAATCACTTCATACCCAAAAGGACAATTATAATAGTGTCAAACACCCGAAAAATGTTATAAAGAACGACTAACCCACCAACTCTCCACTACGTGGTGTTTATCCCCGCTATTTATCCTCCAAAAACTGCATTATAAAGTAGAAAAATAGATATCCCAAAAACAATATGAAACAATCCATTATACGTCGAATAACTCGAACTCATCTTCCGATCACCGTCTCGTGAGTTCTAACTATTAGGAAATAAATTTATCAACCTTCATTGATATTTAAAGATCAAATACATAAATTAGGTATTTTCTTAACTATTAAATAACTTCAAAAACTCAAACTATAAAGAAAAAGATAGGCGATATAGCAATACTTATATCGTAGGGATCGTTCTAATGTTATCGCTTCTTGATTTTGTACACGGGATGATAGTCTTATTTGAAGCCCTTGTAGAGAGCTTAAGGGTTATGCTTGGGGTGTTGTTTGGTCGTGCTCTATGAAAAATGCAAAGAGTGATGAGATAAGAGATGTAAATATCCCATTTTTTTAAAAGTCAAAAAGGTGCTACTTGGCACCCTCGCATTGACCCTTCTTCAGATGTTTATATCTTTTTATATGGATGTTGTATGAACGAACGTTAAGAGAATTGGAAAGTACATTCCAATACCTTCAATTTGGTATATAATATTCCCCCAAAAGACTCCATATAGCACACAAATTCTATTGCTCAAAAAGCTCCGTTACAAGGCAAATCCTTAGTCGATTTTTCTGTAACATTAATCCAATTTTCTCAAAACTTTATATTTTCTATCCAAATATCAGATGTAGTCATATTATAATTTTAAACTCATATAAATCTTGATTAACAAGTTTCATATTTATTACGTCACCTTGGGACGCACTGGGTGTAACAATCTTCCCCCTTAGAAACATTCGCCCTCGAATGTTAAACTCCCAGAATTCTATAGAAATTTTGGTAAAGTCTCATTCGTAATGGTACAAATACAAACCTGTCACACAACAAAACCAACAATACAAAGCCACATAGGGCCACAATTATCAGTAATACTAATGGCCTCACACGACCAATGACAATAACTAACATAAGAATCAAGTATCATATATGTACCTAGAGGTTGTGATGTCTACGAACCTCCTCTGGAAGAGTAAACAAGTGAGGATACATTGTCTTCATATTTTCTTCAGTTTCCCAAGTCATCTCCTTTGCATCATTGTTTCTCCAAAGTACTTTAACCGAAGCTACATCATTAGTTCTCAATCTCCGAACTTGTCTATCTAGTATAGCAATGGGATATTCCTTATATGATAGTTGCTTTGTAACCTAAACATCATCAATTGGCACGACTCTAGAAGGATATCTGATACACTTATGGAGCATTTACACTTGAAATATCAGATGTACATACTCTAAATTGGAAGGCAAGTCTAACTCATATGCTATTTGTCCTACTATGCACATAATCCTATAAGGTCCAATGTATCGAGGGCTAATATTTCCTTTCTTGCCTAATATTATAACGCCTTTCATCGGTGATACCTCTAGGAATACACATTCGTCTACTTGAAACTCCAACTCTCATCATCGATTATCTACATATGACTTCTGACGACTTTGAGTTGTTAATAGCCTCTCCTTTATAAGCTTAATTTTCTCATTTGCCTATTGTACCAACTCTGGTCCTACTAACTTAGTTTCCCTTACCTCAAACCATCTGGTAGGTGACCTACAATTCCGTCTATAATGAGCTTTGTATGGTGCCATCTAAATACCGGAATGATAGTTATTACTATATGCAAACTTAATAAGTGGAATATGATCATCCTAGCTACTCCCGAAATCCATCACACAAGCTTGTAGCATATCATCAAGTGTCTAAATAGTACTCTTTGCCTGACCATATGTCTGTGGATGGAATGGTGTACTGAGACTTACTAAGTCCCCAATCCTTTTTGGAAGGACCTCATAAGTTAGATGTCAATTGAGCACTTCTATCTAATATAACAGATATAGGGACACCATGAGGTCCTACGATCTCCTTAGTGTAAATCCTTGTATAATCCTCTATCGAATATGTAGTCCTGACTGGTAAAAAATGGGCTGATTTTGTAAGGTTGTAAACAATAACCCATATAGAATCGAACTTACACTAGGTACTATGTACGCCTATGATGAAATTTATATTAATCACTTCTTATTTATAAGTTATAATCTTTATAGTGTACAATAATCCACCGGGTTTCTGATGCTCGATCTTAACCTAGTGACAATTAGGGCATTGAGCAACATAATCTGCTACATCGTTCTTCAATTTGTCACACCAATATAATCCCCTAATATCATGATACATCTTTGTTGCTCCTGGATGAATAGAATAACGAGAATTTTGGGCTTCCCCCATAACCTGCCAGCGCAACCCTGCCACATTAGGAACATATAATCGACCTCGATATATGAGGACTCACTCTCCTGTTATCTCAAATAGTATCTTCTCAGGGGTTGTATATTTGTAGTGAGTTGGCATGAAATCGTCATACTGGGGTTCCTTCACTTCAGTTACTAAAGATGATGTTGTCGTGTCCTGAATAGTAACTCACATACCGCCTTAATCTAGTAATAGAACTCTAATATTAGCTACCTGATGAATCTCACAAGCTATCTCACTCTTCTATGGCTGTATATATGATAGGATACCCATAAATCTATGGTTGAGGGCGCCAACTACTACATTCGCATTCCCTGGATGGTATAAAATATCAACATTATACTCTTTCAGTAGCTACAACCATCGCCTCTGACGTAAATTCAATTCATTTTGCTTGAATATATACTGAAGGCTCTTATGATTGGTATAGATATCAACATGAATGCCATACAAATAGTGCCTCCACATTTTT
The DNA here is from genome assembly GCA_032618575.1 of Nicotiana noctiflora. Classification (NCBI taxonomy): domain Eukaryota; kingdom Viridiplantae; phylum Streptophyta; class Magnoliopsida; order Solanales; family Solanaceae; genus Nicotiana; species Nicotiana noctiflora. Next base: position 204,372 of record JASVEL010002767.1, read on the forward strand.
AGTGCATGAATCACCGTGGCTAAATCTAAATCACAGGTTGGATAATTCTTCTCGTGGGGTTTTAGTTGTCTAGAAGCTTAAGCTATAACCTTATCGTGTTGTATCAATACACAACCTAATCCAATGCCTTAAGTGTCACAATAGATAGCATAACCATCGATCCCTTCTGGATGTGTCAGAACCGGGTACTGAAGTAAATATGTCCTTTAATGCCTGGAAACTCTGCTCACAACCATCAATCCACTGAAACTTAGTTGCCTTCTAAGTCAACTTTTTCAATGGTGTTGAAAGAGAATAAAAGCCCTCTACAAATCTCTTTTAATAACCCACCAAACCTAGGAAGCTACGAACCTCTGTCGATGTCGTGGGTCTCGGCCACGTCGTCATTGCCTTAATCTTCTGTGTATCAAACCGGATACCCTCACCTAAAGTAATATGTCCAAGTAAAGCTATAGAATTCAACTAGAATTCACATTTAGAGAATTTTACGTACAACTTCTTTTCTTGTAGAAATCTGAGCACAATAGGTAAATGATCATCATGCTCAGCCTTTGAATGAGAGTAAACCAAAATATCATATGTTAATACAATCATAAACTGATCTAGAAAGCATGTGAACACGCACTTCATCATGTCCATGAATATTGTTGGGGCATTAGTCAATCTGAACGACATAACTCGAAACTCATAGTACCCATATTTGGTTCTGAATGCCATCTCTAGAATATCTTTCTCTTTAACCCTTACCTGATGGTACCCGGGCCTCAAGTCAATCTTTATAAAACACTGGCACAATGCAAATAATCAAACAAATTATCAATCATTGGGAGCGGGTACTTATTCTTGATCGTTGTCTTATTCAACTATGTGTAATCAATATGCATCCGCAAGAAACCATTTTTCTTTCTCACAAATAACACAGGTGCTCCACACGGTGATGTACTGGGTCTGATAAAGCATTTTCCAAGCAAAGCCCTCAGTTGTTCTTTTAACTTTTCCAGCTCCGCATGTACCATTCTATATGGATAAATAGATAACATATGAGTATCTGGTAATGTGTCAATAGAAAACTCAATTTTTCGCTCTAGCGAAAGGCCTGGAAGCTCATCGAGAAACTCATTAACCACCGGGATATATAGACCGAAGAGTCCATGATTCCGATTTCACATCCTGTACCTGAACTAATTGATAAATATGGCACTTTCTAATTATCTTCCTTGCCTTGAGATAGGAAATAAACCTACCTTTTGGTGATGCAGTATTACCTTTCCACTCGAAAATTGGCTCCCCTAGAAATTGGAACCAAGCCATCTTTGATCTGCAAATAACATTAGCATAACAAGAGGCCAACCAGACCATACACATTATGACATCAAATTCCACCATATCTAAATCAATCAGTCTGCTACCGTAGAACGATTATGAACTACTACTATATAGTCTTTATATACCAGTCTAGCTATAACTTGATCCCAAAAACTATAGACACCCCAAAGGGTTTAATCAACTTAGGTTTTATCCTAAACTTACTAGCAGCCAATGGAGTAACATACAATACATTGGAACCTGATAATATATTTGTAACAACATCGGGTCACCACTATTGATCATGTCGACTAGCTAATGTATAAATACGGTTCTGAGGACTACTTAAGCTAGATACCCTACCTATGCATGTACCACGATCAACTGTGCCTGTGAAACTTGCTTATAGGGGTGTATTGATGATGACGAATTAACTACATACCTCACTGGCTGAACTACACCTGCACCACCTATCATTGGACAATCTTTCATAACGTGGTTAGATAACCACAAGTATAACAAACATCCAACCCTACAAGGCGTTGACCGACATGTTGCTTACCACACTGAGCACATAGTGGCAAGGGCGGCCTCATATGACTTAAATTACCCCTTTGATACAAACTGAAGGCACTCAAACTCTAACTAGGCCCTGAATATATGTAACAATCAAATCTCCTATCGGCAAACGGAAGGGGTGCACTAGCTGATGGATGGGGTGGATACCTTAGGTACCATTGTCACTCACCACCTTGAAACTTACCAAAATGACCTGAAGATCTTGCTCTCTTACTCTGGCCCTTATTATGCTCACGATCGTCCCTCTGTTTCTACTTACGTCCGATGAGTCACCCAAATTCACACCATTGATTGGGATTACAAAGCAGTCGATGCAATTATAATTACCCAATGTGAGTTAGGTCGATCTCATAAATAGCTTATATTGGATTAGGTATATATCTCGACTTAGTGTATAATGTACCCAAAATGCACTTCCACATGTTTGGTTGTTTCATTCTACTTTTAATAATTATGCTAATGTTTGCAAATGAAAATCTATAGAACAATATTTTTGGTGTTTTTTTAAGTCTATAAAGATATAGGGTCGTGACTGCCACCTAAGTGGTTACCTAACATATTGTGAGTTTTAGGGTAAGTTTGATTGGACGGATGTGATAATCCGACCCATCGTCTCATGCATTTTAGCCCAATTTTCCCCAATTATTGCGTCTTTATATTTCATTGATGTCATCGGGTGAGTTAGAGTTGAATCGGACTAGTTTGGATAGGAAATGAGACACCTAGTCTCTAAGAGGAATGCTTATATTGGAAAAGTCAACCGGACATTGACCATTGAGTTAGATGGCTCAGATGTGAATTTCAGTGATTTGGTTAGCTTCGAGAGATGATTTATGACTTAGGAGTGTGTTCGGAAGTTATTTTGGAGATCCGATGTAGAATTAGGCTTGAATTGGCGAAGTTAGTGTTTTGGCGAATTCAGGTTGATAGGTGAGATTTTGATCTGGGGATCGGAATGGAATTCCGAGAGTTGCAGTAGCTCTCAGGTGATTTTGGATGTGTGTGCAAAATTTTAGGTCATTCGGGGGTGTATAGGTGGGGGTTTTTATCGAATGTGCGATTCGGAAGTTTTTAATAAACTTAGGCTTGAATCCGATGTGATTTAATGGTTTTAGTGTTGTTTGATGTGTTTTGAGGGTTGGAACAAGTTTGAATGAGGTTTTAGGATATGTTGGTATTTTTGGTTGAGGTCCTGGGGGCCTCGGGGTGTATTCGAGTGGTTAATCGAGAGTTTTGAAGTTTGCTTCAGGTGTATTTTTGTTGTCATCTGGTATTTTCACTTTTGCAGAAATGGACCGCAGAAACGGGAGGGAATCGCGGAGCGGTTAGTTGTGGGCTAGAGTAATTCTGTAGAAGCAGACCCTTTTCGGATCAGCGGGTCCGCATAAGCGAGTGAATAACCGTAGAAACGGTCTTGGATAAGCCGCATAAGCGGAGAATAAGCCGCAAAGGCGGAAGTGGGATTTTAAATGAAAATCCGCATAAGCAGAAATTTGGCCGCATAAGCGGTCGCGTGACCACATAAGCGAAAATCGTTGTTGGCAGAAGGGTTTAAAGGTTTTATTTCATCCGCGAGCCTATATATTTTTCCTTCATTTCTAACCACCTTAAGAGCTTCTTGGGTAGAAATTGAAGAGGATTTGATGTGAACTGATTGGAGGTAAGTCTCGTGACCTAGAAATGTCATTTTATTGAAAAAGCAACCTATAATTCTCGAAAATTTGGGTGAAAATTTGGATGAACTAGGGCTTAGAGCCCGTTCGGATTGGCTGGACTGAAACTTGTTTTTATAAATAAATAGTTACCTGTTTGGATAAAAGTGCTGAAACTTAAAAAAAGCTATTGAAGTGTTTGGTAAACAAGTGTTGTTAAGAACTTTTTTTTTAAAAAAGACAAAAATATCCTTAAAGTTATTAACATTATAAAAGTAGTTGATTACTACAATATACTTGATGCATAAGTAATGCAAACAAAAAATAATTTATATTTTAAATTAATTTTAATTTAAATAATTACTTAAGATAGTATTTTTATTGTTTGTCAAGAAAACAAAAAGAATAGTTTTTGCTTTATATATATCTGTATGAGAATCTAATTGATCAATTCGTACACAGTCACTGAACTACAACCTTAGGGTTTCCGCTGTAACTTGTAAATAATGGTGGGAAAAGTTGTGTCATGGTTTTGATCTGTACATGAAATTAGGAACTCTTTTATATTTTGATTTTCTTTGTCTTGAATTCTCTCCCCTTCTTATTTTACGATTTTAGACTATAAATTTTCACCGTCTCAGCTTTCATTTTCCTTCTTAATTCCACTATCAACATCGTAAATGGTAGGTTTGTACTTGTTTTATATTTTGGCTTTTTTCAACTCCTTTAATTTCATTTGCAAAAGATAATTAAGTGTGTGTTTAGACCGATTTCAACGTGAAGAAAATGAAATTAAAAATAAAAAATATTTGTGATAAGAAATTAGAAATGCAGTTATATAGGTAATAACCCACGGAGAGGAAAACCATCGTTGGTACCAGAAACACGATAATTTAGGTTTCTTTTACTGAGGGCAATTTTGGTATTATAAAAATTTATAAGGAACAGGAGGGTAATTTCACTAGTCAAACCAAAATGGCTTTTAAGCCAAAATAAAAAAAGTTGGGGCAGACCAACTTCTTACTTTTAGCGTTTTAAGCATTTTTTTGCTTTTTAAGCAGTTTTTTTTTATCCAAACACTCCATCCCATAAAAAAGTGCTTAAAAGTTGGTTTGACTAGTTTTTAAGCTCATCCAAACACCCTCTTAGTTTTTGAAATAAAAATTTAGGATTTGAAAGGGCACTTGAGCTCCAATTTTGGTAAATTTGGTATGTACGGACTCGTGGCGAGACAAGGAATCTGGTGATGCAAATTTCATAATTTTTGAGAAGTGGGCTTGGGGCTTGGGTTTTGCCAACTTCGTGATTTTTTGTATTTTTTGCGTTCTTTCGATTGAGTTATGTTCCATTAGCCTATTGCAACGTATTCCTTGTGGTTTTGAACAGATTCGACGCGTGAGGAGGTTGATTCGAGAGGAAAAGGCATAACGAGCTAGACTTGTGGCCGACTTGAGGTGAGTAATAGATGTAGATGATGGATTTAGAGGTTAAAACCCCGGTATATCACACTGTGACGCTATATTGAGGCGAGACACGTACTCTATGACGAGTGCAGGTCATTTGTGATTGGGGACTATGGCTTAGTCCACCCCGAGTGACATTCATATTGTGTTCTGACTAGAGATTGGTTGGTAAACATCCTACTTGGATTTTATTGATATATTTCGATTGTGTGCCGATTAATTGAGCCCTTTAGGGATTATTATCACTGCTTTCATGATACTTAGCATGTTATATGATTTCAGTCCTGAGTTAAACACCGTTTCAAAATATTTAGTCATATTTCTAAGGTTTTAAAACTTAAACTATATTTCCTAATGTTTGGAACTGAGAATTTAACTTGACTTTGCCCATGTGACTCACATGCATATTTTAGAGTGAGTGTGGATCGGGTTGCACGCTATAGCAATGCTACGATGATATTGCGCTTGGACTGTAGAAGACCCTCCAGAGTCTGAACCTCCACAATAAGCACGGGATACCCAAATGGACCGGGATGCGCATCACGACGGTCATGTGCATTGCATTTGCATTCATATATTGATATTGACTGTCACTATTGTGTTGCCATTTTTACCGTTAATTATGATTAACCATTGGATGTAGCTTTACATTGTGGTGTTTCGTGTATTCTCATCTTCAGTCATTATATATGCTTATTACTTATTGAGTTGGAAGTACTCACTTTAGTCCCTGCATCATGTATGCAGATTCAGGTGTTCCGGAGGCTTGGTTGAGGGGTTTACCGCTTCCATATTTTCAGAAGTTGTCGAGGTAGTTGCTTGACATCCGCAGGACCCGACTCCTCCCCTTATCCCTTTTATCTTTTCGTATTCTAGACTTTTGTATTGCTGTGGATTCACTACTCTGTTACATCTAGATTCTCTAGACTCGTGACTCCAAATTTTAGGAGATGTTAGATATGCTATTGCTTCCGTATTGTTTCTATTTAATTATCCGATTGGAAGACTTGTTAAACTGTTAATTTAATACTATTAATCGGTAAAGGGTTGTGTGATTGGGTTGTGAGTGTTAATTGGTCGGCTTGCCTGGCAATTGTGTTAGGCGCCATCATCACCGGGATTGGGGTCGTGACAACAAGGTCGTAATATAGCAATCACACGCAATTTCCCACTCAATAACTCTCAGTAGTTAGAGTGATTTTGCTTATTTTGGCCTTCTCAAGTCCAAATGCGTAATGCACAAAACAAATGATAGATGCTCAAGTCGGTTCTTACTATCTCTAGATTCAACAATTTAACTAGGGCTATCAATTTCTTGAGTTCACCCCAATTCCTTGTTAGCCATGTTTTCTTAGACTTAGTCTCTTTTTCTTAAGTAGAATCTAAGTCAATTAGGCCTGAAACAATGTTCGAAATCATTAATTCTCAAATTCAAGCAAGAAATAGGCTAACTAACCCAAACACAAACAAGCTCTAAATCAAACACATGTTAGGTACTCAAACTAGGGTTGGGTCACAGACCTTCCAGGAAACATCAACGAAGGCTGAACCAAAACATGAAAGAAGTTGTAAATAAAGAGGTGATAAAATGGTTGGATGCGGGAATTATTTTCCCCATCTCTGATAGTAATTGGGTCAGCCCTGTCTTGTGTGTCCTGAAAAAGGGGGGATGGCTGTTGTGAAAAATGACAATAATGAGTTGATCTCAACTCATACAGTCACAGGGTGGCGAATCTGCATGGATTACTGGAATTAAACACCGCCACTCGCAATGACCACTTTCCCCTGCCCTTTATCGACCAAATGTTGGACATGCTGGCCCGAAGATCGCACTTTTGTTTCCTAGATGGATATTCGGGGTACAATCAGATCTCGATATCCCCCGAAGATAGAGAGAAAACATCCTTCACCTGTCTATATAGCATCTTTGACTTTCGGAGAATGCCCTTTGGGCTTTGTAATGCACTTGCGACTTTTCAACGGTGCACGCTAGCCATATTCACAGATATGGTGGAGGACATTATGGAGGTCTTTATGGATGATTTCTATGTGGTGTGAGATTAATTCGAACACTATCTTCACAACTTGAGCAGAGTGCTCAAAAGATGTGTAGAGATAACCTTGGTGCTAAACTAGAAGAAGTGCCATTTTATGGTACAAGAAGGAATAGTCCTTGGACACCGAGTGTCCAGAAAAGGTATTGAAGTCGACCATGCTAAGGTTGACGTGATTGAGAAGTTACCATCGCCCACTTCAGTCAAGGCGGTGAGAAGTTTCCTTGGTCACGTTGGGTTCTACCGGCGTTTCATAAGGGTTTTTCCAAAATTGCTAACCCATTATGCAAACTTCTTGAAAAGAATCGCCCCTTTGTGTTTTCTGATGATTGCAGGTTGGCATTTGAAGAATTGAAGAAGAGGTTGATAAATGCACACATCATAGTTGTGCCCGACTGGGAGCAACCATTTGAGCTCATATGTGATGCAATAGCTCAACTACATTATGATGGAGAATAAGATGTTGGCAGTCGTGTTTGCTTTCGACAAGTTTTGATTATATCTGATAGGTTCCAAGGCAATTGTGTATACTGACCTTGCAACTCTCAAGTACCTCATTGAGAAAAAATAGTCTAAGCCGTGCCTCGAAAATTCTATTACAAGAATTCGACCTCGAAATTCATGACCGTAAGGGCACTGAAAATCAAGTTGCTGATCATCTATCATGACTTGAAGGAGCTGAAAAATCAGTCAAGGTCGAAGAAATTCTGGAAACCTTTCCAGACGAGCAGCTGCTCGCAGCAGTCTTGAAGATACACCATGGTATGCAGATTTTGTATACTACCTGGCCTACAGTATTGTTCCCTACGACCTTTCACCTATACAAAAGAAAAAGTTCTTTCGTGATTGTCGCATGTATTATTGGGATGAACCTTGATAATAGGTGAATTTGACTATATTTATGCCCTAAATAATCACACTTTAATGTTGTTTTGATAATATTTATGATGATAAAATGCTCTTATTAGTGTTTTTAGTGTGTTATAGGTACACAAGAGTTGATGAAGGCTAAAAGAGTAGTTTTGGAGTCAAAAGAAGGTGAAAAAAAGGCCATGTGTGGAACAAGTCAAGAAATTGTGCTGAAACAGCCCGAAAAATTCAGTGGCACTATTTGACCGCGGTTCCACCGCGACCGCGGTAGAACCACGGTAGAACAGGAGTGTGGAAGTTTTGAAGAATCAGAAGACATGATCCACCGTGGTTCCACTGCGAACGTGGTCAAACCGCGGTGGGAGGCAGAAAATTTAGGGGCTGAAGTGTAAAAATGAAAGTTGTAAAACCTAAACCCTATATATATTGTTAGGATTCGCACAAAGGAGGTAAGTTTTGTACTATTGACTACTTTTGCAAGCAAACTAGTAAAAGAGAACTCTCTCAACATCTATCTTTCTTTTACTTTGAATTTTTGATTATGAAATCAATTATCTCTTTTGCTTTATTAATTATGAGTAGCTAAATCTTTATCTGAGGTTTTGGTGGAACCTATTGATTGATGAACTCCTGGGTTATGTGAATACAAATTGTTAGCTAAATTTCTATTTGTTCAACTTCATTCTTGTTGTAGTTAATTGATAGGATCCTCAATTAACTGTGCCTATTTAGTGTGCATAACTTGGAAAAGAGTGCATATCTAGGTTATTATTGAACAACACTACACCTAGATTATTGGAGGAATCTATAATTGTGGGCGTAAAGGTGGGATTAGGAATAACGAAACCTTGGGTGCAATCTAAAGTTAACTGTGCTAATTAAAGCTAGCTAGGGTAGCTCGGAAGAGTGCAATAGTAAATTATTGTAATTGCTCGGGACAGAATTACGGTAGAAATAGAGTTCATGATTGATCGAGAGATATTGACAATTTGTATGAGCATAAACAGAAGGGATTCCATCAATAGAGGAAATCAACACCTTAGTCTTTCTCATTATTCTTTACAACATATTCAGTTATTTTCTTTAATTCTTTAGTTTATTGCAAAAGTAGTTAGTAGAAACCATTCACAAAGATATTTGAAAGTTTGGGAAGCTGATTCAGGAGTATTATTGGGTTTTGAAGGTTGTAATTGATAGGTTAACTCTCTGTGGGATTCGACTCCAGACTTATAAAATCGAGTTATATTGACAGCGACCGCATTGTCCTTTTACGAGGCATAGTTGGGTGTGATCAACTTTTGGCGATGTTGCCAGGGAGTTAACGGAATTATTAATTGCCGTTGACAGAACTGCAAGATTCTTGTGTAGTCAGATTCTCTCTACACACTTTAAATTGAAAATTTTGACGATTGTTGAATTGGGTGCTCAGGTGCATGCCTATGAAATCTGCAAGGATTGGAGAACTAATTGAAGGACTGACCCAGAGCAAACATTCCTGGCACGAAACAGGGCAATCAGACAACTTCAAAAATCTTAGCAACCACTGAAACTAAACTTTGAAATGGGAGACGTAAACGACCCAAATCAACAAGTTGGGTTGAATGTACAAAAGGCGCATGGGGATGCTCTGTTTGACTGTGCACAACAAGCTGCTGATAATTTGGCAACTGCCATTATTGTGCCAGCCATCCAAGCTGAGTCATTCCAGATCACTAACAACATGCTGTACTTGTTGCAAAACAAGGGACTATTTTCTGGGACTCAGGTTGAAGATCCACAGCAGCACCTGAAGAATTTTCTTTCGATATACAAGACGCAGAGGCAACCAAATGTGACACCAGAAGCCATCATGCTAGTGTTGTTTCCATTCTCAGTTATAGGGGTTGCACATGTATGGCTCAACTCACTTCCCATTAACTCTATAGCAACATGGGATGAGTTAGTCAAGCAATTACACAACAAGTTTCATCCACCTAACAAAACGGCTCAGCAAATTGATGAGATTGTGAGCTTCAAGCAAAAACTGATGGAGACATTGCATGAGACTTGGGGCAGATTCAAGGGTATGCTAGTTATGTGTCCTCACCATAGGGTTCCCGAACAGATGTTAGGTCAAAGGTTCAACATGGGGCTCTCGGATAGCATGAAGAATATAGTAGATGCCTCAGCAAGTGGGGCTTTTCTGAGCAAGACCTGGATAGAAGGCCAGAATTTTTTTGACAAGATGGCTCAGAACTCCAGGTGGACAACCAGGAATGATCCTTCCAACACTATGGAGGAGAACATGGCTACTATTTTAATGCAGATGAGCATCCTGACGAAAAAGGTGGAAGAATCTGGGGTAAAGCAGCAGGTTCATATTGTAGATACTACCAATGGGGGTTTATGAACATCTTGCATTAGTCAACCCATAGGTAATCCATGGGCTGCAGACAAGGAACATCATCATCAGCATGAAGACATAAACTACGTGGCAAATTATGGAGGGCAACAATATGGAAACCAGAATTGGGGTCAGTAGGCTCCACAACAGTACAGGCCCCCTCAGCCACAATACAATGCAGCAGGTATGAGGCCACCCAACAATATGGCTCCATATCCTAGACCTCAAGCCTTCAACAATCAACAGTAGAGGTATCATCCACCTCCACCACAACATGAGGGTAGACATGACGATGGGTTCGCAAGGTTGGAAGCTATGATGCAGCAGGTAATTGGGTCGCATGCCAAAACCAGTGAGAAGATAAATACACATGATGCAGCTATTAAGAATATAGAGGTGCAGGTGGGCCAGATTGCTCTGACACTGAACAATCGTCCTCAAGGGACATTACCTGCAGACACACAAACAAACCCAAAAGATCAAGTCCTAAAGCAACTGATGGTAGTTAGTCTGAGAAACAAGAGAGATCTTGATGTTGAGCAGGAAAGAAATAGAGGCAATTCGCAGGCTGAGACACTCATTCCAGTACCCATTAAACTGGATGAGTCCACAGGGTTGACAGAAGTTACAGTCTAGCCAGTAGTTGAAAATAATGATGTGCAGCAGGAAACGAAGAAAGCAGTTGAACCGGTAGAACAACCGGTTGTGGAACAGGTAGTAGAGAAAGAAAAATCACAAGTGATTGGGAAGAAGATGCCTACATCCTCATTTCCTCAAAGGTTGGCCAAGCACCAGAAAGAGGAGCTATACAAGAGATTCTTCGAAATGCTCAAGCAAATCCAGGTAAATATTCCCTTAATTGAAGCCTTGAAAGAGATGCCTAGGTATGCTAAGATGATGAAAGACTTGATGTCGTGGAAAATGGATTTCCAAGACTTGGCCACCGTGACTTTTACCCATACATGTAGTGAAGTGGTATCTAGACCCATAGCTGAGAAGCTATCTGACCCAGGTAGTTTCACTATTCCGTGCACCATAGGGAACTTTGCCTTTGCTAAGGCATTGTGTGATTTGGGGGCTAGCATAAATCTTATGCCCTTAGTAATCTATAAGAGGCTGGGCATTGGGAGAGCTAGACCTACTTCTATGTTATTACAGCTTGCTAACATGACGGTTAAGCGTCCGTTCGAGATATTAGATGATGTGCTTATCCAGGTGGGGAAGTTTGTGTTTCCCACCGATTTTGTGATTCTGGACTACAAGGTGGACGATGAGATTCCTATAATCTTAGGAAGACCATTCCTAGCCACGGGGAGAGCATTGATTGATTGTGAGGCTGGGGAGCTCAAGATGAGGCTAAATAATAAGTAGATCATATTCAATGTACAAAAATCTATGAGGCGCCCTAGTGAGTTTGCGCAGTGCTCTCTTATTGATGCAGTAGATGTGATAGTGGAGACAGATGATGTAGAATTGACAGTTGAAGATCCACTTCAGGCATGCCTAATGAACTTAGAGGAGGTAAATGGTGAAAGTCTGGCAGAGTGGGTGTTAGCACTGGAAGACAAGGGGTTTTGGGATAGAGAGTTGGAGTTTGAACCTCTACACTTAGAAAAGAGAGAGACCCTCCAGCAAAACCATTCATTGAGGAGCCACCAAAGCTGGAACTTAAGCCATTACCAGATCATCTCAGGTATGAATTTCTGGGCCCTAACTCCACTTCACCTGTTATTATCTCATCTGGTTTGCTAGATGTGCATGCTAAACAGCTTATACAGGTACTCAAGGAATGTAAAACTTCTATTAATTGGACCATGGCAGACATAAAGGGGATCAGCCCCGCTTACTGCATGCAGAAGATTCTCATGGAAGAGGGGCACAAACCTTCCAGGGAACACCAAAGAAGGCTGAACCCAAATATGAAGGAAGTGGTGAGGAAGGACGTGATAAAGTGGCTAGACGCAGGAATTATTATCCCAATCTCTGATAGTAGCTGGGTTAGCCCAGTTCAATGTGTGCCAAAAAATGGTGGCATGACGGTTGTGAAAAATGAAAACAATGAATTAATCTCAACAAGAACCGTCACCGAATGGAAGATATGCATGGACTATAGGAAACTAAATCTAGCCACCCGACCACTTCCCACTTCCCTTCATTGACCAGATGCTCGAAAGGTTGGCAGGGAAGTCACATATTTGCTTCTTGGATGGGTACTCGGGGTACAATCAGATCTCCATTGCCCTTGAGAAAAGAGAGAAGACCTCCTTCACATGCCCATATGGCATTTTTGCCTTCAAGAGGATGCCATTCGGCCTATGCAATGCACCTGCCACATTCGAAAGGTGCATGATGGCCATATTCACTGACATGGTGGAAGATATCATGGAGGTGTTCATGGATGATTTCTCAGTGGTAGGGAATTCGTTCGATGAATGCCTCGTAAATCTGACCAGAGTGCTGAAACAGTGTATTGAGACCAACCTGGTGCTAAATTGGGAAAAGTGTCATTTCATGGTACAAGAAGGAATAGTCTTGGGGCACCGAGTTTCGAGCAAGGGTGTTGAGGTGGACCGAGCCAAAGTTGGCATCATTGCAAAGTTGCCTCCATCAATGTCTGTCAAAGCCATTAGAAGCTTTCTTGGACATGCCGGTTTTTACCGGAGGTTCATTAAAGACTTATCCAAAATTGCCAACCCCCTCTGTAAGTTACTTGAAAAAGATCACCCTTTTGTATTTTCTGATGATTGCATGATTGCATTTGAGAAGCTAAGAAGAGGCTGGTCACAGCACCAATCTTTATTGACCCAACTGGGAGCAACCATTTGATCTTATGTGCGATGCAAGTGACTATGCAGTGGGGGCAGTGCTGGGCCATCGAAAGGACAAGTTGATGCATCCAATTTACTATACTAGTAGAACACTGAGTGGAACACAATGGAATTACACTGTGACGGAGAAGAAAATACCGGCGGTAGTGTTTGCATTCGACAAGTTCAGGTCCTATCTCATAGGATCAAAGGTAATAGTATACACTGACCATGCAGCACCGAGGTACTTATTTGAAAAGAAGGACTCTAAGTCGTACCTAATTCGTTGGGTGCTGCTTCTGCAAGAGTTCGATCTTGAAATCCGTGATCGTAATGGCACTTAAAATCAAGTCGCTGATCACTTATCACGACTTGAAGGAGCTGAAATTGTTAAAGAGAGTGGAGAAATTCTGGAAACCTTTCCATACAAGCAGCTGCTCGCTACCGCTCTCCTTGAAGCGCCATGGTATGCAGATTATGCAAACAACCTAGCTAGTGGTATTGTTCCTCATGACTTGTCATCGGTCCAGAGGAAAAGATTCTTTCGTGAAAGCCAACTGTACTATTGGGATGGGCCCTATTTTTTTAGAATATGCCTTGATAACATGATCCGGAGATGCGTCCCCGAGATCGAACAACCTTCTGTCTTGCAGGCTTGTCATGCTTCAACATATGGTGGCCATTTCGGAGGAGTTCGAACAGCAACCAAGATACTTGAGGCTGGATTCTACTGGCCAACGATATTTAATGATGCACACTTGTGGGTGAAAGGGTGTAATGAATTTCAACGCACCGGGAATATCTCCCGGCGTCACGAGATGCCCATGAACCCAATCCAACAGGTGGAAGTATTTGATGTCTGGGGGATAGATTTCTTGGGTCCCTTTGTCAGCTCATATGGCAATAAGTACATTCTTGTTGCTGTAGACTATGTGTCCAAATGGGTGGAAGTTGTAGCATTACCCACCAACGATGCTAAGGTGGTGGTGGGATTTCTCAAGAAAAACATTTTCACTCGCTTTGAGACACCGAGGGCAATTATCAGCGACGGGAGCACTCACTTCTCTAATCGGGCATTTGAGAAATTGTTGGCTAAGTACGATGTGAAGCACAAGTTGGCTACTCCATATCACCCGCAGACCAGTGGGAAAGTGGAGGTATCCAACAGGGAGATAAAGAGTGTATTGACAAAAATAGTGAACGCCACAAGGACCGACTGGTCAAGAAAGCTCGATGATGCATTATGGGCGTATAGGGCAGCTTTTAAGACACCAATCGGCATGTCACCATACAAATTGGTGTTTGGGAAAGCTTGTCACCTACCCGTTGAATTGGAGCATAAATCATGGTGGGCACTCAAGCAACTAAATCTCAGTTGGGATGAAGCGGGTAAATAAAGAGTCACCAAATTACATGAGCTGGAAGAGTTCCGGTATCTAGCTTTTGAGAGTACAAGATTATACAAGGAGAGGATGAAGCGGCTACATGACCAAAATATCATAAAGCGCAACTTCAAAATCGCGGACAAGGTACTACTCTATAACTCAAGATTACGGTTGTTCCCGGGCAAATTTAAATCAAGATGGTCTTGCCCATTCCGGATGGTTGAAGTGTTACAGTCTGGCATGGTGGAAATACAATCTGAAGATGGCTCTCGCACTTTTAGAGTCAATGGACAACAGTTGAAATTGTACGTTGGCATGAATGAAGCCAATGAGACGGTTGAATTGCGATTGGATGAACCTCAAAGGTCGAGCGAGCCTTAAAATGCGCCAAGTTGAGTCGTGCCGCGACGTTAAACCAGGGGATACATGGGAGGCAACCCACAAAATTGTTGTAATTATAAATCATTATAGTTAGTCTATATAAAAAAAAAGTGCTGTCAGGCGTAAAATTGAGAGGACGACATCCATCGCGGTTCCACCGCGACCGCAGTGAGATGACCCCTCTGAACCAAACCCACCGCGGTTGGACCGCAATCGCGGTCAAACCGCGATGGGAACCCCCTTCGGAATCTCCTGCCTCACGGTTCCACCACGACCGTGATGGAACGCGGGCAGCCCGGGTATGTTTTAAAATTTGTTATTCCCCCCCGCCCCCCTTTAATAACCCTAATCTACCCAAACCCTCCCCATTTTTTGCTCTCCCAGCCGCCCCTCTGTACTCCCTCTCTCTCTAAAATTCTTTTTCTCTCCCTTCTCTCTAAAATCCCCCCCCCCCAAATTCCTTCATCTTCCTCCACCACTCCTCCCCAACCATCCATCACTACTCACCTTCTTCTTCTTCTTCTACTTCAAGTAAGTTTTTCTTTTTCTTCTCTTTTTTATTTTTTGTTAGTTTAAGTAGTGTAGTATAGTTAAAAATTATAGTTGTTGCTAAAACCATACCTAGGCTTAGTGTAAAATATTTTAATATGCCCTATTAATTTAGCAACATTGTTGTATAATTGATTTTTGGAATATTTTGATAATTAACTTGGTTGGGTCTCCATTATTTGATTTGTTATGGTGGTTTGGAGACCCTAATTAACTAGTTGAATAATTAGTTTGGTTTTGGGCCATGGTTGGCCAAGTATGTTGTAATATATGTTGTTGCTACTTTTTAGGGGATGTAATGCTTAGGTTTGGTTGGTTGTTGTTGTAAAAATTTGGAGATGGTGTAATTATGTGTGGGATGATGTTGGATGATAAAAAGAAGTAAGTGTGTGGTGCATTAGGTAAGAATGGGTGAAATTGTTAGAAATATATGGTCAAATTAGGGGTCATTGTATGAAGGCACTAAAAGAAGTACGTGTGTAGTCAACGGATGGTGAAGTCTGAGTAACCATTCGAAGTACTAACGTAATGAAAATTTTTGTATGCTTCTTCTGTGCAGGATTATGGCTCCCAAGTGATCTAGGCATGCTGCGAGCTCGTCTAGGCATCCTACCAACAACGAGTCTCGTTTTGAGTGCGAGGAGGTGGAAAATGATTTTCACGCCAAGGATACAAAGGCATGACTGCAGGAGATCTCCATTGACAGGATGGCTCTTCGGGCTGAAAAGCCCGACATGTACGAGGAAATTCAATGCAGGGACATGGAATTCTTATTTGATGAACCTGCTCTCATCAACAAGATGCTTGTTAGGGAGTTCTACGCAAATGCGACCAAGAGCATGGCTAGGGAGGTCTTTGTGCAAGGTAAGCGTATTTGGGCCAAAGTGCCTAGTGTTAGG
Organism: Nicotiana noctiflora; assembly: GCA_032618575.1. NCBI lineage: Eukaryota > Viridiplantae > Streptophyta > Magnoliopsida > Solanales > Solanaceae > Nicotiana > Nicotiana noctiflora. Next base: position 220,699 of record JASVEL010002767.1, read on the forward strand.
CAAGCTTTGAGACTGCCTGCTTTTACTAGTGACGTGGATTACTACCACGACAAGCCCGGTGTCACTTGGGACACCATGATAGAGGCCTTATGTGTAGCTGGTCGTCATTTCTAGATCAAGGACCAAATTACTCTTAACTCTACCTGTTTCACACATCTTGCCAAGTGCTGGGTTACGGTTGTCTGTAACCGTTTTCTGCCCTCCAACAACACCACAGATGTAAACATTAATCGGGCATTATTGACTTGGTGCTTTGTCACCCAACGGGAGTTTGATGTTGCCCGCCTGATCTATGATGAGATGATGCTAAGGGACCCTAAAAGTCCAAGGAATTTTATTTCCCTTCTTTGGTCACTACTCTTTGCGTCTTCCACCTGACACCCGTATTACCTACGGATGGTGAGCTTACACAAAAATCTCTGTTTAAAGCATCTATTATTCGGGTGGGTAGAGGAAATGACCCCATTGACATTGATGACGATAATGACCCTGTTCCAGTTGTCCAGTCCCAGAGGCCCACTGACTCCGCAGGTACTTCTAGGCAAGCTTAGTATGGAGCTGTCCTATCCCGGTCCTAGTCCACAAGACCTATGCTTAGGTCTTTGGAGGAAGAAGTTGCGGATTTACGCACTTCCATAGATGGCCTATACACGCGCTTGGACGCGATGTCTTAGAGGCATTCTATGTCTGAGAGCCATTTCATGGCATGGTTCAGAGCTTTGGGTCGAGCTTGCAATGTCGACCCCGCCACCGTCTCCGACTCAGATTTGGTCCCAGGTAAGTCTTCTAACCTTTATGTGCTTTACATTGATTATTATGACATGAGGACATGTCATGATTTTAAGTGTGGGGTGGGAGACTTATTCTGTATTGATTGTTATACATAGTAGATGTAGTCCTATAGTATATTAGCTGGCTTGGCCGGATGATGGACACTTGGCGACGAGTTTCTTAAGGGTCTAAGTTGGAAAAAAAACCAAAAAAAAACCAAAAAAATCAAAAAATTTAAAAAAATCCAAAAATATGAGTAGAGGGCTCTTCCTGATGATGGACTACTTGGACATTACTCTTGAGGGAAATAGTCCACGTAGGAATTTTTGTTTCTTTTCTTTTCTTTTTCTAGGTGGTGTATCACCTCCCCCATGGTTTTTCTTTTAGCCACGTTTCTTTTCCAAGGGTTTTTATTGAACTGGGTTAGGTAGATTTTTCTTTTTTAGGATTAGAGGGTAAAGGTTAATATGTAACCCCAAGTATGCACACTAGCAAAACTAAAATGAACTTGAGAGTGTATTATCTGAGCTTGACTGTAGATTCTAGGATATGCCTTAAATTGCACAATACAGCTTGCTTGAACGTTGATAGGACTCTGTAGATGAACCTGATTCCGAATGAGTTGCGTGCTAAGTTTGTTTGAGTTTTTAACTACATTATATGTTTATACATGATACCTAGAACTTGTCTTGTGTGTGTGCAAATCGAAATAGAAGTTGTTTAGTTAAAAAGATGATAGAGACATTTCTTTGTGTAACCCCATAAATCAAAAACTGTGAATTCACTTGTACATAATATTTTAGTTAACCCCTGTGAGCCTTAAGCCTGTTCTTTGATAACTCTATAATGTTCACAAAATCTATATTATACATTATTGTACCTTACCTCCTAGAAGCACTTGAGTGGTAACGAATATGCAAAAGTGAAAGTGTGGGGTGAGGGGAAAATGAAAAAGGGAAAATCAAGAATGAATGGTAGAAAATGGTGAAGTGGGAATGTACAGTAAATGCTTTACAAAGCAATGAAAAAAAAGATGTAAACATGTAAATAAGAAAGCCAGTTACACCAAAAGAAAATTGGGGATTAAAAGTGAATAAAAGGTCAAAGAATGGTTAGGGGGAGCATAACGAAAAAACTTAAGGGGAAGTTGTGAAAAAGAAAGTGCTTAGGGAGGTTAGCCACTATAACCAAAAGTATCCTACCCGTCCCATAGCCTACATTACAACCCTTAAAGACCTCTTGATATTTGATTAAATAACTTGATTAGTGGAGTATTACACTAGGGACAAGCCTATGGTGTATCTATGTACATATAAATGCTCTTTGCTGAGGGTGAGTGAAATTTTTCTATATATATAAGTTCCATGTTCTAAATAGCTTATGTGAGGGAACTTCTCTCTGTATGATTGTGAGGGCATGTAACTTAGGAAGAAAAGAGTAAGTTTGCAAGTCTGTGATAATAATTAGAGTAAGCAATGATGTGTTGGCATTTGAGTTTACAGTTTAGTAAGGATTGTCCATTACTTAGGTTAATCTTGAATGATAGCTTGTGTGACATATTTTGGGGGAGACATTGATATAATTGGCCTAAAAGTGTGATTAAAGTTGCTCGAGGACGAGCAAAGATTTAAGTGTGGGGTGTTGATAATAGGTGAATTTAACTATATTCATGCCCTAAATAATCACACTTTAATGTTGTTTTGATAATATTTATGATGACAAAATGCTCTTATTAGTATTTTTAGTGTGTTATAGGTACACAAGACTTGATGAAGGCTAAAAGAGCAATTTTAGAGTCAAAAGAAGGTGAAAAAAGGCCATGTGTGGAACAAGTCAAGAAATTGTGCTGAAATAGCCCGGAAGATTCAGCGGCACTGTTTGACCGCGGTAGAACAGGCCTGCGGAAGTTTTGAAGAATCAGAAGACATGATCCACCGCGGTTCCACCGCAAATGCAGTCAAACCGTGGTGGGAGGAAGAAAATTTAGGGGTTGAAATGTAAAAACGAAAGTTGTAAAACCTAAACCTTATATATATTGTTAGGATTCGCCCCAGGAGGCAAGTTTTGTAGTATTGACTACTTTTGCAAGCAAACTAGTAAGAGAGAACTCTCTCAACATCTATCTTTCTTGTATTTTGAATTCTTGATTATAAAATCAATTATCTCTTTTGCTTTCTTAATTATGAGTAACTAAATCTTTATCTAAGGTTTTGATGGAACCTATTGATTGATGAACTTCTGGGTTATGTGAATACAAATTGTTAGAAAAATTTCTATTTGTTCAACTTCATTCTTGTTGTAGTTAATTGATAGGATCCTCAATTAGTTGTGCCTAATTAGTGTGTATAACTTGGAAAAGATTACATATTTAGGTTATTGTTGAACAACACCACACCTAGATTATTGGAGGAATCTATAATTGTGGGCGTAAAGGTGGGATTAGGAATAACGAAACCTTGGGTGCAATCTAAACCGAACTGTGCTAATTAAAGCTAGCTAGGGTAGCTTAGAAGAGTGCAATAGTAAATTATTGTAATTGATCGGGAGAGAATTACGGTAGAAAGAGAGTTCATGATTGATAGAGAGATATTGACAATTTGTATGAGCATAAACAGAAGGGATTCCATCAATAGGGGAAATCAATACCTTAGTCTTTCTCATTATTCTTTACAACACATTCAGTTATTTTCTTTAATTCTTTAGTTTATCGCAAAAAGTAGTTAGTAGAAACCACTCACAAAGAGATTTGACAGTTTGGGAAGCTGATTCAGTAGTGTTATTGGGTTTTGAAGGTTGTAATTGATAGGTTAACTCTCTGTGAGATTGGACTCCGGACTTATAAAACTGGGTTATATTGACAGCGACCGCATGGTCCTTTTACGAGGCATAGTTGGGCGTGATCAAACCTCATTTATTTAGAATATGTGTTAATAACATTATTCGGAGGTGTGTCCCCGAGATAGAACAATTTTCAATTTTGCAGGCTTGTCACGCTTCAACATATGGAGGACATTTTGGAGGGGTAAGAACAACTGCGAAAGTACTGGAGGACGGATTCTTTTGGAAAATTGTGTTTAGAGATGCACACCTCTGGGTAAAGGGCTGCAATGAATGCCATAGGACGCGAAATATTTCCCGTTGCCATGAGATGCCAATTAAACCAATTCAAGAAGTAGAGGTGTTTGACATGTGGGGATTGACTTCATAGGTCCCTTCGTCAGCTCATTCGGTAATAAGTATATACTCGTGGCGGTGGATTATGTGTCTAAATGGGTGGAAGATGCATCCTTGCCCACCAATGATGCACGAGTAGTGTTCGAATTCCTGAAGAAGTACATATTCACCCCCGTTGGGATACCAAGAGCAATCATCAGTGACGGAGGCACTCACTTATGCAATAGAGCCTCCGAGAAATTCCTTGCTAAGTATGATATGCACCACAAGGTGGATACTCCTTACCATCCGTAGACCTGTGGGCAAGTTAAAATGTCTAACATGGGGATTAAGAGTGTATTAACGAAGACTGTGAACACAACCAGAACGAATTGGGCAAAGAAGCTGGACGACGCACTTTGGGCTTACAAAATTGCATTCAAAATGCCAATAGGTATGTCACCATACAAGTTGGTATTTGGGAAGGCCTGTCACCTACATGTGGAGCTAAAATACCATGCTTGTGGGCATTAAAACAATAGAACATGGATCTGGAGGCAGTCGGACAAAATCGACTGATGGAGCTGCATGTGCTAAAAGAATTTCGATATCAAGCCTTTGAGAGCACGAGGCTTTACAAGGAACGAATGAAGAAAATCCATGACAAGCACATCGTGGACAGAGACTTTAAACCCAGTGACATGGTACTATTGTAAAATTCATGATTGATATTGCTTCTGGGTAAGTTGAAATACCGATGGTCTAGGCCATTTAGAGTGGTGCAAATATTTGCAAGTGGAGCTGTTGAGATTGAATCGGAAGATGGGACGAACAAATTCTCTGTCAATGGACAAAGGTTGAAACACTACCTTGGGATAGCTGCAGAAAAAGGGGATACAATGGTGACCAATTTAAAAGAACCCTAATACGAGAACGAGGAGTAGGAACTCAACTATTTGCGTCATGCCGCGATGTTAAATAAGGCGATGTGTGGGAGGCAACCCACGAATTTGTTGTAAGTGTAATGTATAACTGCATATAAAAAATAAAAATAAAAAAGAGAAACAATCAGGAAAATGCCCTGACCGCGCTCCCCACGTAACCGCGACTGGAGCGTGGTCAAACAACCTTTCTGAAATTTCCTCACCGCGGTCCAAGCATAACCGCGGTAGGATCGAGATCAAACACCCTCTCTGAACTTTGTCTACCGCGGTCCCAGCATGAACGCGGTAGCCTAGTGACGGGCCCAGGCCAGGAAAGTTACGATTTTTTTTGATTTTTTTTCTTTTTTCTTTTTTTCCCCTATTTCTTAATTACCCAACCCCACCATCATTCCCCCCACACACGCACAAAAAACCCCTTCCCTTTCTCGCTTTCTCTCCTCTCCTTCATCCTCGTCCTCACAAATCATAAACCCTAACCCCAATCTCCCCACATTCTTCTTCTTCAACTCTCTCCTTTAATCTCTAAGGTAAGATTTCTTATTTTTTCTTCTCTTATTTTCAAATAGCTAGTGTAAAGTAGTCTTACTAACCTTAGATTGTGTTGTAGTGTAAAAATTGTATATTTTTCTTTGTTTTTCTCTATTATTTGCTTCTTTTGGCCATGATTGATGATTAGATGGTTGGGTTTCATTGTGCTTAACTTGTGGGGATATTTGTAGTATGTTTAGAGACCTAACAACAATTTTTAGGGTGAAGTTTGGTAGATGGGCTTATATGGCCGAAAATTTGGGGGTGTGTTGTAGATTTTGGAGCACTTTGTGCTCATCTTAATTGGTTGTGGCGGTGGTTGTTGACGTATTTCACTTGTGAAGGGTTGTTTGGTGTATTATTGGAGATTTTGATAAACTGATCGTGGTGTAAGGTAGTAGTAGTAGTAGTAAGGGCCAATTGGGGCAACTTAGTAATTGGGTGTTCTGGCATTGTTTGGCCAATGATAACTGTTTGGTGCAATCGGGTGGTGAAGTCTGAGTAACAATTCAAATGGCCCATTTTAGGATGCATCTGATAGTTGCCATGTCTTGTTGTAGGTACTATGGCATGAAAGAGGCAAAGAGGCTCGACTAGTACTTCCCATGGGCTAACATATGATGAAGTTAGGTTCCAGAGGACGCATTTCATGCGAAGGACAAAACCTTTGTCCCGGAGATTGCTGTGGATAGAGCTGCCCTTCGCATGGAAAGCCCAGACATGTATGATGAGATACGATGAAAGGAGATGGAATTTTTGTTTGATGAGCCCGAAACGACAAATCTGATACTAGTCCGGGAATTCTACGCAAACTGCCCAAAGCATTTAGGCCGGGAGGTAATTGTGCGTGGCAAGGTGGTGGATACCTCCATTCCTAAGATTTGCCAGGTTTTGTAGTTACCCCAATACAGAGGTGATGTTGATCATTACCACGACGCCTATGAGGTCTCTTGGAAAACCATGATTGAAGCAATTTGCGCAGATGGTTAACCAACATGGATACAGGAAAACATCACCCTCCACTCCAAGTCCTTCACACACAAGGCCAAGTGCTGGTTCACTATTATTTGCAGCCGGTTCTTCCCACAAGCAACACGACCGATGTGAACCACCTACGGGCTCTACTGGTATGGTGCTTTGTCACCAAGCGACACTTTGATCCGATACGACTTATTGGTGATGAAATGATCCTCCAATCCTCTCTATAGTCTAAGGGGTTTTTTTGCCCTCATTGGTGACAAGATTGTGTCGGCTTAAGGGTGTCCCCACTAGTCCTACTGATGGCACATTGCCACAAAGACACCTTTCAGAACTTCTAATATTTCAGTGGGCAGAGATGCACCCACGACCATTGAGATTGATGATAACGATGAAGCCCCAACACCAATGGCACCCTCTAGGAGATCCTATGATGGAGCTGGACCCTCTCGGCGTCCCCACACTAGGGTAGAACTCTCTAAATCACAGTCCACACGGCTTATGCTATGCTTTATGGAGGAGGAGCTCGAGTACCTTCGATCGTTGGTGGGTGTCATGCGTGTGCGGATAGATGATATGTCTCAGCAACAGGCCCGGTCTGAGAACCGCATGATGGCATGGTTTCGTGCTTCGGGTAGAGCTTGTCATGTGGACCCAGCATAGTCTCTGACTTTGATTATTACTCAGTGAAGTCTTCATACCCTACTGCTCTTTATTTGTGTTATGACATGGGGACATGCCATTACTTTAAAAGTGGGGTGGGAGACTTGCTGTTGTGTTGTATTGTGGTGTACGTATATATTGAGCATGTTGTAGTTTTGTAGTTGTATTGTTGTATTACCTTATAAGTAACTCACTTGTCCCAACGACGGACACTTGTCGACGGTTCTCTTGAGGGTCAAAGTTAGTTGTTAAAAAAATATTAAAACATTAAAAATAAAGGAAAAAGACTCTTCCTGAGGACAGGCCACTTGGACAGTACTCTTGAGGGAAGTAGTCCACTTAGATTTTCTTTATTTTCTTTTCTCTTTTTAGGTAGCATAGTAATTTCCCCTTGTTTTTTCTTTTGACCATGGTTCTTTTCCAAGGGCTTTTCTTGAACCGGATTAGGTAGATTTTTCTTTTTTATTTACGACTCTAAAGACTCTCTTGGACTAGGATGGGTAAGGGCAGGAATGCACCCTTTGATGTATACACCTGCTAACAATTAAACGAACTTGATAGTTAACAATTAAACGAGCTTGAGAGTGCGACGTCTAGGCTTAAGTGTAGACTCATAAGTTATGCTTTAATTATGCACACCTTGTCTTGCTTGAATGGTCATGTGAATGTGTTGACGAACTAATTCGGAATGAGTTACTTGCCAAGTGTGTGTGAGCAATTACCTGTATTCTGTGCTTGCATGTGATACCTAGAACTTGCCCGGTGTGTTTGCAAAGCGAAATAGAAGTTGTTTGGTTTTAGAGATGATTGAGGCATTTCTTTGTGTAGCCAGTCTAATTATAAATCCACCTGTACATATTACCATATTTAACCCCTTTGAGGTTAAGCTTGATTCTTTAGTAACCTTGTAATAACCTACATCCATGTGTTTGATAGCTTGACTGTTTGACCATTTACCTTCTAGAAGCACTTGAATTGTTAAAGATCATGTAAAAGTCGAAGTGTGGGGTGATAGGGGAATATAAAAAAGGGAAACCAGGAAAATACTTGAAGGGTGTTCACACCTACTTTTTTACACTACCTGCGAGGATGTGTGGTAAAGGAAGTTTTTCCAATTAAAGGACAATCGAAACGAAATTTATTATTAAGATTCAGAGTCGCCAGTTGGGAGATTTACGGTGTCCCAAGTCGCCGGTTGAATCCCGAATCGAGGAAAGGTTTGACTCTATTTAACGATCAGCGAACTAGAAATCCGGATAAGTAATTCTGTTAACCCGAGAGAAGGTGTTGGGTATTCCCGAGTTTTGTGGTTCTAGCACGGTCAACTGTCGTATTTGGCTTATTTATCTAATTTGTAACATGCTTTAACTTATGTGCCAATTTTTAACCTTTAACCGCTTTAGCTATTATTATTATTATTTTAACAAAGAATTGCAACATTGTGAAAACGTATCTCGAACCACGTCACAATCAATGTACCAACGATTATCGACATATTTTGACTTCGTTGAGATTTGGATTTGGGTCACATAAATGTGCACCTGATTTTAAGAAAGTAAGATTAATAACACGTGCCTAAAAGTTATTACGCATTGTTAACTTTGCGAGGGCCATGGAAATTTGCTAAATGGCACACCTCGAGGTCTAAAGATTAAATCAAAATTAATTAAAACGAGGCTGTGTAATTGAGATTTTGTTTATGCGCCTCAAATGATTATTAAGATTATTTGGCCAATTTTCTTTAGTCATGTTCAAACGTCACTTTCTGCCTTTGTACACATCATTCAACTTTAATAATGAATAGCAAATGATTCCCAAAAAGCACCAAAGCCTTAACTATAATATATTATCCTGCCAACTAAATATAATGGCAAAACAAACTTTTCAATCTTATAACCGAAAGAATTCAATTGCTTCGTTCCACGTGCTAAAACACAAATTCTAAAACACCTTTCTATGCATAAATAACTGTCAGCTGTGTTTACATCAAAGAAAAATGAGTACTACAAATATTCTAATATTCTTCAGCGATCGACGAACCATTCACATCAACCGAATAGGATTCAAACAAATGAATTTGTAAACCTGCTAATTTAATTCATACAACTGGGCAGATTGCAACAACACGAATACATAAACCACATCTAACAGGAAACAAGATAATATAACAAATAAGGAGGACAAACAACTACTTAAAACTTCAGATGTGATTCAATAATTAAACAACAAACATCAATGAAAGGGCCAAGATATTAGTATCACGTGAGTCATAAAACTAGAACGAAGGAAATCGAAAGATGAGTAAAGTTTGAATATAACCTTTTAATAGCAACTTCTTCATTTCAACATCAAAGAAACTCTGTTGATAAACACGATCTTCAAACCACGAGCGAAACTAAAGAATGAACGATCTCGTCAAACCTAAATTCGAACTGGCGACTAGACTGAACCTAGAACCTCTATTTCTATTACTTACCATGTTTTTCTGCTACTGTGCCTGTGTTTTAAGAGAGGAAAATGGGCTGGTTTCCGGCAGGCGAGTGAGGAAGATGAAGCACGATGGGGGCTGGCCGTAGGGTAATGGTTTCCGACGGGTTTCTGGCCAGTTATGGCGGCTGTTGCTGGTTGTTCGTTCAGGGTTCAATGGAGAAGATAGAGAAGAAGCTGCATGACAGAGCAGGAGCTGGTGGTCTTTTGGGACGAGGGGTGAAGCGGCGACAACCGTGGAGGTTCAAGGTTTTCCGGCGAGCCTTAGGCGGAGGCGAGGGGTGGTTTCGAGATGGTCGTTTGGCTACTGCTGGACATGAGGATGGTAGGCGAGAATGAGGCTATGGTTTAGTTTGTGTAAAGAAGATGAAGAAGGTAGAGTTTTCTTCATGGTGTTTTTGATATGTTGTGTGCGTGTGTCTTCATGAAGAAAATGAAAACAATGTATCTCTTCCCCCTCCCCAAAACATGAGTGTTCTCTATATTTTTATATTTGTTTTGTATGCCCTTTTCCTTACGTAAATCCTGGCACAAAATGTGCAAAAGGTATCTCCCACTACTCTAGGGTTTAGGGTAGTGGGGTTGGGTATGGTTATTGGGCTTAGGTTGTTATGGGTTAGGTCTGAAAATTAAAAATGGGCAGTTTGAACACGAATATTATTCTTTGTCCCGAATCAAAAATAGGAACACGATGTTATTTAATTAATCATACGTAAGCAAAATAATTATTAAAATAAGACTGACAATTAAAACAAAACTTTTTTTAAATATTTTTTTCAACATTACAATAACTACAAAACTTTAATAAAACTACTTTTTTTATAATTTTTAGTTTTATATAAAGATAAAATATAAGCTATTATTTTTGTATTGTATAAAAAATGACTACAAAATATTAATAATTATTTTTTGTAATTTTCATTTTTTATATAAAGATAAAATATAAAGTACTATTTTTGTATTTTTCAAGTTTAAAATGACTATAAAATATTAATAAAATTATTTTTTGTAATTTTCATTTTTTTGTATAAAGATAAAAAATATAAATTATTATTTTTGTATTTTTCAAGTTTAAAATGACTACAAATATTAACAAAATTATTTTTTTTATAATTTTTCATTTTAAGGTAAAAATAAAATAAAAAATAAAAATTAGCTGAGATAGCTATATTAGGACTAAACTAAATATTTTATGTTAAAATATAAAAAATCTCGGGGAGGGTAAAACATCACATGTCTACAGTTACCCCTTTTTGGCTGGAAACACAAAGAGTTTTCACACAAAGAACTACTAGACAACTGTTTTGACACGATCCTTATTCGGAGAGACTAAAAACAAAATGAAAGGAAGAAAATGTGACAGAGTCCTAGTATCTGAGCTGCCTACATATCCTTGGCTATAAAGGAATCAAGTCACGTATAGTTCGGGAGTGAGTGAGATAATGGAGCATGCCGAGGTGAAGAGTCAGTCGAGGTTTCGGTCGGCGATCCTGATCAAAAATCAAAATTTGAAAAGGACTAACTTAGCATGTCAGCTATTAGTTACAAGATTCCTATCTATGAGTCTTATGAAGCTTGATCTTGAGTATTTGTTGGTTCTTCATGCGGACTCTAAATTTTAACCTTGATACTTGCTAGTTGTAGGTGCTAGTTCAATCTTCTCCGGCTTTCTGGATCAGGACCAGGCTTGCAGCTCTTGTGACCTCGATCATGCCTTGAATAGACCACATCTTTCCTCCACAACTGCACTTTGGATTCGGTTTTTCTTTTCTTTTATTCCCTTATTGTGACTAACTTCTTTCAATCATCTCAGCATGTTGACTCGCATTCTTAAGGCGAGCTTCTACTACTTCTAACTTGGATTAAATGCCAGGGATTTTTGTTGTAACCCTCTGCTCTCTGAGCGATATCCTACAACCAAAACAAATGAAATTTCCTACCCATCTTGAACTAGGAAGATTTGTGAGTCGTTAGGAATTTTTAGACCACTCCTATTACTGATGCAATGATGAGAGTAAACTAAAGACTAGACTAGGATGCGCGTTTCCTACGAGTAAAACTAAGAACTTTGACTAGCAAATGTGTCTGCTAAAATAAAACATGAATGAACCAGGCTTAGGAAGTGCGTCTCGATGAATTTAAATAACCAAGACTAGGAAGTGCGTCTCCTAGGGGTGAAAACTTCAGTGACTAAAACTAGGAAGTGCGTCTCCTATAAGAATGACTTGAAAGATCTTGATTAGGAAGTGTATCTCCCATGGTTGAACTAGAATGAACTAAACTAGGGAGTGCGTCTCCCAAGGGTGAATTTAAATTTAGAAAGTGCATCTCCTATACCGAACTATTGATTTTGGAAGTGCGTCTCCTATGGTGAAAATAAACTTAGGAAGTGCCTATCCTACGGGTAAAAATAAACTTAGGAAGTGTGTCTCCTATGGGTGAAACTTTAATGACTTTAAACTAGGAAGTGCATCTCTTATGTATGAAATCTTAATTTGGGAAGTGCGTCTCCTATGCATGAAAATAAACTTAGAAAGTGCATCTCCTATGGGTAAAAATAAACTTAGGAAGTGTGTCTCCTATGGGTGAAACTTTAATGACTTTAAACTAGGAAGTGCATCTCCTATGAATGAAATCTTAATTTAGGAAGTGCGTCTCCTATTCATAAAAATAAACTTAGGAAGTGTGTCTCCTATGGGTAAAAATAAACTTAGGAAATGCGTCTTCTATGAAACTTTAATGACTTTAAACTAGGAAGTGCGTCTCCTATGAATGAAATCTTAATTTAGGAAGTGCGTCTCCTATGCATGAAAATAAACTTAGGAAGTGTGTATCTTATGGGTAAAAATAAACTTAGGAAGTGCGTCTCCTATGGGTGAAATTTTAATGACTTTAAACTAGGAAGTGCGTCTCCTATGAATGAAATCTTAATTTAGGAAGTGCGTCTCCTATGCATGAAAATAAACTTAGGAAGTGCGTATCCTATGGGTAAAAATAAACTTTGGAAGTGCGTCTCCTATGGGTGAAACTTTAATTAAACTAGAAAGTGCGTCTCCTATGAATGAAATCTTAATTTAGGAAGTGCGTCTCCTATGCATGAAAATAAACTTAGGAAGTGCGTCTCCTATTGGGTAAAAATAAACTTAGGAAGTGCGTCTCCTATTGGGTAAAAATAAACTTAGGAAGTGCGTCTCCTATGGGTAAAAATAAACTTAGGAAGTGCGTCTCCTATTTGGGTAAAATAAACTTAGGAAGTGCATCTCCTATGGGTGAAACTTTAATAATTTTAAACTAGGAAGTGCGTCTCCTATGAATAAAATTTTAATTTAGGAAGTGCGTCTCCTCTGCATGAAAATAAATTTAGGAATTGCATCTCCTATGGGTAAAAATAAACTTAGAAAGTACGTCTCCTATGGGTAAAATAAACTTAGGAAGTGCGTCTCCTATGGGTGAAATCTTAATTTAGGAAGTGCGTCTCCTATGCATGAAAATAAACTTAGGAAATGTGTCTCATATGGGTAAAAATAAACTTAGGAAGTGCGTCTCCTATTGGGTAAAAATAAACTTAGGAAGTGCGTCTCCTATGGATAAAAATAAACTTAGGAAGTGCGTCTCCTATTTCCTCCTAAACCATTCCCTTCTTCCTGAATTACCTTCTTGCAGAACTGCTTCCTTTAAAACTCGTGTTGTCTTCCTTCGAAACTGTTGGGGATAACACTGTTGGGGATTATTTACTTACCTGATGGGGATAAAAATGTTATCAGCTGGGGACAACGTTGTTGAGGATAACACTGCTGGGGTATTTCATTTCTTCAAAACTTGTGCTTCACTCTTCTCAAGGCTATTGGGGATGACACTGGCCTTTTACTTTTTCTAAACACAAGTTTCATCCTTTTGTTCTGTCTGCTTAGGATACAACTATCTTTATTAACACTTGTTATTCTGGGGATAACACTGGTTCAAAGACCACTTCCCTTGAGGCTTGTCTTATCTTCCTTCTTCCGTAAGTGGGTACCTGACTTCCAAAAAAATTTTAAAATGAAAGGAAAATATTCTGCCCCAGTTTTATAATCTTCCTTGTGGCATGCCATTTCCTTTAACAGCTTCAAATCAAAGAAATTTTGTTAGTTTAAAACATGGTGGTTGGTTGTGATGCTCCTGCTGGGGATGGTTCTCCCCCTCTTTCCCTGCTCTGCGTTTCATTGTCAAAACTTGCTGGGGATGTTATTATTTGTTGGGGAGAATATTCTTGCTGGGGATAGTTTATTTTTCATGCTTCCCCACGCTGCTTGAGGAATCTTTATTCACAAGACTTTCACCATTGTTTTTCACTTGTAACCTAACCACCCAAATTCCTATGACAGTGACCTTGCTTGAGGATCTTGTATGTTTTACGGATGAACCATTTTATTCGTTCATCCTTGTCCTTGGAAATACCTTTTCTGCTGGGGATATTCCCCCTTCTTTTGTGGCGTATCTAGGGAACGGGCATTTCCCCGACGTTTGAGTCTCACTGGCCATTAACCTTCACTTTTTGATGGAGGTATCCTCCTTGACACTGATCCACCCCTTTGTCAATTACCTCTTATTGGGGAATATCCTTCTGGACACTGGCCTTGCGTTTATTCCCTTCTGACTTATACTATTTGGGTGTACCCATCAGATTTTGTCTTGCATATTTAGAAAGCTTATGGCAAATTTTAAAGTCATTTCTAAATTGTTCTGACCAAACGCACTCTAATGGGGAATTTTTTTATGAAAGGAAAAAGATAAAATGAAAAAAAATAGAAGACAAAGAAAAAGATAACAATCTAACAAGAGAAACTATAAAATAAAACCCTATCAAATGCGGATACCGACTCTAATGGTCATGACATATACATATGACCTATCCTCCGTCGTCAATCGTGTTTCAAGATTTATGTCTGGTGATTCCCATCTGATTCTCAATCTTTATTCGACTTGTAGTGCCCGAAGGGTTTTCACTATCAAACCTCTCTCATTTTATTTTTTCTCTCAAGCTTTCATCGCCTTATGGTGCCTGTGAAGGTTTTCACCGATAAGACTCTCTCATTTGTATAACTTCTCAGCTGGGGTTTCGGGTGTTGCCACTAAGTGTGACGATCCAAACGGTCATCACCTATTTTCCTCATCTGTTACGCGCTTCCGAGGCCTTGAAAACCTTATTTTATATTGCCTCGATTTACGTGCATAGTCCGGGCACGCAGCTGAAAAATATTTGTGTTAGAATATGTGAATTCTATGGAAAATTTGAATAATTTTGATATTAATGTTGATATAGTTGACTTCGGTCAATATTTTTGGTAAACAGACCCGGACCCGAGATCGAACGATCCGAGAAGGTCCGTAGGAAAATATGGGACTCGGGCATGTCGAGGCCTAGACCCCGAGATATGAATTTTTCTGTTAAATTGTTTTTCTGAAATTATTAAGAAAAATAGAAATGAAAATTTATTAAAAGACCATGGTATCGGGCTCGTATTTTGGTTCCGACGCCCAGTACAAGTCTTATATATTATTTTAGTACTTCATGCAAAGTTTGACGGAAATTGAATGTTGTTTAACGTGTTTTGAACCATGAGTTCCAAATTTGAAAGTTTATGAAGTTTAAAAGAAGAAATCATGAATTTGAGGCTCAATTATATGAAAACGATGTTATATTGGTGATTTGATCGCGCGAGCAAGTTCGCGGTATATTTTTGAGCTTGTGTGCATGTTTGGTTTGGAGCCCGAGGGCTCGGGTGAAGATTTGATAGGCCGTGAGAGCAAATTTTGAAAATTAACACAACTGGTTTTCCCCCCAACTGATATCTTCGCAATTGCGAAGAATCACTCGCAATTGCGAGAAGTCCCAAAATAGCCTGAGCTCGCAAATGCGAGAAAATTCTTCGTAAATGCGAAGAGGCCCAGAATTTCCCTTGGTTCGCAATTGCAAATAAATACTTGCAAATGCGAGGTTGACCAGAATTTCCCTTGGTTCGCAAATGCGAACAAGTACTCCCAAATGCGATGCCCGCAGCCCAGGAACTATTGTGTTCGCAATTGTGAAAATATGTTCTCAATTCCCATAACCGCAGTTGTTGCAATTTTATACTTGAACAATTTTAAACCCCTTTTTCACTATTCTTTATAAAACCCAAAACACAATAGACAATTTTTCAAGAGCAATATCACTCCAAATCACTTGTAAGTCGATTTTCACTCAACTCCTTCAATTCCTAACATGTTTTCCATGAGAAATCATTAAACATGTTTTCCATGAGAAATCAAAGGGTTTTATGGTTGAAATTGTTGTTTTTGGGTAGAACATAGGTTTTTCATAAATTGGGGAGTTGGACCTCGATTTGAGGTCCAATTTCGAAACAAATCATACAATTGAACTCGTGATGGAATGGGTAACTGGATTTTGGTCCGAACCCCAAGTTTCGACCACGTGGACCTGGGGGCGTTTTGGGAAATTTTGAGTAAAACTTTGAGAAAACTATTTTTATGCATCCAAACCAATCTATATAGTATTTATTAAAGTAATTGAACCAATTGTGATTAGATTCGAGCGAGTTGAAGGCTGATTTGCGAGGTAAAACGATAGTTGAAGGTTATTTGGACTTCAAAACTTTGAGGTAAGTGTTTGATCTATCCTATCTTGAGGGAATAGGATTGAGTGTAATAATTTGCTAATTGCTATGTGATCGAGTGCGTTGTATAGGCGTGTTGACGAGCATCTATGCACCGGAGTCTAGCATGACCGTGAGTCATTTGTTGACACATGTTGTGAGCTAATGTGGAATTTTCCTAAGTCATATTCTTGAGCCCTTGCCGGGTTGTAAAGATTGATTATTATTTTTCTTGCCGGCACTTGGTTATGTTGTTGATGTTGTTCCCTTGCCGGGATATTGGTATGACCGTTGTTACTCCCTTCCCGGGACGGTATATGTTACTTGTTTCATTCTTTTGCCCATTGACTGTGATTGTTATTTGGGTGAGGAAGAGTGATAATGCATGAAGGGTGATGCTGTGCCATTTTTGAGTTGTGTTATGCACGAAGGATCATTCCGGGCCATGTTTATTATTAATGCACGAAGGAACATTCTGTGTCGTTGTTGCTTAAATCATGCACGAAGGATCATGCCATGCCCTGAATGTGAGGATGAGAGTAAAAGCACGAAGGGTGATGCCGTGCACTTTTATTTGCTTATTTGGTGAGGATGAGAGTAAAAGCATGAAGGGTGATGCCGTGCAACCATTCAATTTCTTGTTTTGTGATAACTGTTTCTGCTACACTATGTTTTTACCTTACTGATTAATTATGTGTTTCCGATTGTGCTCCCCCAGCATGTTCCCTCTTTTGTTATCTATTTTGCTCAATATCTCTGTTATTCTATGGTATATACATATATAGAACTGCACAGGTTTATGTGAGTGTCTTGTCCTAGGTTTGTCACTACTTCGCCGGGATAAGCTAGTCACTTACCAGCACATAGGGTCGGATTGTGTTGATACTACACTTCTATGCGTTTTTGCATAGGTCCAGGTTTTGAGCAGGAGCAGCAGCAGTAGTACGCTAGCGGGATTATTGTACTTCCGAGACTGAGGTAGCTTGCAGGCGTCTACAGGCCCGACGTCTCCTCTATTTGATTTTATTATTGATGTGGTCTCATTGTTTCGAGACAGACGGTTATTATTTATTTCTTTTAGACCATTATGTGTAGTTATTCCTTAGTAGTTCGTGAGTTTGTGTCTCCACATCTTGGGTAGAGGATTTATTATCGAGTATTTCACACTATTATTCGGTTTTTATTTAAAAGACTTCCGCATTTAAAGTTATTACTATTATTCATGCTATTAAATATGAGAACAAGATAGTTGTGTATATGTAAATATGGTGAGTAAATTGGCTTGCCTAGCTACCACGAGTAGGCGCTATCACAATTCTGGTGGTGGGGGAATCCGGGTCGTGAGAAGTTGGTATCAGAGCTCTAGGTTGCATAGGTCTCACAACTCATGAACAAGGTTAGTAGAGTTTGAGGGGTAGGTACGAAGACATCTGTACTTGTCCTCCAGAGTCTATTGAGTTAGGAAAAGTCTCTCATTTTTTCCTTCTTGTCGTGCGATTTGTTCCTCAAATACTGATTGAATTTCTACTCTGGCCTTTTGTAGATGGTGAGAACACGCGCTTCTTCATCCGCTGATCAGCAACCTGAGCCCTAGGCAGCTCCCGCGAGGGGCTGCGGCGGAGGTCGTGTTGAAGGCCGTGGTAGGGGCAGAGCTCAGCCCCAGACAGCGGTTCCAGAGGTGGAGCATCATGTTGAAATTGGTGAGGAGGTTCCAGCCCCAGCAGCTTCAGTAGGCCCAGCTCAGGTCCCAGGAGAGGTCTTATTTACCCCGGATCTTCAGAAGGCTCTGGTCTGAATAGCGGGTTTTATGGACAGTGTCGCCAGAGCAGGCTTGCTACCAGTTGCACCAGCCACTTCTCAGGCTGGAGGAGGGGTTCAGACTCCTGTTGCACGTACTTCGGAGCCAGTAGCTCCCAAGGCTCAGGTGCCAGTAGTTCAGCCAGCAGTGGCCACTCAAACATGCATTACAGCTCAGGCCGGAGATGGAACGGCCATGACTTCTGATGCTCTATGGATACTTGCTCGGTTATCCAAGCTTTTTACCACCACTTTCAGTGGTGCCCTATCATAGGATCCACAAGACTTCTTATTCAGTTGCCATGAGATTCTCTAGACTATGGGAATAGTGGAATCCAACGGGGTTGATTTTTTCACTTTCAGGCTTGCAGGATCCGCCAAGACTTGGTGGAGAGATTTCTATTTGATTCGACCAGCAAGGTCCCCAGCTCTAACATGGGACCAGTTTGCGGAGCTATTTTTGGAGAAGTTTCTCCCTGTTACCCAGCGGGAGGCACTTCGGAGGCAGTTTGAGCACCTCCAGCAGGGTTCTATGACTGTTTCCTAGTATGAGACGAGGTTTGTGAATCTGGCACGTCATGCGGTTGTGATATTTCCCTCAGATCGGGAGAGGGTCCACAGGTTTATAGATGGGCTAAATCAGTCGATCCGACTTCAGATGGATATGGGAGTTGGAAGTGATATATCTTTTCAGGAGGCGGCTAATGCAGCTCATAGGGTTTAGATGGCTCTTGCTCGGGGAGGTATTCATGCTTCAGACAAGAGGCCTCGTCATTCCGACAGATTTAGTGGTGCCTCATCTGGAGGCAAGGATTCTTATGATAGGGGCCAGTCTTCCAGGCCTTTTCAGTCAGCTCTCCAGGTTTCGCAGGGTGGTTTAGGTGATTGTGGGTTTAGTGAGCAGTATTCAAATCAGTATCCCATCAGTGCTCAGCCTCTTCAGAGTGTTCGTGGGGGCCATTCAGGTCGTCAGGGTCAGCAGTCCCAGCAGCCAAAGTGTTGTTACAGTTGTGGTGACCCAAGTCATCTTGTCTGGTTTTTCCCTCGAGCATCGGACAACACTAAGCAGTAGGGTCCTCGCCCCATGATTCAGGCCCCAGCTAACCCATAGCCTACCCAGCCAGCCAGGGGTGATGGTAGGGATCGTAGGGGTGGAGGTCGAGACTGTAGAGGTGGAGACCGTCCCGCCAGAGGTAGAGATCAGCCGGTAGATGACAGTCCCAGATACATAGTTCAGAGGGGTGGTGTCGATCCCCAATTTTATGCCTTACCAGCTAGGCCAGAGGTAGAGGCGTCAAATGTTGTGATTACAGGTACCATTCTGGTTTGTGATAGAGGTGCTTCAGTATTATTTGACCCTGGGTCTACATATTTATATGTGTCTTCCTACTTTGCACCATGCCTGGCCATGCCTAGCTATGCCCTGGACATTCCAGTCTCTGTGTCTACATCGGCGGGTGACATTATAGTAGCCAACCGGGTGCATCGTTCGTGCGTGGTTATATTTGAGGGTCTTGAGACCCAAGTTGATTTATTACTATTAGACATGGTAGACTTCGATGTTATATTGGGGATGGACTGGTTGTCCCCGTATCATGCTAGCTTCGAGGTAGTTGAAAATCCATGAGAAGAATTATCCGATTCATGACCTTGAGTTAGCAGCAGTTGTTCATGCCTTAAAAATTTGGAGGCATTATATATATGGTGTGGCGTGTGAGGTATACACGGATCACATGAGTCTTCAATATTTATTCAAGCAAAAAGAGTTAAATGTGCGACAGAGGAGATTGTTAGAGTTGCTAAATGATTATGATGTTACTATCTTGTATCACCCATGTAAGGCCAATGTGGTGGCTGATGCGTTAAGTAGGAAGTCTGCCAGCATGGGTAGTCTCGCTGATGTTCCGGTCAGCCAGAGTCCGCTCGCTCTAGATGTTCAGGCCTTAGCCAATCGGTTCGTGAGACTAGACATTTTTGAGCCTAACAGGGTGTTAGCCTGCACGGTCGCTCATTCTTCTCTATTGGAGTGTATCCGTGAGAGGCAGTTCGATGATCCTTATTTGCGAAACCTGAGGGATACTGTGCAACGGGGAGGTGCTACGAAGGTAACCTTAGATGATGACGGAGTATTAAGATTGTAGGGGCGAGTTTGTGTGCCCAACATTGAGGGGATTCAAGAGCTGATCTTAGCGGAGGGCCACAATTCGCGGTATTCTATTCACCCGGGCGCCGCAAAGATGTTTCAGGACTTGCGACAGCACTATTGGTGGCGTAGGATGAAGAAGGACATTGTCGCGTATGTCGCTCGATGTCTAAACTATCAGAAGGTTAAATATGAGCATGATAATAGGTGAATTTGACAATATTTATGCCCAAAATAATCACACTTTGTTGTTGAATTGATATTGTTTATGATGACAAAATGCTTTTATTAGTGTTTATTGGTGTGTTATAGGTACACATGAACCATTGGAGACTAAAGGAGCTATTTTAGAGTCATAGGATGGTAAAAAGGCCAAGTAAAGAGTTGAAGTGAAGTTGGCTTGAAAAATTGAAGTAAGATTCCGGATTACTGTTCATCTGCGGTTCACTCGCGACCGCGGATGAACCGCGGAAAAACATGCTCGCGGAACTATTGGAGATTCAGAGGAGTGCTCTGTTCGCGGTTCGCTCGTGACCGCGAACGAACCGCGGAAGATGCTAAAAATTTTAAGGCTAATTTTGTACAAACGTAATTTTTAAGACCTAAACCCTCTATATAAACCTAGATTTCGCCCAAGAGAGGCAAGCATTGTATTATTACCTACTGTTGCAAGATTATTAGTAAGAAAGAACTCTCTCAACTTATTTCTTTCTTTTATATTAATTCTTTAATTATGAATTCAATTATTATTCTTGTTTCTTTGATCATGAGTAGCTAATTCCTTATCTAAGGTTTTGATGGAACCTATTGAGTGATGAACTTCTAGTTTATGTGATTACAAATTGTTAGCTAGATTTCTATTTGTTCAACTTTGTTCTTGTTGTAGTTAATTGGTACAGCTCCCAACTGTGCCTATTTAGTGTGCATAACTTGGAAAAGAGTGCATATTTAGGTATATTGTTGAACAACACCACACCTAGGTTATTAGAGGAATCTATAACTTTAGGCGTAAAGGTGGGATTAGGAATAACAAAATCTTGGGTGCAATCTTAAGTGAACTATTCAAATTAAAGCTAGCTATGGTAGCTCGGGAGAGTGCACTAGTAACTTATTGTAGTTGCTCGGGAGAGAATTACGGTAAAAATAGCGTTCATAATTGATAGAATATATTGACAATTTGTATGAGCATAAATCGAAGGGATTCCATCAATAGAGGAAATCAATACCTTAGCCTTTCTCTATATTATTTACCTAACATTCAATTCTTTCTTTTAAGTCTTTAATTCTTGCAAAAGTTAGTTATTAGAAAACCCTCACAAAAATATACTCAAAGTTTGGGAACTTGCTTCAGAAGTGTTCTTGGGTTGTGAAAGTTGCAGTTGGTAGGTTAATTCCCTGTGGGATCGATTCTGGACTTATTTGACCAGGTTATATTGACTACGACCGTTGTTTGGACGTGAATCAATTTTGGCGCCGTTGTCGAGGAATTAACGAAATTATCAATTGCCATTGACAGAACTACAAGATTCTTGTGTAGTCATGTTCTTTCTACACTTTACTTTGAAATTTTTTGCGGTTGTTGAATTGGGTACTCAGGTGCATGCCTAGAAAATCTGCAAGGACTGGAGAACTAATTGAAGGACTCTCAGACCCCAAGCAAACTTTCCGGGCACGTAACAGGGGCTATCAAACAAATTCAGTAATCTCAGCAACCAATTAAACTAAGCTTCGACATGGGTGATGTGAATAACCCAAACCAGCAAGCTGGGTTAAACATGCAAAAGGCGCAGGAGGCACATGAAGGTGCACTATTTGACTGGGCACAACCCACGGCGGATAATTTGGCAACTGCCATCATTGTGCCAGCAATTCAAGCTGAGTCTTTCCAGATTACTAACAACATGCTACACTTGTTGCAAAACAAGGGACTATTCTCTGGGTCTCAGGTTGAAGATCCATAACAGCACCTGAAGAACTTTCTCTCAATATGCAAGACACAGGCAACCGAATGTGACACCAGAAGCTATCTGACTATTGCTATTTCCATTCTCAGTTACAGGGGCTGCGCAAGTATGGCTAAAATCACTCCCTATAAACTCTATTGCAACTTGGGATGAGTTAGTCAAGCAATTCCACAACAAGTTACATCCACCTAATAAGACAGCTCAGCAAATTGATGAGATTGTGAGCTTCAAGCAGAAACCAATGGAGACATTACATGAAACTTGGGGCAGATTCAAAGGTATGCTGGTTATGTGTCCTCACCATGGGATTCCTGAGCAGATGTTGGGTCAAAGGTTCTACATGGGGCTTTCAGATAGTATGAAGAATATTGTAGATGCTTCAGCAGGTGGGGCTTTTCTGAGCAAGACTTGGAGAGAAGGCCAAAATTTGCTTGACAAGCTGGCTCAAAACTCCGGGTGGACGACCAGGAATGCTCCTATCACTCCAATGGTACACTCTGTACCTCCGAATCCATTCAACACTATGGAGGAGAACATGGCAACTTTATTGACACAAATGAGCATCCTGACAAAGAAGGTGGAAGAATCTGGGGTCAAGCAGCAGGTTCACATTGTAGACACTACCAATGGTGGTATATGCACATCTTGCATTAGCCAACCCATAGGTAATCCATGGGATGCAGACCAAGAACATCATCACCAGCATGAAGATATGAACTATGTAGCAAATTATGGAGGGCGGCGACAGGGTAACCAGAGTTGGGGTCAGCAGGCTCCACAGCAGTACAGGCCTCCTCAACTACAGCATAATGTAGCAGGTATGAGGCCACCAAACAACATGGCTCCATATCCTAGACCTCAGAATTTCAGCAATCAGCAGCAGGGATATCATCTACCTCCACCTCAGCATGAGGGTAGACATGACGATGGGTTCGCAAGGTTGGAAACTGTGATGCAGCATGTAATTGGGTCAAATGCCAAAACTAATGAAAGGATGGATGCACATGACGCAGCTATCAAGAACATGGAAGTGTAGATAGGCCAGATTGCTATGTCACTTAACATTCGTCCTCAAGGGACATTGCCTGCAGACACACAAACAAACCTGAAAGATCAAGTCCCAAAGCAGCCGATTGCAGTTAATGTGAGAAGTGGTAGAGATCTTGATGCTGAGCAGGAACAAGAGAGAAGCAACGCACAGGATGAGACACTCACTCCAGTGCCCATTGAACTGGATGAGTCTACCGGGTTGACAGAAGTTACAGTCCAGCCAGTAGCTGAAAATAAAGATGTGCAGCAGGGAACGGAGAAAGTAGCTAAACAGGTAGAGCAGCAGGTTGAAGAGAAAGTGATAGAAAAAGAAAAGTCCCAAGTGATTGGGAAGAAGAGGCCTCCACCACCATTCCCCCAAAGGTTGTCCAAGCACCAGAAAGAAGAGCAATACAAAAAGTTCTTTGATATGCTCAAGCAAATCCAGGTAAACATTCCTTTAATTGAAGCTTTGAAAGAAATGCCTAGGTATGCTAAGATGATGAAAGATTTGATGTCGCGGAAATTTGATTTCCAAGACTTGGCCACCACTCTTGCTCAAACTTGTAGTGCAGTGGTTTCTAGACCCATTGCAGAGAAGCTATCTGACCCAGGTAGCTTCACCATTCCATGCACTATAGGAAATTTTTCCTTTGCAAAGGCATTATGTGATTTGGGGGCAAGCATAAATCTTATGCCCTTGGTAATTTATAAGAGGCTAGGCATTGGGAGAGCCAGGCCTACCTCTATGTTATTGCAGCTTGCTGACATGACGGTTAAGCATCCATTTGGTATATTAGATGATGTGCTCATCCAGGTGGGGAAGTTCGTGTTTCCGGCCGATTTTGTGATTCTTGACTGCAAGGTGGACGAGGAAATTCCTATAATCTTAGGAAGACCATTCCTAGCCACCGGGAGAGCTTTGATTGATTGTGAGACTAGGGAACTCAAGATGAGGTTGAATGATGAGGAGATCATATTCAATGTGCAAAAATCCATGAGGCGCCCTAGTGAGTTTGCGAATTGCTATCTTATTGATGCGGTTGATGTGATCATGGAGACAGACGATTTAGAATTGACCACTGAAGATCCACTTCAAGCATACCTATTGAACTTTGAAGAGGTAAATGGTAAAAGTCTAGCAGAATGGGTGCTATCTGTGGAAGGCAAGGGGTTTTGGGAGAGATGGCTGGAATTCAAGCCTCTACATTTAGAGAAAAGAGAGACCCCTCCTGCAAAGCCATCCATAGAAGAGCCACCAAAGCTGGAGCTTAAACCACTACCATCTCATCTGAGGTATGAATTTCTAGGTCCTAACTCCACTTTACCTGTTATTATATCATATGGTTTATTAGATGTGCAGGCTCAAAAGCTTATACAGGTACTGAAAGAATGCAAGACTGCCATTGGGTGGACCATGGCAGATATAAAAGGGATCAACCCCACATACTGCATACATAACATTCTCCTGGAAAGGGGCACAAACCTTCCAGGGAACATCAAAGAAGGTTGAACCCAAACATGAAGGAAGTGGTGAAGAAAGAGGTAATAAAGTGGCTAGACGCGGGAATTATTTTCCCAATCTCTGATAGTAGCTGGGTTAGCCCAGTTCAATGTGTGCCAAAGAAAGGTGGTATGATGGAAGTGAAAAATGAGAATAACAAATTGATCTCAACAAGAACCGTCACCGGGTGGAGAATATGCATGGACTACAGGAAGCTGAATCTGGCCACCCGCAAGGACCACTTCCCACTTCCCTTCATTGATCAGATGCTTGACAAGTTGGCAGGGAGGTCAGACTTTTGCTTCCTGGATGGGTACTCGGGGTACAATCAAATCTCCATAGCCCCTGAGGACAGAGAGAAGACCTCTTTCACATGCCCATATGGCATTTTTGCCTTTAGGAGGATGACATTTGGACTATGCAATGCACCTGCCACATTCCAAAGGTGCATGATGGCTATATTCACCGACACGGTGGAAGACATTATGGAGGTGTTCATGGATGATTTCTCAGTGGTAGGGAATTCATTCAATGGATGCCTTGTCAATCTGACAAGAGTGTTGAAACGGTGCATGGAGACAAACTTAGTACTAAACTGGGAGAAGTTCCATTTTATGGTACAAGAAGGTATAGTATTGGGGCACTAGGTTTCGAGCAAAGGTATTGAGGTAGATCGAGCTAAAGTAGATGTCATTGCAAAGTTGCCTCCACCAACATCCGTCAAACCCTCTTTGTAAGTTACTTGAAAAAGATCACCCCTTTATTTTTTCTGATGAATGCAGGATTGTTTTTGAGGAGCTGAAGAAGATGTTGGTCACAACACCCATCATCATTGCCCCCGACTGGGAGCAACCGTTTGAACTAATGTGTGATGCAAGTGATTATGCAGTGGGGGCAGTGCTTGGCCAAAGGAAAGACAAGCTGATGCATCCAATCTATTA
This sequence comes from Nicotiana noctiflora, assembly GCA_032618575.1. NCBI lineage: Eukaryota > Viridiplantae > Streptophyta > Magnoliopsida > Solanales > Solanaceae > Nicotiana > Nicotiana noctiflora. Next base: position 246,236 of record JASVEL010002767.1, read on the forward strand.
TGCTAGTAGAATATTGAGTGGAGCACAACTGAACTACATAGTGACGGAAAAGGAGATGCTAGCGGTAGTGTTCGCGTTCGACAAATTCAGGTCCTATCTCATAGGATCCAAGGTAATTGTATACACTGACCATGCAGTTTTGAGGTACTTAATTGATAAAAAGGACTCTAAGTCGCGCCTAATTCGTTGGGTGCTGCTTCTATAAGAGTTCGACCTTGAAATACGTAATAGAAAGGGCACCGAAAATCAAGTCACTGATCATTTGTCACGACTTGAAGGAGCTGAAATTGTCAAAGAGAGTGGAGAAATTCTGGAAACCTTTCCATACGACCAGCTGCTCACCACCACTCTCCTTGAAGCGCCATGGTATGCAGATTATCCAAATTACATGGCCAGCGGTATTATTCCTCGGTCCATAGGAAAAGATTTTTTCGTGAATGTCAGCTGTATTATTGGGATGAACCCTATTTGTTTAGGATATGTCTCGATAACATGATCCGGAGATGCGTCCCCGAGATCGAACAGTCTTCTGTTTTGCAGGCATGTCATGCTTCAGCATATGGTGGTCAATTTGGAGGAGTGCGAACAACCGCCAAGATACTTGAGGTCGGTTTCTATTGACCAACGATGTTTAAAGATGCACACTTGTGGGTGAAAGGTTGCAACGAATACCAACGCACCGGGAACATCTCCCGGCTTCACGAGATGCCAATGAATCCAATTCAACAAGTGGAAGTGTTTGACGTTTGGGGAATAGACTTTATGGGGCCCTTTGTCAGCTCATACGGCAATAAGTACATACTTGTTGCGGAAGACTATGTGTCCAAATGGGTGAAAGCTGTAGCATTACCCACAAATGATGCTAAGGTGGTGGTGGGATTTCTGAAGAATAACATTTTCACCCGTTTCGGGACTCCAAGGGCAATCTTTAGTGATGGGGGTACACATTTTTGCAACCGGGCATTTGAGAAATTATTGGCCAAATATGATGTGAAACACCGAGTTGCTACTCCATATCACCTGTAGACTAGCGGGCAAGTTGAGGTCTCCAACAGGGAGATAAAGAGTGTATTAACACAAACAGTGAATGCCACGAGGACCGACTGGTCCAGCAAGCTCGATGATGCATTATGGGCATACAGGATAGCATTCAAGACACCAATCGGCATGTCACCATACAAATTGGTGTTTGGGAAAGCTTGTCATTTACCTGTGGAACTAGAGCACAAAGCATGGTGGGCACTGAAACAATTAAATCTCGGCTGGGATGAAGCGGGGAAATCTAGAATGACCAGGTTGCACGAGTTAGAAGAATTCCGGTATCTGGCCTTCGAGAGCACAAGACTATACAAAGAACGGATGAAGTGGATTCACGACCAGAACATCATAGAACGTAACTTCAAAACTGGGGTCAAGGTACTTTTATATAACTCAAGATTACGGTTGTTCCAGGACAAATTAAAATCAAGGTGGTCAGGCCCTTTTCGGGTAATTGAGGCATTAGATTCGAGCGCTATGGAAATTCAAACCATTGATGGGTCACGCATATTCAAAATAAATGGACAGTGGTTGAAACTTTATGTTGGCATGGATGACATCGAGGATAAGGTGGAACTACAGTTAGAGGAACCTCAAAGGTCTAGAGAGCCTTGAAATGCGCTAAGTTGAGTCGTGCCACGGCGTTAAATTAGGCGCTACGTGGGAGGCAACCCACGAACTTGTTGGAAGTATACTCATTATAGTTAAACAACAACAACAACAACCCAGTATATTCCCGCAAAGTGGGGTCTGGGGAGGGTTATATGTAGGCAGGCCTTACCTCTACCCAAGAGGGCAGAGAGGCTGTTTCCAATCGACCCTCGGCGCAGGGAAAAGAAAAGAAAACAAAAACAAAAATGAAACAACATTAGTTACACCAGCATACATCGTATAAATAATTAACTAACTATAAGAGACATAAAAATCTGTTGCTGCCAGGCGAAAAGCTCAGAGGAGCCAATTTTTTGCGGTTCGTCCGCGGTCGCGGACGGACTGCGGAAAATTAGGCTCTATGAATCTGATTGTTCGTGGTTCGTTCGCGACCGCGAACGGACCGCGAACGACCACGAATGATCATGTCAGGTCTGCTGCCAATAGAAATAAAAAAAATTTAATCCCTCCCTCCTCTTTTAACTACCCTAAAAACATAACCCCCACCCCATTCCCCCCACAAATCAGCCGCCCCTTTCTCCCATATATCCCTCTATCTCTAAAATTCTCTCCTCCTTCTCTCTACTCCATCTCTTCAATTCTTCTCCCAACAACCCCTCTACATAAATCTTCTTCATCTTCTACACTTCTCCAACACTTAAGAGTAAGTTTTCTTCTTTGTTTTTCCTTTCTTTTTTCTTTTTCTCTCTAATTTTATCATTAGTTTTGTAGAAGTAATTAGTTTACATTATTATAGTCTAATTGTAGAATTGTATAATATATTGCTAGTAGTAGTAGATTTTATAGAAATTAATTTGTTTGTGTAGTATACTACTAGTATGATTATTGTTGGTTTTGTTGGTATTGGTGGTATTGTTGGTATTGTTGGTATTGTTGGCCTTTTTGGTATTGTTGGTAGTATTGGTATTGTTGGGTCTCCAATATAGTTAATTGTGTTAAATTTGTTATTTTGGAGACCCAATGTGATGAATGATATAGTTGGTGATTTGGTTAGCCAATGTGGGCAATTGTATGTTGTAGTATTTGGTTGTCGAATTTTTAGGGGAGATATTGCCCAACTTGTTAGTTGTTTGTTGTTGTATAAAATTGGAGATGGTGTAGGTTTAATAGGGTCATGTTAGATTGCCAAAAGAAATAAGCGTGGGGTGCGTGAGGTGACTTGGTGAATTTATTAGATAAGTGGTTAATTGTAGGAGTTATGGGATGATAGCAATAAAGAGAATATTGTGGTAGTCCACGGATGGTGAAGACTGAGTAGCCAACCGATGTTCTAACATTATGGAATTTTTTTTTGGTTGTTTCTCTTTTGTGCGGGATTATGGCTCCTAAAAGATCAAGGCATGCAGCAAGATCGTCTAGGCAACCAACCTATGATGAGTCTAGGTTCACAGGCGAGGAGGCAGAAGCTGACTTCCATGCCAAGGCTACTAAAGCTTGGCTCCAGGAAATTGAAATCGACAGGCTAGCTATTCGGACTGAAAAGGCCAAGATATATGATGAGATCCGCCGCCGCGAAATGGAGTTCCTATTCGACGCACCGGCCATCGTGAACAAGATGCTGGTTAGGGATTTTAATGCTAGTGCTCCCTACGGGATGGCCAGGACGGTCTTCATCCGAGGTAAGTATATCTGGGCCAAAGTTCCTACTATCAGGCAGAGTCTTAGACTGCCCGCCTTTTCTGGCGACGTGGACTACTACCACGATAGGCCTGGTGTCACTTGGGACACCTTAATTGAGGCCTTATGTGTTGATGGTATCCCAGTCTGGATAAGAAACAAAACTCTCCACTCTAACTGTTTCACCCACACTATTAAATGCTGGTTCACAATCATATGTAACCGGCTCTTGCCCTCAAGCAACACCACTGACGTGAACTTCAATAGGGCATTACTAACATGGTGCTTTGTCACCCAGCGGGACGTTGACATCGCCCGCCTGATTAGTGATGAGATGGTGCTGAGGGGACCCCTCAAAGCCAAGGGTTTCTATTACCCATCTCTCGTCACTACTCTATGTCTCGGCCATCGGACCCCGGTCCTTGCCACGGATGGTGATCTCCCTCCAAAAGCTCCATTCAGAGCTTCTCAAATCGGGGTGGGCTGTGACAATGACCCAATTGACTTGGATGCTGAGGTTAACCATGTGCCAGTTGTCCGGGCCAGGCATTCTACTGACTCAGTTGGACCTTCTAGGCACGCTCATCATGGAGCGGGCATGTCTAGGTCCGAGTCCACTAGCCCTATGCTTAGGTCTATGGAGGAGGAGGTTGCGGACTTACGCACCTCCGTGGATGGATTACATATGCGCTTAGACGCGATGTCATAGAGGCAAGCTCGGTCGGAAAACAGATTCATGGCATGGTTCCGAGCACTTGGTCGAGCATGTCACGTCGACCCCTCCACCGTCTTCGACTCCGAGTGAGTCACAGGTAAGTTTTCTTGCGCTTTAGAGGTATATTTTTATTATTATGTCATGAGTACATGACATGATTTTAAGTGTGAGGTGGGAAACTTATCTTGTATATGTTGTACATAGTAGTAGTAGTTGTAGTTGTAAATAATATTAGCTGGCTTGGCCCGATGATGGACACTTGGCGACGGGTTTCTTAAGGTCTAAGTCAAAATAAAAACACAAACAAAATCAAAAATTTGAAAAAATCCAAAAATATAAATAGAGGGCTCTTTCTGATGATGGACTATTTAGGACAAGTACTCTTGAGGGAAGTAGTCCATGTAGGAAGTTTTCTTTCTTTTATTTTCTTTTTCTAGGTAGTGTATCACCTCCCCCTTGGTTTTTCTTTTGACCACGGTTCTTTTCCAAGGGTTTTAATTGAACCGGGTTAGGTAGATTTTTCTTTTTAGGATTAGAGGGTAAAAGGTTAACATGTAACCCCAAGTATGCACATTAGTAAAACTTAATTGAACTTGAGAATGTATTATCTAAGCTTGACTGTAGATTCTAAGATATGCCTTAAATTGCACAATACAACTTGCTTGAACATTGATAGGACTTTGTAGATGAACTGGATTCTAAATGAGTTGCATGCTATGTGTGTGTGTGTGATGTTACTTACATTATATATTTTACATGATACCTAGAACTTGTCGTGTGTGTTTGCAAAGCAAAATAGAAGTTGTTTGGTTGTAGAAAGGATAGAGGCATTTTTTTATGTAACCCCATAAATCAATAGACATGAATTCACCCGTACATAATATCATAGTTAACCCCTTTGAGCTTAAAGCCTATTCTTTGATAACCCTTGAATGTTCATGAAAAATCAAAATCTTATACTGTTCTACTTTACCTCCTAGAAGCACTTGTGTTGTAATGAATATGCAAAAGTCAAAGTGTGGGGTGAAGGGAAGTTGAAAAAGGGAAAATCAAGATTGAATGGTAAACAATGGTGAACTGGCAAAATAATGTAAATGCGTTGCAATGCAATGATAAAAAAAAGAGTTATATCAATGTATATATGTAAATTAGAAAGGCCAGTTACACCAACAAAAGAAAATTGGGGGATTAAAAGCAAATAAAGGTGAAGGAATGTTTAAGGGAGAAAGAAAAGAAAAGTGCTTAGGGAGGTTAGCCACTATACCCAAAAGGTATCTACCCGTCCCGTAGCCAACATTACAACCCTTAAAGACCTCTTGATCTATGATTGAATAACTCGATTAGTGGAGTATTACACTAGGGGCAAGCCTATGTGTCACGACCCCAAATCCGGTCGTGATGGCGCCCAGCACATTGCTAAGCCAGTCTGACCAATCAATATCAACAATGGAGCTAGAAGCTCTCTTTAACCCATTTAAGCATTTCAAAATATGAAACAATAGTAATACTTATACCAACCGCGGGGAAACCAAATCCCAAAATATACTAACTCCCATAGACCGAGGGGTCGAGAGTCATGAGCCTCTACTGAACGTAAGTGTATAAAGGTTTGCAAAAATACCAAGTGCGGAAAGAAATGTCAATACAAAATCAAAAGACAGTAGGAAGGAATATCGGGTCCTGCGGACTCTGCAGCTACCTCGTATATCCCACGGATATCGCCTCTGACAGCTACTGGATCACTGCTGAGAGGTACCTAGATCTGCACACAAGGTGCAGGGAGTAAAATGAGTACTGCCAGACTCAGTGGTAATAAACAAGGGTAAGACAGCGCAGATAAGAAATCCGCAATAAAGCACTATGTAAAACTATAATCAGCTACCCTGTCATAGAATCAATATTCACTGTACCTGTACCAACAAATACCAATAAATAGCATAACAGCTAGCAGATGTAGCTAAATGCAATGCAATGTATGATATGACCGCTACGGCGCGTAGCCCGACTCCAATTTTGGGTACCCGTGCTCACCTGTGGGGGTTCAGACTCCGGAGGGGCTCCTTCAGCCCAAGCACATCTCATAGAGATTTACTGCGGCGTGCAGCCCGATCCAACATATATATCTCGCTGCGGCGTGCAGCCCGATCCACTACTAGTCAGCTAATATGCAGATACAGCCTCGCAGGCTCAAAAGTAGTTTTTGAAAACTCTTTTATCATTTTTCGGTTGGAAAACAGTAATATCAAGTTCCAGAGATTGGAATTAGCATAATAACAAAAATAGTTGCGGACTAGTAGTAAACTAGCATGTCTATATGATAAGACAATGATAACGATCCTCGCGGGATCCAATAACTGGCTCACGGCCCACAAGTATACTCAACCGCCCAAGAAGGGGTTCAACGGCTCGAGAATAGCCAATAATACAGTATCAACAGGTCGGACTAATATATAGTCTCCAGTTCATGATCGACCCCGCACTCTCAAGAGTGTGCGTGTCTCGTCGCTATACAGCGTCACAAAGTGGTATACCGGGGTTTCGAACCCGCTGGTCATCACCCACATCTATTACTCACCTCAATACAGCGTGACGACTATTCCGCGATGCCCTTGCCACGAGAATCAAGCTCCGCACGCGTAGAATCTGATCAAATACAGTAGAAACACAACAAATTAGGCCAATGGGATGACACCCAATCAATATAACTCAATTTACATCAAAATTCCCAAAGTTGTCAAAACCCGACTTTCGGTATGCTTGTCGAAAAATTACAAAAGTCACATATTCGGAACCCTCATCTCGATACGAGTCTAAGCATATCAATTTTACCAAATTCGGACTCCATTTGGCCATTCAAAACCTTGATTTTCTAAAGTTCAAGCCTAGGGCTAAATCCTCCATAAATTACCCCAAATTCCTCCATTTTCATGATATAATTGCATAATATTACCAATACTAATCATAGTTTAAGTCCATAGTTGATTACCTGATGATTTCACTTGAGTTTCTCTTCAAAATCGCCCAAATCGCCTCTAAAGCCGAGACCCAAATGTGTGAAATGTTCTGAAATTTTTCTAACTTCCGATACACTTAACTCACAGCGATTTTCGCTTCTGCGGATACAATTCCGCCCCTGCGGAACCGCTTCTGCGACCTTTTGGTCGCTTCTGCGAACCCAGGCCCTTTTGGCCATTTCCGCACTAGCGATCAAGGGACCGCCCCTGCGCATCCGCTTCTGCGGAAATTAGTCCGCTTCTGCGGAATGATCCGCTTCTGCGACCAAGAGTCCGCTTCAGCGGACTCGCCTCCGCGATCAATCACCCGCTTCTGCGGACCTCCCCATCGCGCCTCAGGACCGCTTCTGCGATCGCCCATTCGCTTCAGCGAGGCCGCTCCTGCGGACCAGGCTCCGCTTCAGCGGTCTAGCCTGTTTCTGCGCCTTCTTGTCCGCTCCTGCGGACTCGCTCCTGCGCTCCCATTTCCGCAGGAGCGGAAACAACAGAACAGACTCAAAAACCTGTAATTTTCCACATTTTCTCCCGTTTAACCATCCGAAATCACCCCGAGGCCCCCGGGACCTCATCCAACCACACCAACACATCTTAATACCTTATTCGAACTTGCTCCAATCCTCAAAACACGTCTAATAACACCATAACCCATAATTCACATCATATTCAAGCCTAAATTCCTTAAAACATTCCGAATTACACATTCAATCAAAAACCCGACCAAACGACGTCCGAATGACCTGAAATTTTGCAGGCACATCCAAAATCACCTAACGGAGCTACTGCAGCTGTCGGAATTCCATTCCGACCCCCGGATCAAAATCTCACCTACCGTTCGGATTTCCCCAAAATTCAACCTTAGCCAATTCAAGCTTATTTCTACACCGGGCCTCCAAATTCAATTCCGATCGCTCCCCTAAGTCACAAATCACTTCCCGGAACTAACCGAATCATCAGAATCCGATTCCGAGCCCTCTAGCTAAATAGTCAACTCCGGGTTGACTTTCCTTATTCAAGTTTCCTTCACAAAGGCTATATGCCTCATTTCCAATCCCAATCACTCCTAACTCACCCGATAGACTCTAACACCTGATATAAAATCATAAAACATGCATTTACAACATAACGGGGTGGTAATTCTCGTGACGACGGGCCGGGTCGTCACATTCTCCCCTCTTAAGCAAACGCTCGTCCTCGAGCGGGTCAAGAAACATACCTGAAGTCTCAAACAAGTGAGGATATCTGCTCCGCATCTCCCGCTCGATCTCCCAAGTGGCCTCCTCCACGGGTCGACCTCTCCACTGAACCTTAACCGATGCAATCTCCTTAGACCTCAATTTTCTCACCTGACGTCCCAAAATGGCAATAGGCTCCACATCATAGGATAGATCACCATCAAGCTGAATGGTGCTAAAATCTAATACATGAGACGGATCTCCAATGTACTTCGGAGCATAGACACATGGAATACTGGATGAACGCTGGATAAGCCGGGCGGCAAGGCCAACTCATATGCCACCTCTCCAACTCTCCTAAGTATCTCAAAAGGACCAATGTACCTGGGACTCAACTTTCCTTTCTTCCCAAACCTCATGACACCCTTCATAGGTGAAACCTTCAACAATACTCTGTCACCAACCATGAAAGACAACTCTCGAACTCTACGGTCCGCATAACTCTTCTGGACGAGACTGTGCTGTACGAAGCCTCTCCTGGATCAACTTTGCTCTATCCAGAGCATCTTGGACTAACTCAGTCCCTATCAATCTAACCTCACCAGGCTCAAACCATCCCACGGGGGATCTACATCGCCTGCCATACAATGCCTCATACGGGGCCATCCGAATACTCGACTGATAACTGTTGTTGTAGGCAAACTCAGCAAGTGGTAGGAACTCATCCCACGAACCACCAAAATCAATCACACAGGCTCGCAACATATCCTCCAAGATCTGAATAGTACGCTCAGACTGTCCGTCTGTCTGGGGGTGAAATGCCGTACTCAACTCAACCCGCGTACCCATCTCTCGCTGAAATGCTCTCCAAAACTGAGAAGTGAACTGAGTACCCCTGTCGGATATGATAGACACTGGGACTCCATGCAACCAAACAATCTCTCGAATAAAGATCGATGCCAACCGCTCCGATGAGTAGGTAGTACTAACTGGAACGAAGTGAGCTGACTTGGTCAGTCTATCCACAATCACCCATACAGAATCAAACTTCCTCGCCGTCCGAGGGAGTCCTGTAACAAAGTCCATAGTGATCCTCTCCCATTTCCACTCAGGAATAACAATGCGCTGAAATACACCACCGGGCCTCTGATGCTCGTACTTAACCTGCTGACGGTTGAGGCACCGTGCTACATGTCTGACAATGTCCATTTTCATCTTTCTCCACCAATAGTGCTGTTTCAAATCCTGATACATCTTCGCGGCTCCTGGATGGATAGAATACCGCGAGCTATGGGCCTCTTCCGGAATCAACTCACGAAGGCCATCAACATTGGGCACACATATCCGGCCCTACATCCTCAATACGCCGTCACTATCAATGGTGACATCTCTAGCATCATCATGCTGAACTCTGTCCCTCGGGACAGCCAAATGTGGATCATCATACCGGCGCTCACGAATACGATCATATAGAGATGACCGAGATACAACACAAGCCAATACCCTGCTGGGCTCCGAAATATCTAACCTCACTAGCCGATTGGCTAGCACTTGAACATCATAAGCAAATGGCCTCTCCTCAGCTGGAATATATGCCAAGCTCCCCATACTGACCGCCTTCCGGCTCAAAGCATCGGCCACCACATTGGCCTTCCCCGGATGATATAATATAGTAATGTCATAATCCTTCAACAACTCAAGCCATCTCCGCTGTCTCAAATTAAGGTCTTTCTGTTTGAACAAGTGCTGGAGACTATGATGGTCGGTATACACCTCACAAGACACACCGTACAAATAGTGCCTCCAACTCTTCAAGGCATGAACAATGGCGGCTAGTTCCAAGTCATGAACAGGATAGTTCTTCTCATGCGGCTTCAACTGCCGAGAAGCATAAGCAATTACCTTTCCTTCCCGCATCAACACACAACCTATCCCCACTCTCGAGGCATCACAATAAACGGTATATGAACCCGAAGTTGATGGCAATACTAACACTGGAGCCGTGGTCAAAGCTGTCTTGAGCTTTCGAAAGCTCTCCTCGCACTCATCCGACAACACGAATGGTGCACCCTTCGGGTCAATTTAGTCAATGAAGAAGCAATGGATGAAAGTCTCCGAACAAACCGGCGATAATACCCCGCCAAGCCAAGAAAACTCCCGATCTCCGTAGGCGAGGACGGTCTAGGCCAACTCGCACCGCCTCTATCTTTTCTCGATCAACTCCGAATACCGTCACGAGACACCACGTGTCCCGGAAATGCCACGGACTCGAGCCAAAACTCACACTTGGAGAATTTAGCATATAGCTTCTCCTCCCTCAATCTCTCCAACACAATACTCAAATGCTGAGCATGCTCCTCCCGACTACGGGAGTAGACTAGAATGTCATCAATGAACACAATCACAAATGAATCCAAATAAGGCCCGAACACACTGTTCATCAGATGCATAAATGCTGCTGGGGCGTTGGTCAACCCAAACGACATCACAAGAAACTCATAATGACCATATCGGGTCCTGAATGTAGTCTTCATAATATCCGAGTCCCTGATCTTCAGCTGATGATAGCCCGAACGAAGATCGATCTTAAAAAACACCCTCGCACCCTGTAACTGATCAAACAAATCATCTATGCGCGGTAGAGGGTACTTGTTCTTCACTGTCACTTTGTTCAATTGCCTATAATCAATATACATTCGCATGGAACCATCTTTCTTTTTAACAAATAATACCGGCGCACCCCACGGGGACATACTAGGGCGGATGAAACCCTTATCTAGAAGCTCCTGAAGCTGCTCTTTCGATTCTTTCAACTCAGCTGGTGCCATCCGATAAGGAGGAATGGATATGGGCTGAGTGCCCAGCACCAAGTCAATGCCAAAATCAATATCCCCATCCGGCGGCATGCCTGGCAGGTCTAAGGGTAATACATCTGGAAAATCCCTTACAACAAGTACAGAATCAATGCTAGGAGACTCAGCTCCCACATCTCTCACAAATGCTAATTACGACAAACACACCTTTTCAACCATTTTCTGAGCCTTTAAGAACGAAATGACATGGCTAGGGACGAAATCGGTCGAACCCCGCCACTCAATCTGAGAAATACCAGGAATGGCCAACGTAACTGTCTTAGCATGACAGTCCAATATAGCATGGTACGGAGACAACCAGCATCCTCAACTGTGCAATTTTATACTTAAACGATTTTAAACCCCTTTTTCACCATTCTTTCGAAACCTAAAACCCCATAGACGATTTTTCAAGAGCAATATCACTCCAAATCACTTGTAAGTCGATTTTCACTCAACTCCTTCGATACCTAACATCATCAAACATGTTTTCCATAAGAAATCAAAGGTTTTTATGGTTGAAATTGTTATTTTTGGGTAGAACCTAGGTTTCTCATAAATTGGGGAGTTGGACCTCGATTTGAGGTCCGATTTCGAAACAAATCATATAATTGAACTCGTGAGGGAATGGGTTACCGGATTTTGGTCCGAACCCCGAGTTTCGACCACGTGGTTCTGGGGCATTTTGGGAAATTTTGAGTATAACTTTGAGTAAACCATTTTTATGAATCCAAACCAATTTATATATTATTTATTAAAGTAATTGAACCAATTATGATTAGATTCGAGCGAGTTAAAGGTTGAGTTGCGAGGTAAAGTGATAGTTGAAGGTTAATTGGACTTCAAGGCTTTGAGGTAAGTGTTTGATATATCCTATCTTGAGGGAATATGATTGAGTGTAATAATTTGCTAATTGCTATGTGATCGTGTGCGTTGTATAGGCGTGGTGACGAGCATCTATACACCGGAGTCTAGCATGACCGTGAGTCATTTGTTGACACATGTTGTGAGCTAATGTGGAATTTTCCTAAGTCATATTCTTCATCCCTTGCCGGGTTGTAAAGATTGATTATTATTTCCCTTGCCAACACTTGGTTATGTTGTTGATGTTGTTCCCTTGCCGGGATATTGTTATGACCGTTGTTACTCCCTTGCTGGGACGGTATATGTTACTTGTTTCATTCTTTTGCCCGTTGACTGTGACAGTTATTTGGGTGAGGAAGAGTGATAATGCACGAAGGGTGATGCCGTGCCATTTTTGAGTTGTGTTATGCACGAAAAATCATTCCGTGCCATGTTTATTATTTATGCACGAAGGAACATTCCGTGTCGTTGTTGCTTAAATCATGCATGAAGGATCATGCCGTGCCGTGAATGTGAGGATGAGAGTAAAAGCACGAAAGGTGATGCCGTGCACTTTTATTTTTTTATTTAGTGAGGATGAGAGTAAAAGCACGAAGGGTGATGTCGTGCAACCATTCAATTTCTTGTTTTGTGATAATTATTTCTGCTACACTCTGTTTTTACCTTACTGATTAATTATGTGTTTCCGATTGTGCTCCCCCAGCATGTTCCCTCTTTTGTTATCTATTTTGCTCAGTATCTCCGTTATTCTGTGGTACATACATATATATAACTGCACAGGTTTATGTGAGTGTCTGGTCCAAGGCTTGTCACTACTTCGCCGGGATAGGCCAGACACTTACCAGAACATGGGGTCAGATTGTGCTGATATTACACTTCTGTGCATTTTTGCACAGGTCCAGGTTTTTAGCTGGAGCAGTAGCACTAGTACACTAGCGAGATTATCGTACTTTCGAGACTGAGGTAGCTTGCAAGCGTCCGCAGACCCGACATCTCCTTTATTTGCTTTTATTATTGTTGTGGTCTCATTGTTTCGAGACAGACCGTTATTATTTATTTCTTTTAGACCATTATGTGTAGTTATTCTTTAGTAGTTCGTGAGTTTGTGACTCCACATCTTGGGTAGAGGATTTATTGTCGAGTATTTCACACTATTATTCGGTTTTATTTAAAAGACTTCCGCATTTAAAGTTATTGGTATTATTCTTGCTATTAAATATGAGAACAAAATAGTTGTGTATATGTAAAGGTGGTGAGTAAATTGGCTTGCCTAGCTACCACGAGTAGGCGCCATCACGATCCCGGTGGTGGGGGAATCTGGGTCGTGACACTAAGACTCTCTCATATTTCTTCTGCTGGAGATCATAGTCTTTTTTGCTAGGAATCAGAGTGTTATATTCTGATAAAACTTCTCTCATTTTCCTGACTTGGTCTCTTTTGAAGATTGGTCAAAAGGTCTTTCTTTGGACCGTAATATTGATTTGGGTAGGGCTAGAAACAAAGGGTATTAAAGGCTCAAAACAAAACAAACTAGGTTTAAAATTTACAACCTTCGGACCTAGATTTATTTATAATAAACACAATTTTTGCCCTAGTTTCTTGCTTGGGGATTTTACTTTTATTTACACTATGACCGAGCTGTGAAGCACCTACATATCCTCTTCGAGGAATCAGGTCAAACATAGTTCCTAATTCCTCATTGTTCTCGTTTTCCTTTTCATTTGTTTTCTTTTTATTTTATATCTTTTTGTCATTTTTGTACGAAGGATAAAGTGTTTGGGTAGCAGAACAAAATGCCTTCGTCATTCCAATCTTCAAAACATGCCAAGTGCCAACAACACAATTGGACATTTGCTATATCCTTAAAGCACTGTTGGGCAACGCTCTTATCTTCATTACCACGAGCGACCCCCATGTCAACATGGCCAACTTGCATGTAACGGTTTTCTTTTTACTTGCCCCGGTTTCACATGACTCGGGCTCCAAATGATCTCAAATCGTTTTTATTTCCTTTAAATTCCCCGATCATCTTCCAATTGCTTCATGATTAACTTTTAAGATTAGGACAAAATTATATACGGATGCCATGTCACTAGACTTGATAGAAAAAGGGACTAAAAATAAGAAAGACTTAAGTCAAAAAAATTACTAGAAATAACGGAAGACAGAGAATTGCATTAGATAGTGAAACGGTTCGAACAACACGACAAACATATTAAACTGGGGTAAGACTCTGTGAACAAACCTAGACAACACTAAATGAGACACTACAAACAAAGTAACTAGATAAAATAAAATGATAGAAGGGTTTGAATTACAAGACGATATCCAGTTTACAACTCTGAAATAACCCAGACAACAGAAATAACAACAAAATAAGCCACCAAAACTCCACTATGATTAACCAAAAGATGGAGCGTCTTTCTAGCTATCAAGCATGGCATGTATCTTAGCCACTGAGTTCCGCATCTATATTGCCAAGCCCATTACCAACTTTAATATCATCAACTTCAACCAATAAGTTCTCAAGAGGATTCGCATGTTCCCCGTCACTGTCATCGATCACAATTGCCCCTTCTTGAATCATTCTTTCTATTTCCCTTTTCAAAGAACGACAATATTCAATGCTATGCCCTTGGACGTTAGGGTGGTACATGTATCGAACAGCATGATCAAATCCTTTTGCATATGAGTCAGAGGTATAGCCAATGAGTGGCTTAATCAGGCCAAAATGATTTAACTTTTTAAATAAGCTTGTATAGGACTCCCCAATTTGCGTGAAACTATTTCTTTGCCTTTGCTTCCCTTCCTGCCACTGTTTTCTTGGGTTGTTGGGTGGTCGAGCATGTTGTGAAGGCAAGGGTGCATTATGCGGTGCTGGTGCTAGCTATAGGGAGTGACCTGGTGGTTGGACATATGGCCGGACATTGTGCAGATGATAATATTGAGGTGGGATATATGGAGCTCGGGGATATGTTTGGGCGTGATGGATGGAAAACTGTGGTTCTGGTGGGTAGTAGGGTTGTGGGGGTCTGGGTTGGTAGTAGGGTGAAGGACTTCTAGATCTGGGCCAAGTACCCGCTTCGACTGTTGTGACTTCTTCCCCCTTATTCTTCCCGAACACACCTCCCGTGCCACTCTGGATGGCCTGAGTGGTGGCCTTGATTCCAAATAACTCATTATCTTATTGGACTTGAGTCCTTCATCAATCATGCCGCCCATTTTTACGACTTCATTGAAAGATTTTCCAACCACTGTCACCAGGTGACCAAAGTAAGTTGGCTCCAAAGTCTGCAAAAAGTAATCCACCATTTCACTTTCCTTCATTGGGGGATCTACCCTTGAAGCATGTTCCCTCCAACGGAACCCAAATTCCCTGAAGGTCTCTCCATGCTTTTTCTCCAGCTTTAACAATGTGAGACGGTCATGAACGATCTCAAGATTATATTAGAAATGATCGGCAAATGCTCACACCAGGTCTCCCAAGTGTACCACCTGTTGGGTTCCTGCCTTGTATACCATTCCAGCACAGACCCGCTTAAACTCTGGCTAAGTACACCATCAACAACTCATCTTTTCCGCTCACCCTTCTCATCATACTGCAAAATCCTCTCAAATGTGCTACTAGATCATCATGCCCGTCATACAAATCGAACTTAGGCATCTTGAACCCTACTGGCAATTGAACATCTGGAAACAAGCATAAATCCTTATATGCCACGCTGACTTGGCCACCTAGACCCTGCATATTTTGAAAAGATTGCTCTAGGCTTTTTACTTTCCAAACAATTTCTTCCTGCTCTGGATTCTTGTTCTGTTTTTCGGGCGCTTCCGGGTTGTCGAGCTGAATAGAGAACGGGTAAGGTTGAGATGCTTTGAAGGTGGGTTCAAGAGGATAATACTGATGATCCTGAGTTCAGAATACAGGATCGCTGGAAAATTTGTGAAGTGTGGCCGGTGGGGGTGCCATGAAAATAGGGGTAATTGGTGCTGGAGGGTTCTGTTTGGGTGGTGAAGCTTGGGGATTGTAGGTCATTTTCCCCTGAAATTATTGGTGAATTGGGAAGCTTGCCGATGGACCAGTGGGAGGGTATTCCGAAGATTGTACCGGTGGGAGAGTAGAAGTAGTAGGAAGGGCTGGTATCTGTTGCACCCTAGCCCATACTAGGAGCATTTCTTTCATCTATTGTCTCAACCTTTCTACTTTCTCCTTTAGCATTTGATTTTTCGTCTTTTCATTCTCAACACCTTTCTCCGAGTTGGACATGCTTTTTGATATGAGACCTTTAGATCTTGCTTGGTAATGGTGATCTGCTAGTACGTTCTAATGAGCTAATTGTTTGAAACTTTTTGAAAACAACAAACTTGTCAGAGTTAGAGTTTTAACACATATTGTAAATACACATTAGAATGCAATGTACCTAGACAGTTTAACCATTTTTATCATGTATTTTTCTCTTTTATTTTTTGTTTTTTAGTTGTGGTCGAATCTTATGGAGATTGCCTACGTATCATGACCTCACATGAATCAGACCGTGCGTAGTTCACGTCAATGAAAGGTCAATAACAATAAAATATGTTTTTTCTAGGAATTTTCAATTTTCACAATAAAACAAACTTGATTACAATTTTTTTTAATAAAAATGACCATACTGACAGATTTTGACGAAAAGACAACCTACATACTCCAAATCAAACACCACATGCTCTAATAAAAAAAAATTAAAAACACACTGACAGATTCCTTCCCTATTCGCCAATTTCAATCAGATGGCTATTTCTACAAACGTGGCCCTTCTTAATTTCATATGAAAATTGAGGCAGAGAAGGATTACTTTACAAACTTGTCCGTTCTTTTACGAAGACAACCTTTCGACAACTGAAAGATACTCTAAGGCTATCTTGGCAAGAACGGTTTAATACACTGTCGAAGCTGGCTCGACTTATTTTGACCAAAAATACCAACGGCATTCACTTTCCCTCATTTTTTTCAAATTAAAATAAAAGACCCAGTTTTGCAAACACGGCCTTTCAGCGTCTCGGGGACAAAGGTTTTAAGGCTGTGCGGGTCAATCGGCCAAAATCTAAAAAATGACCCAAATGTGGCCGTCTATGCAAAGTCAGGCTTCCGGCATCCCTTTCGGAAACATTCGGCTATGTTTGACAAAATAGCATCACCTCACTTATTCATGACAAAAATATTAAAATTTGACATTTTTGGCTATTTTTTACAAAAGGGGAAGTTGGACCCGATGAGGGTTGCCTACGTATCTCACATCCGGTGAAAATCAAACCAACATAGTTCTGCTCAAATAAAACAAACTATATATGCAGACAAAACTATTATTTTTTTTAATTTTTTTTTTGGCAAACCAAACAAACTATTTTTCCATTTTATTGACAAACAAATAAACTATTTTTTAAAACAAAATCACAAACTTTTTTTTAAAAAAAATTTGGCAAATAAAGCAAACTATGTTATTTTGAAAATATATTTTTTTTCGAGTGAAAAGTATTATTTTAAAAAATAAAACTCTTCATTTTTTTATTGGAAAATAAAACAAACTATTTTTAAAATAAAAATTTATCATTTTTTATTGGCAAACGAAATAAACTATAAAAACATTTTTTTCTTTTTTCAAAAATCTGGCAGAATGTTGACACTACTTGAGCATTTTGTCTTTAAATAGTTATCTCTCTACACTGTTATTTTTCTTTTTCTTTTTTTTTATTTTCCTCAATATTTAAAAGCCGGTCAGCATGCAAGATTGAAGCAAATAAATGCGTAAAACAAATAGGATGTAGCAGGATGATTTTTTCATTTCAGGTTGCCTGTCCTAGACGGACCCAACCCCTGTGTTGAGTCCCCTAAATCAAATGCAACATGATGCAAATAAGCGTTCCTACTAGGGATCTGCCATGAAGTCAAGTTTTTTCTAGGTTAAAAACCTAGGTATGTGTTCTAGACAGTGTACCCGAGCGGACAATTCGAGTATAGGAGGGGGCTACGTACCGGGGACCCGCGAGATCATCCGGCTTTGTAACTTGTCAGAGCCCTTTTCTTATTTCAAGGTATGACACTAACAAAATAGGGAGTCTTAACCAGTAAGCACATCCCCGGATGTGGGAAAACAAGGGTTTCGGCACTGTTTATATATACAGTTCAAATAATATCAAAGCGATAAAAATCATCATTTTGCACATTAAGCACAGATAATATATAAATATCAAATAATAAAGTTAAAATACAACAATTTATCATAAGTTCGAATTTCTAACCCTGAACCAGTGGTTCTAGGTTGTCATCCCAGCAGAGTCGCCAGAGCTGTCACACCTCTTTTTTTACACTACCCGCGAGGGAGCGTGGTAAAGGGTGTTTTTCCAATTAAAGGACAATCGAAACAGAATTTATTATTAAGATTCAGAGTCGCCACTTCGGAGATTTATGGTATTCCAAGTCACCGGTTGAATCCCGAATCGAGGAAATGTTCAACTCTATTTATCGGTCAGCAAACCAGAAATCCGGATAAGTAATTTTGTTAACCCGGGAGAAGGTGTTGGGCATTCTCGAGTTTTGTGGTTCTAGAACGGTCGCTCAACTGTCATATTTGGCTTATTTATCTGATTTGTTACATGCTTTAACTTATGTGCCAATTTTTAATCTGTAACCGCATTAGATATTATTATTATTATTGTTATTTTAACAAAAAATTACAACATTATGAAAACGTATCTCGAACCGCATCACAATTAATGTACCCGTGATTAGCGACATATTTCGACTTCGTTGAGATTTGGATTTGTGTCACATAAATGTGCACCTGATTTTAAGAAAGTAAGATTAATAACACGTGCGACTACGCATTGTTAACTTTGCGAAGGCCACAGAAATTTATTAAATGGCACACCTTGAGGTCTAAAGATTAAATCAAAATTAATTAAAACGAGGCCGTGTAATTGAGATTTTGTTTATGCGCCTCAAATGATTATTAAGATTATTTGGCCAATTTTCTTTAGTCATGTTCAAACGTCACTTTCTACCTTTTTAGCCCTCATTCAACTTTAATAATGAATAGCAAATGACTCCCAAAAAGCACCAAATCCTTAACTATAATATATTATCCTGCCTACTAAATTTAATGGCAAAACAAACTTTTCAATCTCATAACCGAAAGAATTCAATTGCTTCGTTCCACGTGCTAAAACACAAATTCTCAAACACCTTTCTATGCATAAATAACTGCCATCTTTGTTCACATCAAAGAAAAAGGAGTACTACAAATATTCTAATATTTTTCACCGATCTACGAACCATTGAGATCAACCGAATAGGAATCAACTAAACGAATTTGTAAACCTGCTAATTTAATTCATACGACTGGGAAGATTGCAACAACATGAATACATAAACCACATCTAACAGGAAACAATATAGTATAACAAATAATGGAGAGAAACCACTACTTAAAACTTCAGATGTTATTCAGCAATTAAACAACAAACATCAATGAAAGGGCCAAGATATTAGTATCACGTGAGTCATAAAACTAGAACGAAGGAAATCGAAAGATGAGCAAAGTTTGAATATAACCTTTTAATCGGAACTTCTTCATTTCAACATCAAAGAAACTTTGTTGATAAACCCAATCTTCAAACCACGAGCGGAACTAACGAACGAACGATCTCGTCAAACCCGAATTCGAACCGGTGACTGGACAGAATCTCGAACCTCAGTTTCCGTTACCTTCCATATTTTTTTTCTATTGTGCGTGTGTTTTAAGAGAGGTAAAGGACCTGGTTTCCTGCATGTGAGTGAGGAAGATGAAGCAATGGGGGTTGGCCGTGGGGTACTGGTTTCCGGCGAGTTTCTGGCCAGTTATGGCGGTTGTTGCTGGTTGCTCGTTCAGGGTTCAATGGAGAAGATGGAGTAGTAGTTACGTGAAGGAGCAGGAGCTGGTGGTCGTTTGGGACGAGGGGTGAAGCGGCAAGAGCCGTGGATGTTCAAGTTTTTCTATCGAGCCTTAGGCGGAGGCGAGGGGTGATTTCCAGATTGTCGTTTCGCTACTGCTGGATGTGAGGATGCTAGGCGTGAAGGAGGCTAGGGTTTAGTTTGTGTAAAGAATATGAAGAGGGTAGAGTTTTCTTCATGGTGTTTTTGATCTGTTGTGTGCGTGTGTCTTCATGAAGAAAATGAAAATAGTGTATCTGTTCCCTCTCCCCAAAACGTGAGTGTTCTTTGTATTTTTATATCTGTTTTGTATGCCCTTTTCCTTTCGTAAATCCTGGCACAAAATATGCAAAAGGTGTCTCCCACTACTCTAGGGTTTAGGGTAGTGGGGTTGGGTACAGGTATTGGGCTTAGGTTGTTATGGGTTAGGTCCGAAAATTAAAAATGGGTAGTTTGAACCCGAATATTATTCTTTGTCCGGAATCGAAAATTGGAACACGATGTTATTTAATTAATCCTACGTAAGCAAAATAATTATTAAAATAAGACTGACAATTAAAATAAAACTTTTTTTTAAAATATTTTTTCAAGATTACAATAACTACAAAACTTTAATAAAACTATTTTTTTTTTTGCAATTTTCATTTTTATATAAAGATAAAATATAAACTATTATTTTTGTATTTTTTTTAAAAATGACTACAAAACATTAATAATTTCTTTTTTTTGTAATTTTCGTTTTTATATAAAGGTAAAATATAAAGTGCTATTTTTGTATTTTTCAAGTTTAAAATGACTACAAAATATTAATAAAATTATTTTTTGTAATTTTAATTTTTTATATAAAGATAAAAAATATAAAGTACTATTTTTATATTTTTCAAGTTTAAAATGACTACAAAATATTAATAAAACTATTTTTTTGTAATTTTTTATTTTAAGGTAAAAATAAAATAAATAAATAAAAATTAGTTGAGATAGCTATATTAGGCCTAAACTAAATATTTTACGCTAAAATATAAAATATCTCGGGGATGACAAAATATCACACGTCTACAGGGTGCAATGGTTGTTAAAAAAATATGTGTGTTGAAATATAGAAGAAGGACCTTGTAAATAGGTGGTCCTAAAATAGTGAATATCAAGAAAAAGCCAATTGCACCTAGAAAAGTGGGGGTAGCTTATGAAACAAATATGGGATGATGAGTGGGCTGAACACGAAAAATGGAATAAATGAAGCATGTATTAAAAGTGCTTATGGAGGTTAGTCACTATATCCAAATATATCCTACTCGTCCCTTAGCCTACATTACAAACAAATAAAGACCTCTTGATCTTATACTAAAACAACTCCATTAGTAGAGTATTATACTAAGGGCAAGCTTATGGTGTATTGTGTGGCATATGAATGTTCTTGGCTGAGAGTGAGTGAATTCTTTCTATATAAAGTTCTTTGTGCTTGATTCTATATGTGTGGAACTTCTCTCAATTTACCGATGCGAGGACATGTGACTCAGGAAGAAAAAACAAGTTTTCACCTCTGTTAGAGTAACTAGAGTGAGCATGTGTGTGGCACATTAGAGTCTGCATCTGAGGTTGTAACGACCCGACCCGTTGTTACGGGAATTTACCACTCCTTCATGTTGCAATTACATGTTTTATGCTTTTATGTCAGTGTTAGGGTCTATCGGGTGATTTAGGAGTGATTTGGATTGAAAATGAGGCATATAGCTTTTTTGAAGGAGACTTGAATAAGGAAAGTCAACCCAGAGTTGACTATTTGGTTAGAGGGCTCGGAATCGGATTCTGATGATTCGGTTAGTTCCGGAAGGTGATTTGTGACTTAGGGGAGCAATCGGAATTGAATTTGGAGGCCCGGTGTAGAAATAGGCTTGAATTGGCTAAGGTTGAATTTTGGCGAAATCCGAACGGTAGGTGAGATTTTGATCCGGGGGTCGGAATGGAATTCTGACAGTGGCAGTAGCTTCGTTAGGTGATTTTGGATATGTCTGCAAATTTTCAGGTCATTCGGACATCGTTTGATCGGGTTTTGGATTGAATGTTAGTTTTGAAAGCTTTGAAGAAACTTAGGCTTGAATCCGTGGTTAATTGGTGATTTTGATGATTAGTATGGTGTTTTATGGTTGGAACAAGTTCGTATCATGTTTTGGAGTATGTTGGTGGTTTTCGTTGGGGTCCCGGGGGTCTCGGGATGAATCCGAGGGTCCAAACGGACCATTTTTGGAAGAAAAGAGAAAAGCTGGCTGCTGTCATAAACGCAGCAGACATTTGCTCTCCGCGATCGCGGGGATAGGGATGCGATCGCGTAGAGCTGGGGACTAGGGCATCGCGATCGCAGGGTAACAGCCGCGATCGCATAGAATTAAAAGGGTGTTCATCGCGATCGCATGCTTATCTACGCGATCGCGTAGAAGAAGAAATGGGTCCAGGGGAAATGAGCTACGCGATCGCAGGATTATGGACGCGATCGCGTGAGGCAGGGTGATTGTGCATCGCGATCGCGTGAAGGATGTCGCGATCGCGTGAGGCCGAGATTTTGAGCATCGCGACCGCGTGAAGAAGATCGCGATCGCATAGAAGAAATCGTTCTGGCAGTGAATTAAATCACAGAACAGAAGGGTCGCGGGTTCATACACCCAAAACGCCATTTTTGAGTTCTAGAGAGAGAAACTCACGGGAATTGCTGGTAATTCATCGGGGATTCGTTGGAGGTAAGTTTTGTGGCTTAATTACATCATTTTAACATGAAATCATGGGTTAAATTTATGTAAATGGAAGATTAAAGGTGGGTTTGAGCCCTAAGCCTAAATTGAAGAAAAACACCGATTTGAGTGGGCAAATGGAGTCCGATTTTGGTAAATTTTATATGTATGGACTCGTGGCGAGACGAGGGTTCCAGAAATGTGAATTTCGTAAATTTTCGGAATGTGGGCCCGGGCTCGGGTTTTGGCAACTTTGGGAATTTTGATGTAAATTGAGTTATTTCGAATGGGTTGTGTTTAATTAGCCTATATTGATGTATTCTCATTGATTTTGAGCAGATTCGGCATTCAAGGTGATTGAATTGCGAGGCGAGCGTAAGGCGGATTAAGGCTTCTATCGGATCGAGGTGAGTGGTGGTAGTAAATAATGTACTGAGGGTTTGAAACCCCGTACTTGCACTTTACAGTGCTATGTAGAGATGAGACACGCGTCATGTGACGAGCGTGGTGGCATTGGGATTTGGGGATTGGACTTGGTCCTTCCCGACTAATAGTATACTGTGTATTATGACTGATAATGAGATTATAAATGTGTAGTTGGGCTAATAGCCATGTTTGGGGCCTTGTGCCGATCTGTAGAGCATTAGGGAATCCTATAGAGCTAGGTGACCCTTATATCGTGTTAGATACATAAACTCAGCCGTAGTTATAACTGCATAGCATATCATGAGCCAGTACTAGATGTGTACTTGGAGGTAGACATAGGGTGGAATTCCTTATTCTAGCTGAGTGAGCCTGAGAGGCCAGGTCTATATTGACTGGGATAGGGTCGAGGACCCATTGTGAGGTATTATATATATATATACCTATATTGGATCGGGCTGCACGCCGCAGCAGTATATATATTGGATCGGGCTGCACGCCGCAGTAATATACATGTGGGACGGACTGCACGCCGCAGTGTTATTGCGCTTGGGCTGTAGGAGCCCCTTCGGAGTCTGAGTCTGCACACATTCCAGTGAGCGCGGTATTATAATATTATATGTATATATATATAATTTGGATCGGACTGTACGCCGCAGTAATATATGGTGGACCTGGCTGCACGCCACAGTATCATAGCGCTTGGGCCTAAGGAGCCCCTCCGAAGTCTGCACACACCCCTAGTGAGCGCCGTCGACGTTAAATGGCTGCACGCGGCAGCGGTATATGTATTGGAGCGGGCTGCACGCCGCAGCATTATACTTATGTATATTCATATATATATATACTAAAATACTGATATGATATAGACATATGTATATGTCTCTATATATTGAGATAGCTGTATATCGTAGTGGTATGAGTGAGAATGTGATCAGTGTGGGACCTAGATGGCATAGAGGTGGACTGGATATTGGGGGTATTCATTATAGGGATGACTTACCTGTGAGGTTACCCTTAGAACTGTATAGTGATAGTACAGGTGTTCTCACTTCCAGTCGTTGTTTATTATTGTTACTCACTGAGTTGAAATATACTCACCCCACTCCCCCGCATTTTTGTGTGTGCAGATATACAGGATTAGAAGGGCAGTTGAGCTATCACAACTGTTTGTGTTATCGCCATCCTATGGAGACTTCGAGGTAGCTGCCGACGTCCGCAGGACCCGATATTCCTTCTTACTGTCTTGATGTTGTATCGACTTTTCTTTCCGCACTTGGTATCTTGTAAACCTTTATACACTTATGTTCTTTAGAGGCTCATGACTCTTGACCCTTCGGTCTATGGGAGTTAGTATATTTTGGGACTTGGTTTCCCCGCTGTATTACTATTGTTTCATATTTTGAAATGCTTAAATGGGTTAAAGAGAGCTTCAAGCTCCGTTGTTGATATTGATTGGTCAGGCTGGCTTAGCAATGTGCTGGGCGCCATCACGACCGGATTTGGGGTCGTGACAAGTTGGTATCAGAGCCTAGGTTTACTAGGCCTCGTGAGTCTTGAGCCGGTTAGTAGAGTCTTGTGGATCGGTACGGGGACGCCTGTACTTATCCTCGGGAGGCTGCGAACCTTTAGGAAAGTTTCAAATTCTTGGAATTCTCATCGTGCGTGTTTTATTCAGCTTGAGATGTAATTCTTGAAATTCCTCCTGCACATTGATGCGCGCACTCGAGTGCTTAGTGATAAATTTGCCTTGATGGCTTATGATTCCCCAATCGAGGGACGAGATATAATCTCTATGAGTTCATGTTGGGCCTGTCTGGAAGACTTGAGGCGAAATCATTGTCTATGGCTTGAGCACCAAGGTGCTAATTTCACGAGTCGGTATTATGAAGTTTATACGATCGGTATTGATATTAATTGTGAAAATGGCAGTTTGATAATGGGAAAGCTGTAAGGTATTCGGTTCTTATTGTGATTTGATGCGTGGCACTAGCTATGGGTGTGAGAAATATTTTCATCGCCTCTTAATTGGAGGGTATAATGCCTTATTTGTAGTGGAACAAGTTTAAACTCAGGAAGACTAAAATAATTATGCTATGTATATCCTGGTAGAAGGTGTTGTATTGAAATACTAGATTGAGGAAAAATAGGTGGGTTGATTCTGATGTGTAATTGAATGGTATTCGATATATGTTATGATTTGAGCAGATACATCGCAGGTTCAAGTATAAATTGTGATGATATAATTCGTGTAGTATTGAGATTTAATATTGTTAAAATACATTGTGAGATCTTGTTGAGTTGTGGAAGTATATCTAGGATGGTTTGGTGATTCTCTGGCAGGTGGATAGGCCAATTTACAAAGGAAACTCTGCCGAAATTTTTGGAAAATTCGGGACTTAGAAAAGATTTTGTCACCTAAAGAGGGGCGTAACTGTTGTGTGTGAATGAATGCAAGAATTGCAAAAGAGTTAAGGTCTCTGATGATTCGAGTCTCTGTCTAGGCTTGTAAATAGCTCGAGTTTAATCTCACTGTAACATTGGAGTATCAATTGAGTAAGAATGCTATGAGTGGCTAAAGGTGCTTTGATGTATGGCTCCGAGCCAAGTTGGGGAGGTTGCTATTAAATAACTAATTGCACGGTTGTGTGCTATGTGGGCACTGTCTTTAAGTATGTTGGGAAAAATTATGACAAGGTTATGGCGCTTCGTAGATGTGAAGAAATACTAGGATGTTTTGAACTACTGTTGGTAAGGAATGTTCGGTGTATAGAAAAGAAAGATAGCTGATTGTATTTGTAAGTAATCATGTTCTGCGGTGTCAGAGTTCTAACAAAACACGAGTGGTTCTGTTCAATAAGACAGTTGAATTACAGCTCAATAAGGATGACTGACGCCCGAGAATTGTTTACGGTGTTCAAGATTTTACTTGTAACAGTCAGGTGTCCCAAAAATTGTGCATGTGGCTAAAGATGGTGGTTTCGTTAGAAGAGATCGGTACTTGTGTTATATTATGTGAATGACGGGATTCTATGTAATCCGTATTGGAAGGTAATGATAACGAATTCAAATCGCAAGAGGTTCTTCAAAATAAAGTATTGTAAGATGTGATCCTTCTGGAAATTTGAGAGAGTATTCAGTGGCCTATATGTCTCAGACCATGTGGTCTTATGTACGAGTCTCGTGTGGAATGAGTTCATGTGTTATGGTGCTACAGTAATGGCTAATATTAAATCAAAGATGAATCAGAAAGGAAACTGGGTAAATGGAACAACTTGTTAATAAACCGAAGCGGTATGATAAAGAACACGACTAATTCCTGGTATGTGGTTGAAGTAATGAGTCTTGCAGATATTGTGCAATAAAGCTTTTGAGTGTTGGCAGTCGTGTAACCCGATATGAGGTATAATATGGGTATAAGGACTCAGTCCTGGCAGTTTAACTTATGCAATGTGATTGGGAGAAAGAGTTTATGATGTGTTTTAATGTGGTTTGAAAAATGAGTGTATTTCCTGTTGGTATGCAAAGCTTGGAATGTGTAATGAGTTTTCTCTATATGAGATCATAAAAGTCCTTGACTAGTTGATTGCGTCGATGTTTGCGACGTAGGAAAGGGATAAGAATTTCCATGTTATCTTAGTATGGTATACGCGATGTGTTATGGAAAGTTGATAATGGTATATTCTAGGTTTTGAGAACAGTTCATAATATATGGGAAGTCAATAAAATTATTGAGTAGCACGGACAACTGCAGGTGAATTAAGAATCGATCTTTCTGATAATTTAAGAAAATGGTACCGCTATTCTATTAACTTGGCAGGGAATATGATCCAAAAAGGACAAGGTAATGTAAACTGATGATATTCCAGTGGTATGGTGGTATTCTCTTGTGGGATCGACTGTAATAATTGAGTCGTTGATGGCATAGTAAAATTTCCGAATGGCTTTCGAGGTAGGAATAGATGCTTGATGTGTGTTATGTAATCGTACGGTGGAGTGTGGGATCAGGCATAGTGATCCATATGTAATACATGTGTTAGAGTCTGGAAGTTCTCGTAATCCGCCTATGCAGTGGTTGTATATCGTGTGTATTAGCACCGTTTAGCTCTTAGCTTGATATGATGAATTTGGGATATGATACCTTATTTCAGACTGGTTGACATAAGCCAGGTCATCTAGACTAATGTGATATGAACTATGTCGGAAAATGGCACAATTGCGTAGCAGAAAAACATCAAAGTATGCTCCAACAGAGTAGTTGTACCCAGGACCAGCGGACAGCTGGTAGGCATTGCTTTGTTAATTGGACCTTAGGGGCGGATGTTAGTGTAGAGGGATTAAATTGCAGCTCTATTTGCTGGAGACGGTTGTCATGATTTGAGCTGTCATGATTCGAGCGTGTTCAGATCGTTCTTATCGGAGCCTGTGTGGTGCTCGTTGTGGCATAAGCCGATGCTGAGGTGTCATGTCACCAGTATGGTGTGTTATGATCGAAATGATCGTGGGAGTCATTAATGAGAGCGAGCATATATGATTTCAGCTTGTTAGAAAGGTAATATCGAGGTTTGGCTCCGAAACTTATTGTGGTATCAATTTTAAAAGAGAAATAGATTCACGAATGGTTGACCCGAGAGATGGGTTCGATATATCGCGTGTTCGGTTACCGTGGGCATGATATGAAGGTGTTGGAACAAAACTCTATCTAATGAAAAGGGTTTTTCAGTTGGTATTTGGTTATCGTGAGAAATTATTGTGATTAGAGACTATTGTCTCGAGCGATTGGGTTGTTTGATACATCAAATGATCTCACCCGGAGTGGTGAGTGTGGGTTATTGCAGTGGATTCGAGTGTATCCTGAGTATAGGCATAGGATTTGCATTTGGTTTATGATTTCAGAAAGTGCAATGTGATTTATGGTTCAGATGGTCTGTGAAATTTTGACTATGTGGTGTTTTCGGACTTATGTGAGATAGGGTGACGTATGATCACCCGGATGTATGCTTGGTAAGGTCATTCAGCTATTGGGTTGCTTCTAGTACAACTCTGAGTCCGCTCGAGGACGAGCGTTTGTTTAAGTTGGGGAGAATGTAACGACCCGACCCGTCGTTACGGGAATTTACCACTTCGTCATGTTGCAATTACATGTTTTATGCTTTTATGTCAGTGTTAGGGTCTATCGGGTGATTTAGGAGTGATTTGGATTGAAAATGAGGCATATAGCCTTTTTGAAGGAGACTTGAATAAGGAAAGTCAACCCGGAGTTGACTATTTGGTTAGAGGGCTCGGAATCGGATTCTGATGATTCGGTTAGTTCCGGGAGGTGATTTGTGACTTAGGGGAGCAATCGGAATTGAATTTGGAGGCCCGGTGTAGAAATAGGCTTGAATTGGCTAAGGTTGAATTTTGGCGAAATCCGAATGGTAGGTGAGATTTTGATCCGGGGGTCGGAATGGAATTCTGACAGTGGCAGTAGCTTCGTTAGGTGATTTTGGATATGTCTGCAAATTTTCAGGTCATTCGGACATCGTTTGATCGGGTTTTGGATTGAATGTTAGTTTTGAAAGCTTTGAAGAAACTTAGGCTTGAATCCGTGGTTAATTGGTGATTTTGATGATTAGTATGGTGTTTTATGGTTGGAACAAGTTCGTATCATGTTTTGGAGTATGTTGGTGGTTTTCGTTGGGGTCCCGGGGGTCTCGGGATGAATCCGGGGGTCCAAACGGACCATTTTTGGAAGAAAAGAGAAAAGCTGGCTGCTGTCATAAACGCAGCAGACATTTGCTCTCCGCGATCGCGGGGATAGGGATGCGATCGCGTAGAGCTGGGGACTAGGGCATCGCGATTGCAGGGTAACAGCCGCGATCGCATAGAATTAAAAGGGTGTTCATCGCGATCGCATGCTTATCTACGCGATCGCGTAGAAGAAGAAATGGGTCCGGGGGAAATGAGCTACGCGATCGCAGGATTATGGACGCGATCGCGTGAGGCAGGGTGATTGTGCATCGCGATCGCGTGAAGGATGTCGCGATCGCGTGAGGCCGATATTTTGAGCATCGCGACCGCGTGAAGAAGATCGCGATCGCATAGAAGAAATCGTTCTGGCAGTGAATTAAATCACAGAACAGAGGGGTCGCGGGTTCATACACCCAAAACGCCATTTTTGAGTTCTAGAGAGAGAAACTCACGGGAATTGCTGGTAATTCATCGGGGATTCGTTGGAGGTAAGTTTTGTGGCTTAATTACATCATTTTAACATGAAATCATGGGTTAAATTTCTGTAAATGGAAGATTAAAGGTGGGTTTGAACCCTAGGCCTAAATTTAAGAAAAACACCGATTTGAGTGGGCAAATGGAGTCCGATTTTGGTAAATTTTATATGTATGGACTCGTGGCGAGACGAGGGTTCCAGAAATGTGAATTTCGTAAATTTTCGGAATGTGGGCCCGGGCTCGGGTTTTGGCAACTTTGGGAATTTTGATGTAAATTGAGTTATTTCGAATGGGTTGTGTTTAATTAGCCTATATTGATGTATTCTCATTGATTTTGAGCAGATTCGGCATTCAAGGTGATTGAATTGCGAGGCGAGCGCAAGGCGGATTAAGGCTTCTATCGGATCGAGGTGAGTGGTGGTAGTAAATAATGTACTGAGGGTTGGAAACCCCGTACTTGCACTTTACAGTGCTATGTAGAGATGAGACACGCGTCATGTGACGAGCGTGGTGGCATTGGGATTTGGGGATTGGACTTGGTCCTTCCCGACTAATAGTATACTGTGTATTATGACCGATAATGAGATCATAAATGTGTAGTTGGGCTAATAGCCATGTTTGGGGCCTTGTGCCGATCTGTAGAGCATTAGGGAATCCTATAGAGCTAGGTGACCCTTATATCGTGTTAGATACATAAACTCAGCCGTAGTTATAACTGCATAGCATATCATGAGCCAGTACTAGATGTGTACTTGGAGGTAGACATAGGGTGGAATTCCTTATTCTAGCTGAGTGAGCCTGAGAGGCCAGGTCTATATTGACTGGGATAGGGTCGAGGACCCATTGTGAGGTATTATATATATATATACCTATATTGGATCGGGCTGCACGCCGCAGCAGTATATATATTGGATCGGGCTGCACGCCGCAGTAATATACATGTGGGACGGACTGCACGCCGCAGTATTATTGCGCTTGGGCTGTAGGAGCCCCTTCGGAGTCTGAGTCTGCACACATTCCAGTGAGCGCGGTATTATAATATTATATGTATATATATATAATTTGGATCGGACTGTACGCCGCAGTAATATATGGTGGACCTGGCTGCACGCCACAGTATCATAGCGCTTGGGCCTAAGGAGCCCCTCCGAAGTCTGCACACACCCCCAGTGAGCGCCGTCGACGTTAAATGGCTGCACGCGGCAGCGGTATATGTATTGGAGCGGGCTGCACGCCGCAGCATTATACTTATGTATATTCATATATATACTAAAATACTGATATGATATAGACATATGTATATGTCTCTATATATTGAGATAGCTGTATATCGTAGTGGTATGAGTGAGAATGTGATCAGTGTGGGACCTAGATGGCATAGAGGTGGACTGGATATTGGGGGTATTCATTATAGGGATGACTTACCTGTGAGGTTACCCTTAGAACTGTATAGTGATAGTACAGGTGTTCTCACTTCCAGTCGTTGTTTATTATTGTTACTCACTGAGTTGAAATATACTCACCCCACTCCCCCGCATTTTTGTGTGTGCAGATATACAGGATTAGAAGGGCAGTTGAGCTATCACAACTGTTTGTGTTATCGCCATCCTATGGAGACTTCGAGGTAGCTGCCGACGTCCGCAGGACCCGATATTCCTTCTTACTGTCTTGATGTTGTATCGACTTTTCTTTCCGCACTTGGTATCTTGTAAACCTTTATACACTTATGTTCTTTAGAGGCTCATGACTCTTGACCCTTCGGTCTATGGGAGTTAGTATATTTTGGGACTTGGTTTCCCCGCTGTTGTACTATTGTTTCATATTTTGAAATGCTTAAATGGGTTAAAGAGAGCTTCTAGCTCCGTTGTTGATATTGATTGGTCAGGCTGGCTTAGCAATGTGCTGGGCGCCATCACGACCGGATTTGGGGTCGTGACAGAGGTGTGGCAGTTGCACTGCTTAGGTTGTTCTTTTATAATGGCTGGTATGACATAAAATTGGGTAATTCGTCGAGCGATTATGCCTAGAAGTGTGGTTCAACTTGCTCGAGGACGAGCAAAGCTTTAAGAGTGGGGTGTTGATAACAGGTGAATTGAACTATGATTAAGCCTCAAAGAGACCACTTTCTTATAGAGTTTTTATGGTAAAAGTGATGACAAAATGCTCTTATTAGTGCCTTTCATGCTTTGCAGGTTACATACAGTAAAAGAAGGCTATGGAGTAGTTTTGGATCAATTATGGAGGAAAAGAGGCCAATCGCACAAAAGTTGCCAAATGCACAAGGTGAAATACACAAACCAGATCTGAGGTGAACTAATGCGGTCTCGGCATAACCGCGGTCGGATCGCGGCGAGAAGCGATTTGTGATTCAGAGAGGTCAATTGGCTGCGATCCTAGCGTGACCGCTGTAGGACCGCGGCAGGCGACGGAAAGCTGAGGGACTAAAGTGCAAATTTCGAAATTCTTAGCCCAAAACCCTATTTAAATACTAGAACTCACTCAAAGGAGGAATGTAATGTTTTAGAGAGTACTTTGGTAAGAAAAATAAGTGTGAGAGATCACCCAAAACATCATTACTCTTATTCTCCTTTATTTTTCTTGCAATTTTATGTTATGAATCATTTAGTATTTTATTCTCCCATTGTCATGAGTAGCTAAAAACCTTAATCTAATGTTTTGGTGGAAACCGTTGGGAATAACTTGGTTATTTTATCAATATAATTGGGTTTGGTTGTTAATCTCTAATTGTTCATCTATGTTTTGATTGTGGATTAGTTGAAACGGCCCTCAATTATCCGTTCCTATTTATTATGTATCTTCTTGAGAGAGAGTGCATATTTAGGTGATTGTATGAACAACATCAATCCCGGAGTATAGATGAGAGTAATAACCGAGGGATTAGGGGTTGGATTAGAGATAACGAAATATCGGGTGCAATCTAAGTGAACCGTATTGTGAAATTAGCTAGTGTAGCTTGAGAGAGTGTGTCTATTAAATTATTATAATTACGTGAGAAAGAATTATGATAGATGGAGAGTTCATGATTGTTAGATATAACTAAATCATCATTATAAGACATATACAACCAAGAAAAGTACCAACTGAGAAAACCATTGCTTTAGACCTTCTTTCTATTGTTTACACATCAAGTTAGTTAATTTTCAGTTATTAATTACTTTCAATCTTTAGTTATTAGAAAATCAACCATTGTGAATCAGAAAGTTTGGGAGAACAGGCTGTGTGAATTTAGTGAATCCAACAGTAGTAATTGACAGGTTAATTCTCTGTGGATCGACTCTGGGTAATAATACTCAGATTATATTTGCAACGCCCGCGTAGTCTGTTGTGAGACTCAGTTAAGCGTGATCAATAAGTTTAGAGGGAGAGGCGAGGAATGCAAAGGCGATCAAAGTTACAAAATAAAGAAAATAAATGATAAAAAAAAGACAAAAAGTAAAAAAAAAATGAACAATGTAGAGGAAATAGAGAGACTCAATAAAAACAAAAAATGGAAGGCATGGAAAGGTTGGAAAGGAGAAAAAAATTGAAATGAACAAGAAAGAGTGACAATGTGTCTCTCTTACCCCTAAAGAAGTAAATGACTCAAAGAGTCAAGAAAATGTGTGCCAAAATGAAGCAAATGAAGTGCTTAAGAAAGATGAAACCTTCTTAGACCAATATATTCTACCATGAACCAAAAATCTTCATTGCATTACCACAAAGCCCTATAGGATCTTGAGTTGGTGAGCTTACATTAGTGGTGACTCACATAAGGGGCAAGCTTATGGTACTTAGAGCCGGACTTGAGATCTTCCCTAAGAGAGATGAGTATGTTTTCTACTATCCTCGTTCTGAGTGCTACAATCTAAAAGTGAGGTTTGCTTGTGGAGAGTTGAGAAGTATAAGTTTGGGTTCCACAACGACCAATGTAACAGAAAGAGTTTCCTTGATGAGTTGAGTCAACTCTTGATGATTTTGTGTCGCACTATAGCCATGATGCAAAAAGGTTATATATTGTTGATAATGCATTTGAGTGAGGGTAATTGTTAGTCTCAATTAATTCTTGATGAGGTTACTTTAGGACAACTGAATTTCCTTGCTTTTATCTTGAGAAGGCGGAATTACTTTATTTGCTTGAGAACAAGCAAAAGCTTAAGTTTGGGGGAGTTGGTAACTATGAATTCTAGTATATTTTATGCTCCTTTTTTGCTTGAGTTTTGGAGAAAAAATATGTACACATATTCCTAAAAGCTAACTTGTTGTGCTTGTTTGTAGTGTTTGGTAAAGAAGAGACAAGGATGTCATAATCAACTCTAAAATGAGTGAAACTTGCACAAGATCAAACCAAGTCAAAGCAGCGCTACTGTAAAAAATCCACCGCGGATGCAGAAGATCCACAACGACCGTGGTCCACGGTGGAAAGGTTAAGAGAGATGCTTTTATGAGAGTACAAGTCACAGTGGTCCGCGAAGATTTTATGTGCTCGCAGTGCCTCTACAGCAACAAAGGTCCTTTTACTGTGATCATCAAAGAAAAGATTCAGAGAGCCAAAATTGAAGCTAAAACTATAAGACCGCGGACCGTGATTGATTTTACGCGGTCGCGTAGCCTCACTGCTGCAACAGTCCATTTTTCACTGTCAACGGTACCTCCGTTGGGGGCATTTTTGTCCGAAAAATTTAGTTGTTTATAAATATTGCTTTTTTAAATTTTTACGTCATCTTATGTTAGTTGAGCACGTGAACACCAACTTTGGTCTATTTTGAGTAATTTTGTAGCTTATATAGCAATTAATCTTAGACTCTTATCTTGTAATTATAGTTTATGGATTATTCTTCATCTCAATCTATGATTTTTTCTTCAATTATGAGTACCTAAACTCATTAGCTAGGATTGTGGCTCAACCCTAGTATGGGTATTTAATGGTTCTTTTATTTTAGGGCTAGATGCTTATGGATGATTAATATTTGGCATGATTTATGCTTTCTATGTTGAATTAGTGGTGGCAAACACTAATTTGTGCCTTTTTGACTTAGGCTCTTCTTGAGAAAGAGAGCTTAAGTCTAGAAAATTCGAGACAATAAGAAATTAGGGTGAAATGAAAAAATTAATAGCTCCAATTAAAGGGTTAAACCTAGAGATAGTAATATCCAACTTGAACCAACATTGTTTGCACCAATAGAACACCCAATTGGGCTTCAGAAAGCCAATTAGGGCAAAGTCACTCTTACTACTGAGAGGTATAGAGCGAGTAGCTTCGTGCATTGGCTATATCACCATCCCAACTATAACATTATTATCATAAGTCTTTGATCCCGTTAGAAACTCGCCTAGGAGTAAGTCACTTCCTTAATGCACTTTTCCCATTTAGAAAACCCTACAAAAATATTCACTTAGTTTAATTTCGTGCATCATTAGTATTAAAATTAGAAGTAACAAACAAATAAGAATGATTGGAAGTGCAATCAAGAGCACCACAATTGCTAAATTAGATGGGAATCCAACTCCAAATATTATATTAGCTCCCTGTGGATTCGATCCCGACCTTCTGGAGTAAAAGTTGCATCGATCGCTCTTGCCACTCTATAGTGGTGTAGGGTTGGACCCGATTATCTGATCAGGTGGTGGTGCATATATAACACCACAACCGTTTTTCATATCCCATATAAATACAATATACGCGTATATAATGCCATCTGGTCTTGGGTCAATGTACATGTATAAATGAATGCAATGCATAATAAGGTAAGTCAGTAAGATTTCTTGGAATGTCATAAAATCAATATGCCTTCGGATAAACATTATCAACTTATGTATTTATCGGAGACCGATGAACATAGGATATAATAATAGGATACATGGGGATCAAGAACATAGTCATCCTTAGTACTTCTATGAATAGAGTCATTTATGAAAGTTGTACGTTTGCTCGTTTCGTTTGTGTAAAGACCTGACCGGTCGTTTTAGAAAATTACGCCCCAATCCCGGATTTAACTGTTCCCCTAAGTTCATTTCTGCTATTGTGGGTTGCCGGGAGAGTCGGTTCTGAAAAATTTGAGCATTTTGGGACACTTAGTCCCTAAATAAGAGCTTTGAAGCTAGAAAATGGCCCGTAGCCGGAACAGTATTAAGACGATCTCGGAACGGAAATCCGATGATTCCATTAGCTCCGTTAGGTGATTTCGGGGTTGAGAGCGCGTTCGGAATGTATTTTGGAGGTCCGTAGCTCAATTAGGCTTGAAATGCCGAAGGTTGAAATTTTGGCGAATCCGAACGATAGGTGAGATTTTGATCCGAGGGTCGGAATGGAATTTCGACAATTTCTGTAGCTTCGTTATGTGATTTTGGATATGTCCGCAAATTTTCAGGTCATTCGGAAGTCGTTTGGTCGGGTTTTAGATCGAATGTGTAATTCGGAGAGTTTTAAGAAATTTAGGCTTGAATTCGATGTGAATTATGGGTTTTGATGTTGTTAGACGTGTTTTGAGGATTGGAACAAGTTCGAATAAGGTATTAGGATGTGTTGGTGTGCTTGGATAAGACCCCGGGGGCCTCGGGGTGGTTTCGGATGGTTAAACGGGAGAAAAATCATGGAAATTGCAGGTTAGGGAATTCTGCCTCTGTTGTTTTCGCCCCTGCGGAAATGGAACCGCAGAGGCGAGTCCGCTGAAGCGGAAAATGGAGCGCGGAAGCGGACTGGAGCGCAGGGGCGGTCTTTGTCCGCAGGAGCGGCCTCGCGGAAGCGGCTTTAGGCTCGCAGAAGCGGAATGGGCCAGCCAGGCCTGGGCTTCGCAGAAGCGACAAAATGTCGCGGAAGCGGATCCGCAGAAGCGGAATTTCGTCCGCAGAAGCGGAAATCGCAGAGAGTTAATTATATCAGAAGTTAGAAATTTCAGAAACATTTCCAAACTTTGAGGGCTCGGCTTAAGGGGCAATTTGGGCGATTTTGAAGGGAGATTCAAGGGGTTTCTTCAGGTAATCAATTATGGACTCCAATTATGATTGTTGTTGATAATATTATGCAAGTTTTTCATGAAAATGGAGGAATTTGGGGTAATTAATGGGGGTTTTCACCCTAGACCAAAACCTTTAGAAAACCTTTGATTTGAATGGGCAAACGGAGTCCGATTTCGATAAATTTTATATGCACGGACTCGTATTGAGATAAGGAACCCGAATATATAATTTTCGTGATTTTCCGATAAGCGTACCGGAAGTCGGGTTTTGGCAACTTGTGGGTTTTGGTGAATTTTGAGTTAATTTGATTGGGTAATGCCCAATTGGCCTATTTTGATGTGATTCTATTGATTTTTATCGGATTCTACACTTGTGGAGGCCGACATTCGTGGCAAGAGAGTTGTTTCTTAGCGGTTTTGTACCAAAATTGAGGTAAGTGGCTTGTCTAACTTCGTGTGGGGGACTTTCACCCCTAGGATATTATGTGATAGTTTAAATGCCTTGTACACGAGGTGACGGGCGTGTACATGCGCTGGTTGTTGAAAACGCACTTTAATTAAAATGTTCTATGAGCGATATTCCTGTCTTTGGTTGTTAATTTGATATTTTTACCCGGTAGTGGTTAGGAAAGCATGATTAGGTAGTACTTAACTGTTTAGTTGCCTAATTGCCTTGTTTGAACTCCTTGATAATTATCGGCACTATTTTTCGATGAAGTTATATTTAAGCATAATTATTCTCTCTGTGGATTCCTTTATTGGCTGTGCTTGTGGACTACGGGTTCGATTCCCGAGATCCTAAGTTATTGGTAGGGACTACGGGTTCGATTCCCGAGATCCTAAGTTATTGGTAGGGACTACGGGTTCGATTCTCGAGATCCTGAGTTATTGGTAGGGACTACGGGTTCGATTCCCAGAGACCCGACGTGATATTGGTAGGGACTACGGGTTCGATTCCCGAGATCCTGAGTTATTGGTAGGGACTACGGGTTCGATTCCCGAGATCCCGAGTTATTGGTAGGGACTACGGGTTCGATTCCCGAGATCCTGAGTTATTGGTAGGGACTACGGGTTCGATTCCCGGAGATCCTGAGTTATTGGTAGGGACTGCGGGTTCGATTCCCGGAGATCCTGAGATTTATTGAAATGTGGACTGCGGGTTCGATTCCCGGAGATCCTGAGATTTATTGAGATGTGGACTACGGGTTCGATTCCCGGAGATCCTGAGATTTATTGAGATGTGGACTACGGGTTTGATTCCCGAGATCCCGAGTTATTGGTAGGGACTACGGGTTTGATTCCCGAGATCCCGAGTTATTGGTAGGGACTGCGGGTTCGATTCCCGGAGATCCTGAGTTATTGAGATATTATTGAGACATGGGCTGCGGGTTCGATTCCCGGAGACCCAGAGATACTGAGAAGGGGACTGTGGGTTCAATTCCCATAGATCCTGGATTTGTTTATTTAAGCTGGTTAATTGTTGTTAGCTTAATTGTGGATAGTCGCGGTAATCATCATGATGTTGTTATTTCGGATATTGTTATCATTTAAACTGTTTACTTTGTTATCATCACTATATTATTGTTTTCTCAGTAGGGCCCTGACCTACCTCGTCACTACTCCATCGAGGTTAGGCTTGGCACTTACCGAGTACCGCCGTGGTGTACTCATGCTACTCTTCTGCACACTTTTGTTGTGCAGATCCAGGTACATCAGAGCAGGCTCGTACTAGGTGATTCTGCAACTTTTTGGGAGACTTCGAGGTATGATCTGCTACGTCCGCTGATCCGGAGGCTTCCCTTCTATTCTAGTATTACTAGTCGACGTTTTTCTTCATTTCGTTGCTAGATACTCTTTACACATAGAGCCACAGTTGTATTTCCCTTTTAGTCTGTGTTACCCGTGGGGTTCCGGATCTTGGTAGTGTTTTATTTACTGTGTGACGGATGCATGTGCCAAGCGGCATGAATTACATATCTTTTATGCTATTTTTCCGCTGTTTCCTCATTAAATATTCATAAATTGGTATATTCCGCAACGTGTTAGGCTTACCTAGTCGTGGGGACTGGGTGCCATCACGACATGTTCACAATTGGTGAACTAGGGTCGTGACAAGTTGGTATCAGAGCTCTAGGTTCATAGGAGTCACGGGACACGGACCGGTTACTTAGAGTCTCGCTGATCGATACGGAGACGTCTGTATTTATCTACGAGGGGCTATGTAACTGTTTAAGAAACTCTTCATTTCTTTTGGATTCTTTGTCGTGCGACATTTTTGACATCAAAAAAATCTAAACTACTGCTTTCTATTCTCTCACAGATGGTGAGGACACGATCTACTCGCGATGATCAGGTACCCGCGCCCCCTGTTGCCGCCGTTAGAGGCCGGGGTCGAGGTAGAGGATGAGGACGCGCCCGAGGTGCAGCCACAGCACCCGCGCGCGCTGCCGCTGAGGTGCCACAGGTAGACCAGGTTGGAGCGCAGGCACC
This sequence comes from Nicotiana noctiflora, assembly GCA_032618575.1. Taxonomy (NCBI): domain Eukaryota; kingdom Viridiplantae; phylum Streptophyta; class Magnoliopsida; order Solanales; family Solanaceae; genus Nicotiana; species Nicotiana noctiflora. Next base: position 284,929 of record JASVEL010002767.1, read on the forward strand.
TTGTACACCGACTACAACTGCTACTACTCCAGCACTACAGGAAACCCTGGCTCAGTTCATGAGTATGTATACCACTTTAGCCCAGGCAGGACTGCTTCCTCTCGTTGCAGCTACATCTCAGGCCGGGGGAGGGGCCCAGACTCCCGCAGCCGTTACACCGGAGCAGCGTGTGCCGGTGGGACAGGTTCCAGATGTTTTGGTTATGCCTCCTGCCGCCCCAGCACAGCCCGGAGGTGGACCAGCTGCCTCTGAGGACGAGCAGCGTAGATTGGAGAGGTTCAAGAAATATGACCCTCGAGTGTTAAGTGGTTTGGCTTCAGACGATGCATTGGGTTTTCTGGAGGAGTGTCGTCGTATTCTTCGTACTATGGGGATTGTGGAGACCAACGGGGTTTCCTTCACTGCTTTTCAGTTTCGTGGGGCCGCTTATGATTGGTGGCGCACGTATGAGTTGGATAGTCCAGAGGAGTCTGCTTCATTGACTTGGACGCAGTTTTCAGATCTATTTTTGAGGGAGTTTGTTCCACAGAGCCTTAGGGATTCTTGGCGCTCGGAGTTTGAGCGGTTGCGATAGGGCTCCATGTCGGTATCGGAGTATGCTATCAGTTTCACCCGCCTTGCCAGGCATGCACCGGCCTTGGTAGCCACGGTTCGGGAGAGAGTGCGGAGATTTATTGAGGGCCTTGTTCCGCCTATCCGATCCAGCATGGCCAGAGAGCTTGAGACAGATATATCTTATCAGCAGGCGGTTAGCATTGCCAAGAGGATCGAGAGTATGCTCCCTAGAGAGCGGAGAGAGAGAGGCCAAGAGGTCTCGCGAGTCGGGCCATTTCTCTGGTGCCAGCACTTCATCAGCCGGTCGTTTTGGCAGGGGTTATTCCGGCTGACCAGTTCACTCAGCATTACCCGCAGCCGATAGTACTCCAGGTCTTCCAGCACCTTAGGAGCCTTATTATGCTCCCCCAGTTTCCAGTGCACCTCCTGCGCGGGGTCCTTCCAGGGGTCAGACTAGTAGGGGTGAGGCCGGTCAGTCACAGCCACCGCGTCCTCCCAGAGCTTGTTTTGAGTGCGGGGATACTCGCCACCTGGTTAGGGAGTGCCCCAGGCGCAGGAGAGGAGCCCCTCATCAGTCATCACAACATCCGCGTGGCTCTCAGGGTCAGCAGGCTATCATTCCAGCTCCAGCTGCTATTCCACCTGCCCAGCCAGCCAGGGGCGGGGGTCAGGGTTCTAGAGGCCGCCCTCGAGAGGGGGACAGGCCGGATTCTATGCTATTCCTGATCGCGCTGCGGCTGTTGCATCTGACTCTGTTATCACAGGTATTATTATGGTTAGTCACAGGGAGGCATCGGTTCTATTCGACCCTGGTTCCACTTTTTCATATGTGTCTTCTTACTTTGCTTCTCATCCGGGTGTGCCTCGGGATTCTTTGAGTGCCCCCATTTATGTTTCCACTCCGGTGGGTGATTCTTTGGTAGTGGACCGCGTATATCGGTCGTGTTTGATTACCATTTGTGATTTTGAGACCAGAGCGGATCTATTGCTGCTTGGGATGGTCGATTTTGATATTATTCTGGGCATGGACTGGTTGTCGCCCCATTATGCTATTCTTGGTTGTCACGCCAAGACCGTGACGCTGGCTATGCCAGGCATTCCACGTATTGAGTGGAGTGGTACTCTAGATCACACCCCTAGCCGTGTTATTTCTTTTCTCGGAGCTCAGCGTATGGTTGAGAAGGGGTGTGCTGCTTATCTAGCCTATGTGCGGGACGTCAGTATTGACCCTCCCTCTATTGATTTTGTTCATGTGGTACGTGACTTTGCTGATGTATTTCCAGCTGATCTTCCGGGCATGCCGCCCGACAGAGATATTGACTTTGCTATTGACTTGTTGCCGGGCACTCAGCCCATCTCTATTCCACCGTACTGTATGGCTCCTCCTGAGTTAAAGGAGTTGAAGGATCAGTTACAGGAGTTATTGGGCAAGGGTTTTATTCGACCGAGTGTTTCGCCTTGGGGTGCTCCTGTATTGTTTGTGAAGAAAAAGGATGGTTCTATGCGTATGTGTATTGACTATCGTCAGCTGAACAAGGTTACAGTGAAGAACCGGTATCCTTTGCCCCGTATTGATGATTTATTTAACTAGCTACAGGGCGCACATGTGTTTTCTAAGATTGATTTGCGCTCTGGGTATCACCAGCTGAAGATTCGGGAGCCAGATATCCCGAAGACTGCCTTCAGGACCCGGTATGGTCACTATGAGTTCCTCGTGATGTCTTTTGGGTTGACTAATGCCCCAGCAGCCTTTATGCATTTGATGCACAGTGTGTTCAGGCCTTATCTGGACTCGTTCGTGATTGTTTTCATTGATGATATTCTAGTATATTCCCGGAGTCGGGAAGAGCACGAGCAACATTTGAGGATAGTGCTTCAGATTCTGAGGGAGAAGCAGCTTTATGCCAAGTTCTCTAAATGTGAATTCTGGTTGAGTTCAGTGGCATTTTTGGGCCACGTGGTGTCGAGTGATGGTATTCGAGTAGATCCGAGGAAGGTGGAGGCCGTGCAGAGTTGGCCCAGACCCTCCTCCGCTACTGAGATTCGCAGCTTCCTTGGTTTGGCGGGCTATTACCGTCGTTTCGTAGAGGGTTCTCTTCGATTGCAGACACCTATGACTAGATTGACCCAAAAGGGTTCCCCTTTTCGGTGGACAGAGGTGTGTGAGGCGAGCTTTTCGAAGCTCAAGACAGCTTTGACTTCGGCCCCTATATTGATGTTGTCTACACATGTTCGGGGTCCTATACCGTATATTGTGATGCCTCACGAGTTGGACTCGGTGCGGTATTGATGCAGGACGGTAGGGTGATTGCCTACGCATCGAGACAACTGAAGGTACATGAGAAGAATTACCCTGTTCATGATTTGGAGCTAGCTGCCATTGTTCACGCCTTGAAAATTTGGCGTCATTATTTATATGGGGTTCCTTGTGAGATCTACACTGATCACCGGAGCTTGCAGCACTTGCTTAAGCAGAAGGACCTGAATATGCGTCAGAGGAGATGGTTGGAACTACCGAAGGACTATGATATTACTATTCTCTATCATCCGGGCAAGGCTAATGTGGTTGCTGATGCCTTGAGTCGTCGGGCAGAGAGTTTGGGGAGTTTAGCGTATCTACCACCTTCGGAGAGGCCTATGGCGATGGATGTTCAGGCTTTAGCCAGACAGTTTGTTAGATTGGATCTTTCGGAGCCTGGCCGGGTTCTAGATTGTGTGGTTTCTCGGTCTTCTCTATTTGACCGCATCAGGGAGCGTCAGTTCGACGACCCTCATTTGCTTGTCCTTCAGGATAGAGTTCGGCGTGGCGATGCTCGAGATGTTACCATCGGGGATGATGGAGTTATGAGGATGCAGGGGCGTATCCGTGTGCCCAATGTAGATGATCTTCGAGAGCTGATTCTAGCAGAGGCCCATAGTTCGCGGTATTCCATCCATCCGGGTGCCGCGAAGATGTATCAGGACTTGAAACAGCATTACCGGTGGAGGCGGATGAAAAGGGATATAGTTGATTATGTTTCTAGATGCCTCAACTGCCAGCAGGTGAAGTATGAGCATCAGCGTCCGGGTGGATTGATGCAGCAGATTGAGATTCCCGAGTGGAAACGGGAGCGCATTACCATGGACTTTGTATCTGGACTTCCACGGACTGTTAGGAAGTTCGATTCCATTTGGGTTATTGTGGATCGGCTGACCAAGTCCGCCCATTTTATACCGGTGAGCACTACTTATTCATCGGAGCGACTGGCGGAGATCTATATCAAGGAGATAGTTCGGCTGCACGGCATTCCAGTTTCCATCATTTCAGATAGAGGCACTCAGTTCACTTCGCGGTTCTGGAGAGCTGTACAGCAGGAGTTAGGTACTCGGGTGGAGCCGAGCACAGCATTTCACCCCCAGACTGATGGGCAGTCCGAGCGCACTATTCAGATTTTGGAGGATATGCTCCTTGCGTGCGTGATTGAGTTTGGAGGTTCATGGGATCACTTCTTGCCACTGGCGGAGTTTGCTTATAACAACAGCTACCAGTCTAGTATTCAGATGGCACCGTACGAGGCCCTATATGGTAGGAGGTGCAGTTCTCCCGTGGGTTGGTTTGAGCCGGGCGAGGCCAGGTTGCTAGGTACTGATATGGTTCAGGAGGCTATGGACAAGGTCGAGGTGATTCAGGACAGACTTCGTGCGGCCCAGTCTAGACAGAAGAGTTATGCGGACAAGAAGGTTCGCGATGTGGCTTTTATGGTTGGCGAGCGGGTTCTGCTTCGAGTCTTGCCCATGAAGGGTGTTATGAGGTTTGGAAGAAAGGAAAGCTGAGTCCTAGATTTATTGGCCCTTTTGAGATTTTGAGGCGTGTCGGGGAGGTTGCTTATGAGTTGGCCTTACCTCCCAGCCTAGCCGGAGTTCACCCCGTATTTCATGTCTCCATGCTCCGGAGATACCATGGTGACCCGTCGCATGTGTTGGATTTCACATCTGTTCAACTAGACAAGGATCTATCTTATGTTGAGGAGCCAGTAGCCATTCTAGACAGGCAAGTCAGAAAGCTAAGGTCAAAGAACATCGTTTCGGTAAAGGTTCAGTGGCGGGGCCAGCCGGTCGAAGAGGCGACTTGGGAGACCGAGCAGGATATGCGCAGCCAGTACCCTCATCTTTTCACTACTCCAGGTATGTTTTCTATGCTCGTTCGAGGACAAACGAATCTTTAAGTGTGGGAAGATGTAACGACCCGACCGGTCGTTATAGAAAATTACGCCCCAATCCCTAATTTAACTGTTCCCCTAAGTTCATTTCTGCTATTGTGGGTTGCCGGGAGAGTCGGTTCTGAAAAATTTGAGCATTTTGGGACACTTAGTCCCTAAATAAGAGCTTTGAAGCTAGAAAATGGCCCGTAGCCAGAACAGTGTTAAGACGATCTCGGAACGGAAATCCGATGATTCCATTAGCTCCGTTAGGTGATTTCGGGGTTGAGAGCGCGTTCGGAATATATTTTGGAGGTCCGTAGCTCAATTAGGCTTGAAATGCCGAAGGTTGAAATTTTGGCGAATCCGAACGATAGGTGAGATTTTGATCCGGGGTCGGAATGGAATTTCGACAATTTCTGTAGCTTCGTTATGTGATTTTGGATATGTCCGCAAATTTTCAGGTCATTCGGAAGTCGTTTGGTCGGGTGTTAGATCGAATGTGTAATTCAGAGAGTTTTAAGAAATTTAGGCTTGAATTCGATGTGAATTATGGGTTTTGATGTTGTTAGACGTGTTTTGAGGATTGGAACAAGTTCGAATAAGGTATTAGGATGTGTTGGTGTGCTTGGATAAGACCCCGGGGGCCTCGGGGTGGTTTCGGATGGTTAAACGGGAGAAAAATCATGGAAATTGCAGGTTAGGGAATTCTGCCTCTGTTGTTTTCGCCCCTGCGGAAATGGAACCGCAGAGGCGAGTCCGCTGAAGCGGAAAATGGAGCGCGGAAGTGGACTGGAGCTCAGGGGCGGTCTCTTGTCCGCATAAGCGGCATCGCGGGTGCGAGAATGGGACCGCAGGAGCGGTCAGGAGATGGATTGGGGAGTTCCGCAGAAGCGGTTGAGTCTTCGCTTAGGCGTGTCCGCAGAAGCGGACTCGTATTCGTAGGTGCGGAAATATCCGCAGGAGCGGCCTCGCGGAAGCGGCCCTGGGCTCGCAGAAGCGGATTGGGCCAGCAAGGCCTAGTATTTTGTAGAAGCGACAAAATGTCGCGGAAGCGGATCCGCAGAAGCGGAAAATTATCCGCAGAAGCGGAAATCGACCTGGGTTTAATGAGCAGTAAGGGTTAAAATTTAAGAAACATTTCCAAACTTTGAGAGCTCGGCTTAAGGTGCGAATTGGGCGATTTTGAAGGAGAATTCGAGAGGTTTCTTCGGGTAATCAATTATGGACTCCAATTATGATTGTTGTTGATAATATTATGCAAGTTTTTCATGAAAATGGAGGAATTTGGGGTAATTAATGGGGGTTTTCACCCTAGACCAAAACCTTTAGAAAACCTTTGATTTGAATGGGCAAACGGAGTCCGATTTCGATAAATTTTATATGCACGGACTCGTATTGAGATAAGGAACCCGAATATATAATTTTCGTGATTTTTAGATAAGCGTACCGAAGTCGGGTTTTGGCAACTTGTGGGTTTTGGTGAATTTTGAGTTAATTTGATTGGGTAATGCCCAATTGGCCTATTTTGATGTGATTCTATTGATTTTTATCGGATTCTACACTTGTGGAGGCCGACATTCGTGGCAAGAGGGTTACTACTTAGCGGTTTTGTACCGGAATTGAGGTAAGTGGCTTGTCTAACTTCGTGTGGGGGACTTTCACCCCTAGGATATTATGTGATAGTTTAAATGCCTTGTACGCGAGGTGACGGGCATGTACATGCGCTGGTTGTTGAAAACGCACTTTAATTAAAATGTTCTATGAGCGATATTCCTGTCTTTGGCTGTTAATTTGATATTTTTACCCGGTAGTGGTTAGGAAAGCATGATTAGGTAGTACTTAACCGTTTAGTTGCCTAATTGCCTTGTTTGAACTCCTTGATAATTATCGGCACTATTTTTCGGTGAAGTTATATTTAAGCATAATTATTCTCTCTGTGGATTCCTTTATTGGCTGTGCTTATGGACTACGGGTTCGATTCCCGAGATCCTGAGTTATTGGTAGGGACTACGGTTTCGATTCCCGAGATCCTGAGTTATTGGTAGGGACTACGGGTTCGATTCCCGAGATCCTGAGTTATTGGTAGGGACTACGGGTTCGATTCCCGAGATCCTGAGTTATTGGTAGGGACTACGGGTTCGATTCCCGAGATCCTGAGTTATTGGTAGGGACTACGGGTTCGATTCCCGAGATCCCGAGTTATTGGTAGGGACTACGGGTTCGATTCCCGAGATCCTGAGTTATTGGTAGGGACTACGGGTTCGATTCCCGAGATCCTGAGTTATTGGTAGGGTCTACGGGTTTGATCCCCGAGATCCTGAGTTATTGGTAGGGACTACGGGTTCGATCCCCGAGATCCTGAGTTATTGGTAGGGACTACGGGTTTGATCCCCGAGATCCTGAGTTATTGGTAGGGACTACGGGTTTGATCCTCGAGATCCTGAGTTATTGGTAGGGACTACGGGTTTGATTCCCGAGATCCTGAGTTATTGGTAGGGACTGCGGGTTCGATTCCCGGAGATCCTGAGTTGTTGAGATATTATTGAGACATGGGCTGCGGGTTCGATTCCCGGAGACCCAGAGATACTGAGAAGGGGACTGTGGGTTCAATTCCCACAGATCCTGGATTTGTTTATTTGAGCTGGTTAATTGTTGTTAGCTTAATTGTGGATAGTCGCGGTAATCATCATGATGTTGTTATTTCGGATATTGTTATCATTTAAACTGTTTACTTTGTTATCATCACTATATTATTGTTTTCTCAGTAGGGCCCTGACCTACCTCGTCACTACTCCATCGAGGTTAGGCTTGGCACTTACCGAGTACCGCCGTGGTGTACTCATGCTACTCTTCTGCACACTTTTGTTGTGCAGATCCAGGTACATCAGAGCAGGCTCGTACTAGGTGATTCCGCAGCTTTTTGGGAGACTTCGAGGTATGATCTGCTACGTCCGCGGATCCGGAGGCTTCCCTTCTATTCTAGTATTACTAGTCGACGTTTTTCTTCATTTCGTTGCTAGATACTCTTTACACATAGAGCCACAGTTGTATTTCCCTTTTAGTCTGTGTTACCCGTGGGGTTCCGGATCTTGGTAGTGTTTTATTTACTGTGTGACGGATGCATGTGCCAAGCGGCATGAATTACATATCTTTTATGCTATTTTTCCGCTGTTTCCTCATTAAATATTCATAAACTGGTATATTCCGCAACGTGTTAGGCTTACCTAGTCGTGGGGACTGGGTGTCATCACGACATGTTCATGATTGGTGAACTAGGGTCGTGACAGTTTGTATCATATGGATTATGAAAAAAAGAAAAAGAATAATCTTAGCATACCTCAATTCCATTAAGTCCTTAATACCTTCCAAGAAATTCTTCTAACAACTTAACTCAATCTACCGTATCATAAAGAGATTCAAAATCAATGTTGAGTAAATGCTAAGTTTGCAACTTAAACTAGTAACTTGTTTATGTTAATTTGGGCAGCAAGAGCCTCCTCCAATACCATATACCAACAACAATTACCAGAGCACTCCTGCAATACATAAGTACCAATAACATGGCACCATATTACAACAACGAGTCACAACTACTTCGCGACGAACGACAAGGTTAGTTTGAAACTCATATACCCCATATCACCCCTTATAGACTTGTTAAATTAACTTAACCATATTATTAACACGATAATGAAGTAATTCATCAATAATTTAGCCTTATACCATACCTTTATAATTATAGATAATCCACAACTCCAATTATCCTCCATTAGTAATTTTTATTCACTAGTTCGTGTCTAGTCTATCTATTTTACTTAATCAGCATCAAGATCATCTTAAGTACATACAAGAACACCATATAATTACATGTGAATTCAGGTCTAGATCCATGTTATACTTAGCTTACAACAACCCGACATATTCCAATCACTTTATAGCCAAAATGACAATTATAATAGTGTCATACACCCCGAAAATATTACAAAGAACGATTAATCCACTATTTTACCATTATGCGGTGTTTTTCCCCACCATTTCTCCTCTAAAACCTCCATTAAAAATAGCAAAATAGACATCCCAAAAATAACATGAAACATACCACAAAACAGTCCACTACGCATCGAATTACTCGAATTCATCTTTTGATCACCGTCCTGTGAGTTCTAACTATTAGGAAATAAATTTATCAACTTGATATCTAAAGCTTAAATACAGAAAGTACGCATTTACTTAACTATTAAATAACTTCCAAACCTACGAACTTTCTCAGAGAGCAATTGTAATACAATTGTTTCGTCTTTCATAAACAAGTGATTTATGGAAAGGTTTCAAACTGTTTACCATTGTAGTTTCGTCTTCCATAAACAAATGAAATTGCAAATTGTTTACAATTGTACATGTTTTTTATAAACAAACCAATACGGGAAAAGCAAAATTGTTTGCAATCTGTTCCGTGTGTTCCTTATTCTTAATAACATAACTACGAGAAAGTTCACAATGAGTTTTTTGCCCCTTATTTGGTTTGTACCAGTTTTTGGTCTATACGAAAAAGTTCAAAATTGATTCTTGAAGAATGTTATGTTCGAAATTTTCACCAACAACAACAGTCGCTGACATTAAACTGATTCTTTAACAGCAGCCACCGACATATAATCCGGTTGATTTATTCTTGAACAAAGACGATGGAGTTTGGGGCTGAGCAACTTGATTTTCTATTAATATATTTTAATATATTTTCATGTATTTCATTGTATTCATTATCTTTTTTTAATTGTAATTCAATATGTCTCGTTGTATTCCATGTATTTCATTGTATTCAGTATCTTTTTTTCTCATTGTATTTCAATGTATCCCGCTGTATTCTATGTATTTCACTGTCTCGTTACATGTCATGAATGTATTCATAAGTTTATTTTAATTAATATATATGTATTTAGATGCATTATATAATTTTTCTAAAGATTGCTATGTTTTTGGGTATTTTTTGGTTGATAATCTTTTTATAACTGCAAATACAAAATTTGTGTGTTATAATTGAGTTGGTTGAGTTATATTAGGAGTCTATTATGTTAATTGATTCACTTTCCATTTTAAAAATAGTGTAATCCCCTATTTCACGCCGTGAATACAGTCGAATACATTAATCTGTCCAGCTGTAATCCTATGTTTCACTCCATGAATATAGCCGAATACACTCAAATACAACAACTAATTAGCCAGACTTTCCCGATTCATGTCTAATTTTGCTACTATATTTATGAATACAATAGCTTAATTACATCAAGTACATCTTATAACCACATAAAATGTATTTATAATACATAATATATCAAATGATATCGATAGATGGCTAATTACTACTAAAAGATAGTGCTTTATGAAAATTTCCCAAAAAGAATGCACGAACCCAATATCATGGATCCGCCTATTATAACGAGTGCATCCACACTATAGGTATATTATACACCATCATACAATGTAGATGCTTTATTTACAGACAAACCATATATGTATATATGCTACACAATAGTACAATCATTGTATAACAATGCACAATGTGTCACGACCCGGATTTCCCACCATCGGGGTCATGATGGCGCCTACTAAATGGAAGCTAGGCAAGCCAAATATTAATTACACCTCCATTAATTACCAATTTCTTATTATGACTTATTATTAAAAACATATAAATTACAGCGGAATAATCAAAATTAGCGGAAGACTTAGTCAAATATGATAAAGAAAACCCAAACATGATACACTACCCAAGACCGGTGTCACAATACTCACGAACTTCTAAGAATAATACACATAATTGTCTGAAAGAAAATACAAGCTGTTTATCTCGATTACATGAGATAACAGAATGAAAAGCATAGATAGAAGAGACAACGAGTCCCGCGGACGCCTGCAAGGCTACCTCGTAGTCTCCGTAGTTGAAAAATCCACAAGTCTCTACTGCCGCTGCTGCTGTCCGTAACCTGTATCTGCGCAAAAAGAGCGCAGAGTGTAGTATCAGCACAACCGACCCCATGTGCTGGTAAGTGCCTGGCCTATCCCAGCGAACTAGTGACAAGGCTAAGGCCAGTCACCTGCATAAACCTGTACAGTTGCAATATATATATATATATATATATATATATATATATATATACAATACATTTATAAGGAAAAACTCTGCTCTGAAATAACAGTCAATAACTCGTGATATCCAGAATAATCTAATCAACAGAATAATTCTTACTTTCATGTCTCAATTCCTCTTTCATTTCATATCTCGTGGTAGGCGTACCACCCGCTCCCAACTATCACGGTAATTACCTCTTGTGGTAGGCGTACCACCCGCTCCCAAATATATCAATAGGCTACCGACAACTATGGCCAATGCCAAGATTTAAATCACTTTGTGGTCCGCGTGCCACACGATCCCATTTCTTATTATATAAGTGGTCGGCGCGCCACACGATCCCAATTCATAAATATATAAGTGGTCGGCGCGCCACACGATCCCAAATCATAAATATATATGTTACCGGCATTTAGCCAATAATCTCTACATCAACAATATTTATAATTACCGGTTTTAAACCAATAACTGATAATAATTTCAACAATTTATCTCCATTACCGGTATAACACCAATAACTCTTAATCAACAATTTATTCATAACTAAATTCCTATTCCTTCAAGCTAGGATAGAACAAACACTTACCTCGAAAGTTTACGAACGATTCAATCCGTAGCAATGTCTTTTCCTTTCGAATTTGACTCCAATCCGATCGTATTTATACACAATTAATTTAATATCATCAATTCTACTTAACAAACTAGTTCATATTGCTAAATATGATTTTTACAACATTCTGCCCGGAATAGTAAAAATCGACCGCGGGCCCACATAATCGAAGCTCAAGTTTCGAACCAAAATAAGTTCACCCAATCCTCCATGAGTTCAAATATACAATTTGTTCTTAAGTTCGACTCCAAAACGAGGTCTAGATCGCAAATTCTTTGAAAGCCCTAACTATACCCATTTCTCAAATTTTTCAACCAATTTACACATGTTTAAGCCTAAGAATTTGATTGATGTTGATGAAAAATGAAGAAGACGAGTTAAACAATACTTACCCAATGAACTTTGATGAAGAAATTCCTCAAAGATCGCCTAAGAGCTGTGGAGAAGAAAGGATTTTGTGAAAATGGGTTAAAATCCCGTAAGTGTTCTGTTTTGGGTATTAATTCACTGGGCGGAAATTTACCCTTCGCGTTCGCGTGCACTGTGTCGCGTTCGCGAAGGGTTGTACAGAAATGGGCATCGCGTTCGCGTGGACACAGTCGCGAACGCGTAGAAGAAAATCTGGAGATTGCAATTTGGCCTACGCGAATGCGTGGTGCCGTACGCGAACGCGTAGAAGAGGCAGGCCAGGCTCCGCGAATGCGGGAGCCTTCACGCGAACGCGTAGAGGAAAAAGGCTGGGGTCCATGTTGTTGTACGCGAACGCGATCCTAAGGACGCGAACGCGTAGAAGAAGAAAGAGAAGCCTTCGCGAACGCGACCAGGTGGACGCGAACGCGAAGAAGGAATGTCTGCTGCAGATTTTCTGCAGTTTTTCTTAAGTCCAAAACCACCCCGATGCCCATCCGAAACTCACCCGAGCCCTCGAGGCTCCAAACCAAATATGTACACTAACTCAATAACATCATACGAACTTGCTCGAGCGATCAAATCGCCGAAATAACATCAAAATCAATGAATTGAGCCTTAAAACTCAAGAATTCTTTCAAATTTCAAAATTTCCAAAACATCCAATTTAAGGCCGAAACACGTCAAACGACGTCCGTTTTCAACCAAACTTTACAGGAAGCGCTTAACCAACATATATGACCTGTACCGGGCGTCGGAACCAAAATACGAGCCCGATAACAGTACTTTTTAATCAAAATTCAGTTTTATTTTCCTTAAACATTTTCAGAAAACAATTTAACAGAAAAATTCTTTTACCGGGGTTCTAGACCTCGGATTTCAATTCCGGGCATACGCCCAAGTTCCATATTTTTCTACGGATTTTCTGAGACCGTCAAATCACGGATCCGGGTCCGTTTACCAAAAATGTTGACCAAAGTCAACCATATCAATATTAATATAAAAATTCTTCAACATTTTCACATATTTCACATATTTCAACATAAATATTTTCTAGCTTTGTGCCCGGACTGTGCACGCAAATCGAGGCAACTATAAATGAGGTTTTCAAGACCTCAAATGCTCGAAATAATTAATAAAACAAGTGATGACCCTTTGGGTCGTCACAATCTCCACCTCTAAAACAACCGTTCGTCCTCGAACGGACAGAAGAAAGAAGTACCTGAGTCAGGAAACAAATGTGGGTAGCGGCTCCGCATATCAGACTCGGACTCCCAGGTCGATGCCTCAGGAGGCTGACCTCTCCACTGAACACGTACAGAAGGATAACTCTTCGACCTCAACCGTCGAACCTGCCGGTCTAGAATGGCCACCGGCTCCTCCTCGTAAGATAGATCATTGTCCAATTGGACAATACTGAAGTCTAACACATGTGTGGGATCGCCGTGGTATCTCCGAAGCATAGATACGTGAAAAACCGGATGCACGGCTGATAAGCTAGGCGGCAAAGCTAATCTGTAAGCCACCCCTCCCACTCTGTCTAGAATCTCAAATGGACCAATATACCTAGGGCCGAGCTTGCCCTTCTTCCCGAACCTCATCACGCCCTTCATAGGCGACACTCGGAGCAATACTCGTTCACCAACCATGAAATCTACATCCCGAACCTTACGATCCGCATAAGTCTTCTGCCTGGACTGAGCTGAACGCAATCTCTCCTGAATAGTCTTGACCTTATCCAAGGCCTCCTGAACTAAGTCTGTACCCAACAACCGAGCCTCTCCCGGTTCAAACCATCCAACCGGTGATCGACATCGCCTACCATATAACGCCTCATACGGAGCCATCCGGATGCTAGATTGGTAACTGTTATTGTAGGCGAACTCTGCTAATGGCAGAAACCGGTCCCACGAGCCTCCGAAATCAATAACACAGGCTCGAAGCATGTCCTCTAGGATCTGAATAGTCCTCTCGGACTGGCCATCCGTCCGAGGATGAAATGCTGTACTCAACTGAACCTGGGTGCCTAACTCCCGCTGGACCGCTCTCCCGAACCGCGAGGTAAACTGCGTTCCCCGATCAGAGATAATAGATACTGGCACTCCACGGAGACGAACAATCTCCCTAATGTAAACCTCCACTAACCTCTCCGACGAGTAGGAGACAGATATACTGGAATAAAGTGTGCCGACTTGGTCACCCTATCAACAATGACCCAAATAGCATCAAATTTCCTCCGAGTCAAAGGAAGTCCAGGTAACGAAATCCATAGTGATCCGCTCCCATTTCCACTCGTGAATTTCAATCCTCTGGAATACACCACCAGGTCTCTGGTGCTCATATTTCACCTGCCGACAATTTAGACACCGAGCAACATACGCAACGATATCTTTCTTCATTCTGCGCCACCAATAGTGTTGCCGTAACTCCTGGTACATCTTCGCGGCGCCTGGGTGAATAGAATACCACAAATTGTGGGCCTCCGCTAAGATTAACTCTCGAATCCCTTCAACATTAGGCACACAAACTCGACCCTGCAATTTCAATACCCCATCATCATCTAGATTTACCTGTGTGGCACCTCCCCGCTGTACTGTATTTCTCAACTCACGCAAATGAGGATCATCAAATTGCCTCTCACCGATACGCTCTAATAAAGAAGAACGAGCGACCGTGCAGGCTAACACCCTGCTAGGCTCATAAATGTCTAATCTCACGAATCGTTTGGCTAATGCCTGGACGTCTAGAGCTAATGGTCTCTGACTGACCGGAATATATGCAAGACTACCCATGCTGGCAGACTTTCTACTCAATGCATCGGCCACCACATTGGCCTTACCTGGGTGATATAAAATAGTAACGTCATAGTCTTTTAGCAACTCTAACCACCTTCTCTGCCTCATATTCAACTCTTTCTGCTTAAACAAATACTGAAGACTCTTATGATCGGTGTATACTTCACATGCTACACCATACAAATAATGCCTCCGGATCTTCAATGCGTGAATAATCGCCGCCAATTCTAGATCATGCACCTGGATAGTTCTTCTCATGAATCTTCAACTGCCTCGAAGCATAGGCAATAACCTTGCCATCCTGCATTAACACCGCACCAAGCCCAATACGGGAAGCATCACAATAAACAGTATAAGGTCCCGTACCTGTGGGTAAAACCAATACCGGTGTTGTGGTCAAGGTTGTCTTGAGCTTTTGAAAGCTCTCCTCACATTCATCGGACCATTCAAATTGCACACCCTTCTGGGTCAATCTGGTCAGTGTGGTTGCAATAGACGAAAATCCTTCTACAAATCGGCGATAATAACCCGCTAACCCCAAGAAACTCCGAATATCTGCGGCTGATGTCGGTCTAGGCCAGTTTTTGACTGCCTCAATCTTCTTCAGATCAACCTGAATACCTGCTGCCGTCACAATATGACCTAGGAATGCAACCGAACTTAGCCAAAATTCACACTTTGAAAATTTTGCATATAGTTGGCTATCTCTCAGAGTCTGCAAGGCCACTCTGAGATGTTGCGCATGCTCCTCCTGACCGCGGGAATATATTAATATGTCATCAATGAAGACTATTACAAACAAGTCTAAATAAGGCCGGAACACCCGATTCATTAATTCCATAAAAGCTGCTGGAGCATTTGTCAACCCAAAAGACATGACCGGAAATTCATAATGTCCATACCGAGTGCGGAACGCTGTCTTAGGGACATCAGATGCCCTAATCTTCAGCTGATGATAGCCAGATCTCAAATCTATCTTTGAAAATACCTTGGCACCCTGAAGCTGGTCAAATAAATCATCAATTCGCGGAAGTGGATATTTATTTTTGATAGTCACCTTGTTTAACCGTCGATAGTCAATGCACATTCTCATCGAACCATCTTTCTTCTTTACAAATAATACAGGTGCACCCCACGGCGAAACACTGGGTCTAATGAAACCCTTTTCAAGTAAATCCTGCAACTGTTCCTTCAATTCTTTTAACTCTAGCGGAGCCATACGGTATGGGGGAATGGAAATGGGCTGAGTGCCTGGAGCCAAATCAATGCAAAAATCAATGTCCCTATCGGGCGGCATACCTGGTAAGTCTGAAGGAAATACTTCAGGAAATTCGCGAACCACAGGCACAGAGTCAATAGAAGGAACCTCAGCACTAGAATCACGGACATAGGCCAAATAAGCCAAGCATCCCTTTCCAACCATACGTTGAGCCTTAACATAAGAAATAACATTACGACTAGTATGACATGTAATTCCTTTCCACTCTATACAAGGCGAATTTGGCAGAGCTAAAGTCACAGTCTTGGCATGGCAATCTAAAATAGCATGATATGGAGATAGCCAATCCATGCCTAGTATAATATCAAAGTCCACCATATTTAGGAGTAATAAATCAGCACGGGTCTCGAGACCCTCAATTACTATAATACATGACCGATGAACTTGATCAACCACAATAGAATCGCCTACTGGTGTAGACACATGAACAGGAACACTCAGTGGATCACTGGGCTGAACCAAGTATGGTGCAAAATAGGAAGACACATACGAATATGTAGACCCAGGGTCAAATAATGCTGATGCCTTTCTATCACAAACCAAAATAATACCCGTAATGACGGCATCAGAAGACTCAGCCTCTGGTCTGGCGGGAAGTGCATAACATCGGGGCTGTGCCCCACCACCCTGAGCAGTATCTCTAGGACGATCAGCTGCTGGCTGGTCTCTACCTCTATCGGTCCGAGCTCCACCTCTATGACCTCTACCTCCACCTCTATGTCCTCTACCTCCGCCTCTAGCCGGCTGGGCAGGCTGTGAGGGAACTGGGGCCTGAATCATGGCATGAGAACCCTGCTGCTGAGATCTGTCAGAAGCTCGAGGGCAATACTTTGCAATGTGCCTAAGATCACCGCACGTAAAACAAGCCCTCGGCCGCTGAAAATAGCGAAGTGGTGGTGCACTGATAGGCTGCTGATCAGAGTAACGTGGCTGAGAATTACTATCACCTGAAGCATCATGAGAAACTTGAAGAGCTGACTGATAAGGCCTAGGAGGATGGCCTCTATCATAAAAATCTCTATCTCCAGACGAGGTACCACTGAATCTACCCGAATTATGAGATCTCTTATCCGATCCATGTCTCGCTCCCCGTGACAGAGCCATCTCGATCCGGCGGGCTGTATTAGCCGCCTCCTGAAAAGTGATTTCAGTTCCTGCCCCCATAGCCATCTGTAGCCGAATTGGCTAATTCAAGCCATCAATAAACCTCCTCACCCTCTCCCGATCTGTGGGAAGAATGATAATGGCATGACGAGCCAGGTCCACGAACCTAGTCTCGTACTATGTGACGGACATAGAACCCTGACGAAGACGCTCAAATTGCCTGCACAAAGCCTCCCTCTGAGTTGCTGGAAGGAACTTTTCCAAGAACAATTCTGCAAACTGCTCCCAAGTCAAAGATGACGATCCCGCTGGCCTGGATAGACAATAATCTCTCCACCAAGTCTTGGCGGAACCAGATAATCGAAAAGTAGCAAAGTCCACACCATTAGTCCCCGCAATACCCATAGTACGGAGAACTTCGTGGCAGCTGTATAGGAAATCTTGTGGATCCTCTGAAGGAGTGACACTGAATATGGTAGTGAACAGCTTGGTAAACCTGTCCAATCTCCACAACGCGTCAGCAGACATGGCTGCACCATCATTAGACGTAGTCGCAATAATAGGCCGGGCTGTCTCAACTGGCTGAATCACAGGAACCTGAGCCTGGGGAATTACTGGCTCCGGAGTGCGCGTAGCAGGAGGCTGATTACCTCATCCAGCCTGAGAAGTGGCTGGTGCTACCGGTAATAAACCTGCTGTGGTGATATGATCCATAAAACCTGCTATCCGGACCAAAGCATCATGAAGATCCGGTGAAAACAAAGCTCCTCCCTAGGACCTGAGCTGGGCCTACTGGAGCTGCTGGGGCTGGAACTTCCTCCTCGATATGAACCTGAGGTTCTGCCACTCGTGCTGCTGCTCGGGGCTGAGCTCCGCCCCTACCTTGTCCTCTAGGACGACCTCGACCTCGGCCTCTACCCCTAGCGGGAGCTGCCGCTGCTGGGTCGGGCTGTTGGTCAGTAGATGAGGATGCACGTGTCCTTACCATCTGCGGAAGAACAGAGTAGAAGTTCAATTAACATTTAAAAGATCAAGTCGCACGACCGGAAAGAATAAAGGGAATATTTT
Organism: Nicotiana noctiflora; assembly: GCA_032618575.1. Classification (NCBI taxonomy): domain Eukaryota; kingdom Viridiplantae; phylum Streptophyta; class Magnoliopsida; order Solanales; family Solanaceae; genus Nicotiana; species Nicotiana noctiflora. The sequence goes on from JASVEL010002767.1 coordinate 303,056, forward strand.
CCTAACTCCGTAGCCTCTGGAGGATAAATACAGACGTCTCCGTACCGATCCTTCAGACTCTACTAAGGTTGTTCGTGAGTTGTGAGACCTATGCAACCTAGAGCTCTGATACCAACTTGTCACGACCCGGATTTCCCACCATCGGGGTCATGATGGTGCCTACTAAATGGAAGCTAGGCAAGCCAAATATTAATTACACCTCCATTAATTACCAATTTCTTATTGTGACTTATTATTAAAAACATATAAATTACAGCGGAATAATCAAAATTAGCGGAAGACTTAGTCAAATATGATAAAGAAAACCCAAACATGATACACTACCCAAGACCGGTGTCACAATACTCACGAACTTCTAAGAATAATACACATAATTGTCTGAAAGAAAATACAAGCTGTTTATCTCGATTACATGAGATAACAGAATGAAAAGCATAGATAGAAGAGACAACGAGTCCTGCGGACGCCTGCAAGGCTACCTCGTAATCTCACTAGTCGGAAAATCCACAAGTCGCTATTGCCGTTGCTGTTGTCCGTAATCTGTATCTGCGCAAAAAGAGCGCAGAGTGTAGTATCAGCACAACCGACCCCATGTGCTGGTAAGTGCCTGGCCTATCCCAGCGAACTAGTGACAAGGCTAAGGCCAGTCACCCACATAAACCTGTACAGTTGCAATATATATATATATATATATACAATACATTTATAAGGAAAGACTCTGCTCTGAAATAACAGTCAATAACTCGTGATATCCAAAATAATCTAATCAACAGAATAATTCTTACTTTCATGTCTCAATTCCTCTTTCATTTCATATCTCGTGGTAGGCGTACCACCCGCTCCCAACTATCACGGTAATTACCTCTTGTGGTAGGCGTACCACCCGCTCCCAAATATATCAATAGGCTACCGGCAACTATGGCCAATGCCAAGATTTAAATCACTTTGTGGTCGGCGTGTCACACGATCCCATTTCTTATTATATAAGTGGTCGGCGCGCCACACGATCCCAATTCATAAATATATAAGTGGTCGGCGCGCCACACGATCCCAATTCATAAATATATATGTTACCGGCATTTAGCCAATAATCTCTACATCAACAATATTTATAATTACCGGTTTTAAACCAATAATTGATAATAATTTCAACAATTTATCTCCATTACCGGTATAACACCAATAACTCTTAATCAACAATTTATTCATAACTAAATTCCTATTCCTTCAAGCTAGGATAGAACAAACACTTATCTCGAAATTTTACGAACGATTCAATCCGTAGCAATGCCTTTTCCTTTCGAATTTGACTCCAATCCAATCGTATCTATACACAATTGATTTAATATCATCAATTCTACTTAACAAACTAGTTCATATTGCTAAATATGATTTTTACAACATTCTGCCCGGAATAGTAAAAATCGACCCCGAGCCCACATAATCGAAACTCAAGTTTCGAACCAAAATAAGTTCACCCAATCCTCCATGAGTTCAAATATATAATTTGTTCTTAAGTTCGACTCCAAAATGAGGTCTAGATCGCAAATTCTTTGAAAGCCCTAACTATACCCATTTCTCAAATTTTTCAACCAATTTACACATGTTTAAGCCTAAGAATTTGATTGATGTTGATGAAAAATGAAGAAGACGAGTTAAATAATACTTACCCAATGAACTTTGATGAAGAAATGCCTCAAAGATCGCCTAAGAGCCGTGGAGAAGAAAGGATTTTGTGAAAATGGGATAAAATCCCGTAAGTGTTCTGTTTTGGGTATTAATTCACTGGGCGGAAATTTACCCTTCGCGTTCGCGTGCGCTGTGTCGCGTTCGCGAAGGGTTGTACAGAAATGGGCATCGCATTCGCGTGGACACAGTCACGAACGCGTAGAAGAAAATCTGGAGATTGCAATTTGGCCTACGCGAACGAGTGGTGCCGTACGCGAACGCGTAGAAGAGGCAGGCCAGGCTCCGCGAATGCGGGAGCCTTCACGCGAACGCGTAGAGGAAAAAGGCTGGGGTCCATGTTGTTGTACGCGAACGCGATCCTAAGGACGCGAACGCGTAGAAGGGAAAGAGAAGCCTTCGCGAACGCGACCAGGCGGACGCGAACGCGAAGAAGGAATGTCTGTTGCAGATTTTCTGCAGTTTTTCTTAAGTCCAAAACCACCCTGATGCCCATCCGAAACTCACCCGAGCCCTCGAGGCTCCAAACCAAATATGTACACTAACTCAATAACATCATACGAACTTGCTCGAGCGATCAAATCGACGTCAAACGACGTCCGTTTTCAACCAAACTTTACAGGAAGCGCTTAACCAACATATATGACCTGTACCGGGCGTCGGAACCAAAATACGAGCCCGATAACATTACTTTTTAATCAAAATTCAGTTTTATTTTCCTTAAACATTTTCAGAAAATAATTTAACGGAAAAATTCTTTTACCGGGGTTCTAGACCTCGGATTTCAATTCCGGGCATACGCCCAAGTTCCATATTTTTCTACGGATTTTCTGAGACCGTCAAATCACGGATCCGGGTCCGTTTACCAAAAATGTTGACCAAAGTCAACCATATCAATATTAATATCAAAATTCTTCAACATTTTCACATATTTCACATATTTCAACATAAATATTTTCCAACTTTGTGCCCGGACTGTGCAAGCAAATCGAGGCAACTATAAATGAGGTTTTCAAGACCTCAAAAGCTCGGAATAATTAATAAAACAAGTGATGACCCTTTGGGTCGTCACACAATGACATGTTATATATTACTGTATAATGCTTATACTTGTTATACTTCTAGTATAAAAGTTTGAGAGCTGGAGAATAAAAAAGTAGATAATGCTACAATGGCTTGGGAACAAAATGTACTAATAATAAAAGTGTATAATATATGTATAAACATTGTATAATAGTATGCAATGATCTGTCATAAATTATTGTATAATGCTCATATATTACTTATTATACATTCTTTACAAATATTAATAAAAAATACTTAATTTATTATGTCTAGATAAAAATTGCGATGCAATTAGATTTATTTTTTTAAATTTTTAGTATGAGAAAATGTATGATTTGGAATAAATATTTATGAACAAGTTATTTTGGAAATAATTGAAAAGCAAAATAAACAGAAAAAATACAAAGAAAAAATGATCACAATAACCAAAAGAGGTCGGGGAAATAAATTTGACCAAGTTGATTTAAATATTATTATAAAAAATAATGGGATATGCGCCTATAAACTCTAAAACATGAATGAAGAGCTTAGCAATTCTCAAATATACTTTTATACTAAAGAACGTAATTATGTAAATATATTACACGTATGCCGAATTTGTGCACAAATATATTGACAATTAGTACATGATAACATAATTAGGTATCTCACTTATGACATAATTTGAATAAAATGCCGAACCATTATACACGACAAACTTTTAGAGGAAACTAGTCTTAGGGTACGCGCTTTGCGCGTGTATTCTACATTCATGAATATACGATTTTCAAAAAAAAAATTCTCTCTATCTTTCTTATATATTTTGGGTTGTAAAATAAAAATAAAATAAAAAAGCAATATATCATCACATAAGTCCTCGCTTTTATTATTTTCTCGCTTGCCTCCGCCAATATTGAGTTAATATTTTACAAGAAATAATGTATAAGGAATATATGGAGTTGTCATTCTTTATAATGAACTGATGATATAATAATTTTTATTGGAATTTTCAACCAAAATAGAAGACAATATATCTTGATATTCTCGATCATTCTTTCATCCAAAGAAAAACAATTAAAACATGTGCAACTTAGTTCGGTGATATTCAATTTTCATTCTTAATTAGGGATTTTAAAAAAACAGGATAGCAATATCTGAAAAAAGTAAACATAAAAATAACTTTGTGAGAATCGTACTTGAAGAAACGTCACAACAACGAATATAGAAGTGTTGAGACTCAATCTAAAGAAATTTACCTAAGCAAGAGAAATTAACTACAAACATTCATATAAAGTCTAGAATTAAAACAAGTGTTGAGACTCAATCTAAAGAAATTACCTAAGCAAGAGAAATTAACTGCAAACATATATCAGAAACCTAAATAGATCCAAAATCATATCCTGCAAATTATAATTCTTCTTTGGTACCAATAAACAAAACAAAATTACAAAATAGATTAAAAATAAATTAAATTTAATTTTGTAAGTACTTATCTTGACTTTAGGTGTGTGAATTCTATCGTAGGTTTGCCAAGCAATTGAAAGACATGTCATTTGCAACCACAAATAAGTAAAAGATATAGATCAATTGGAAAAGAAAATTCTCATAAATCAATAACAAAAATATGCAAGTAACAGATTTACTAACTAATTTGTTAAGCAAAAGTAATTCCTATTTCATATATTATGAATACCACATGGATCATAGCATATGAATAAATTTTTAGCACTGGGTTCACTCGTAGAATTTTCAATACAAAATAACATATATCGTTACAAACTAATGCAACTCGACAAAAATTATCAAAATACTGAGTCTTGCAAAAACATATTTTATTTATATAATTTGTTTCTACTTCGTCAATCAACTATTAAGAGAAAGAGATCTTGACTTCTATAGGAATCAAATAACTTCCTTGTATAAAATGTAAAAGTGTTAGTTAATTAATGAATGACTCCCGCAAAAGCAAATTTTCTTTGTATAACTTGTTTCTACTTTGTTAGATAATTATTAGGAGTATGAGATTTGACTTGAGTAAATTTAATTAATTTTCTTGTGTAAAACTCAGAAATATTAATTAATTAATTTAAGGAAATAATAATAAAGCTTTTATAAATTAAAGATGCAATGTATGTGAAACATTAGGACTCATACGCAGTTAAAATAGGAATATTATTTAATAGTCAATATTTTAGTTGATTCCAAACTCTTAAATATTAAGAAAATAATTAAATTAATATTTTATCTAATGTGAAATCTATATTTAAAGGGCAAAAAAGGCGAACGACATTTCGTTAAGGACTTTCGTGCTTTTAATATAGTATAGATATAGATGACTGTCACCACTTATATTTTGAATAGAAGAAATAGGTATTTTTAAATATCTTATATATTATTTTCAAGTCTATTATGTATAAAAATAAAAATCTTTTGTAAAAATTACATAAAACTAAAAATACATTTACAAATATCTATTCAGTAAAGATATGAATTATTTCAGAAAGCACGAACTTCATAACATATTGTAATTGGAAAATATGTGGATGTCCCTAATATACCAAGTTTTATAGGAAATTTTTTATAAAGCACTATCTTTTAGTATTAATTAAGCATCTATAAATATCATTTGCTATATTACGGATTATAGATATATTTTTATATGGTTATAAGTTGTATTTGATGTATTTAAGCTATTGTATTCATAGTAGTAAAAATAGGCGTGAATCAGGGAAGTCTAGCTAATCAATTGTTATATTCTACTGTATTCAACTGTATTAATGGAGTGAAACTGTCACGACCCAAACCCTGGTCGTGATGGCGCTCAACACAATGCTAGGCAAGCCCGACCATATTATCTCTTAAACCAGCCAATTATTAAATAAATTAAACTTAAACAGTAGTTAATCATATCAGGTGATAAACGAAATGTAAAACATACAAAATACGGTCCCAACCATATCGTGGTGTCACGAGACTGAGCCTCTACGGAATAGCATCCTAATACAACCAAGTCTAGGCAAATAGGAAATCAACAAGATGATAAAGAAGGAGAAAACAAGCTCTGCGGACGCTGGCAGCTACCTCGTAATCTCCGCAAAAGTAGACAAGGATCAGCAGCTACAATATCTCAACTGCTCTCGGGCACCTGTGGATCTGCACAGAAAGTGCAGGGGAGTGGGGTGAGTATATTTCAACTCAGTGAGTAACAATAATAAATAATAACTGAAGGTAAGAAATCCTGCGCTATCACTTAGCAGTTCTAAGGCAACCCTCGCAAGTACGTTTATCTCTACAAGATTTCCACACTGAACTAACCCTCGCTCGTACCCCTACGGTGTACGGCCATCTCAACATATAAAGACACATACTTATGTCTATAATGTATAAGTATTTAAGTAAATAGTAGGGTATGATTAAATATAATGCTGCGGCGTGTAGCCCGCTCCCATACATATACCGCTGCGGCGCGCAGCCCGCTCCATTTTACGTCGACGGCGCTCACTGGGGGTGTATACAGACTTCGGAGGGGCTCCCTAGGCCCAAGCGCTATGGTGCTATGACGTGCAGCCAGGTCCACCATATATCACTGCGGCGTGCAGTCCGATCCAATATATATATATATACATATATAATTATATTGCTGCGGCGTGCAGCCCGATCCCATAATATACCAGCGCTCACTGGAATGTGTGCAGACTCAGACTCCGAAGGGGCTCCTACAGCCCAAGCGCAATAATACTGCGGCGTGCAGTCCGTCTCACATGTATATTACATGTATATTACATGTACATTACTGCGGCGTGCGGTCCGATCCAATATAGGTATCTATATACATAATACCTCATAATGGGTCCTCGACCCTATCCCAGTCAGTATGCACTTGGCCTCTCAGGCCCAATATAATATATCACAATGGGTCCTTGACCCTGTCTCAGTTAATATAGACTTGGCCTTTCAGGCCCAATATAACATCTCATAGTGGGTCCTTGACCCTATCTCATCTCAATCGGTATAGACTTGGCCTTTCAGGCCCACTCAGCTAGAACAGGAATTCCACCCTAGATAATCTCTCTCAATGTACACATCTAGTACGGGCTCATATTATGCTATACAGCTAGAGCTATGGCTGAGTGTATATTTCCAACACGATATAAAGGTCACCTAGCTCTATAGGTTCCCTAATGCTCTACAGATCAGCACAAGGCCCCAAACATGGCTATTAGCCCAATGGTACAGTTATAACCTCATTAACAGTTGTACAACACAGTATTCTATTAGTCGGGAAGGACTAAGTCCGAACCCCTATTACAATGTCACCACGCCCGTCATAGAACGCGTGTCTCATCTCAATATAGCACTGTAAAGTGCTAGTACGGGGTTTCAAACCCTCAGTACATTATTTACTACCACCACTCACCTCGAACCGGTAGAAGCTTCAATCCGCCTTGCGCTTGCCTCGCAAATCAATCTCCTCGGATGCCAACTCCGCTCAAAATCATAGAGAATGCATCAATATACGCTAATTTCACGAAATTCATTCGAAATAACCCAATTTATATCAAAACCCACAAGTTGTCAAAACCCGACTTTTGGTACACTTGTCGAAAAATTACAAAAATTACATATTCGGAATCCTCATCTCGATACGAGTCTAGGCATATAAAATTTACCAAAATCGGACTCCATTTGCCCACTCAAATCGGTGTTTTTCTTAAATTTAGGCCTAGGGCTCAAACCCACCTTAAATCTTCCATTTACAGGGATTTAACCAAGGATTTCATGTTAAAATGATGTAATTAAGCCACAAAACTTACCTCCAACGAATCCCCGATGAATTACCAACAATTCCCGTGAGTTTCTCTCTCTAGAACTCAAAAATGGAGTCTTGGGTATATGAACCCGCGACTGGTTCTGTTCTGGTTTTAATTTCACTGCCAGAATTATTTCTTCTACGCGATCGCGATCTTCTTCACGCGATCGCGATGCTCAAAATCTCGGCCTCACGCGATCGCAACATCCTTCACGCGATCGCGATACACAATCCCCCTGCTTCACGCGATCGCGTCCTTCATCCCTGCGATCGCGTAGTACATATTTGCCCTGGACCCATTTCTCTTCTACGCGATCGCGTAGATTAACCTGCGATCGCGATGTGCCCCCGTTTAACTCTACGCGATCGCGACTGCTTCCCCTGCGATCGCGATGCTCTAGCCTCCAGCTCTACGCGATCGCATCCCCCTCCCCGCGATCGCGGAGAGCAAATGTCTGCTGCGTTTATGACAGCAGCCAGCTTTTCTCTTTTCTTCCAAAAATGGTCCGTTTGGACCCCCAGATTCATCCCGAGACCCCCGGGAACCCAACGAAAACCACCAACGTACTCCAAAACATGATACGAATTTGTTCCAACCATAAAAACACCATACTAAACATCAAAATCACCAATTAACCACGGATTCAAGCCTAAGTTTCTTCAAAACTTTCAAAACTAACATTCAATCCTAAACCCGATCAACCGATGCCCGAATGACCTGAAAATTTGCAGACATATCCAAAATCACATAACGAAGCTACAGAAATTGTCGGAATTCCATTCCGACCCCCGAATCAAAATCTCACCTACCGTTCGGATTTCGCAAAAATTCAACCTTAGCCAATTCAAGCCTATTTCTACACCGGGCCTCCAAATTCAATTCTGATCGCTCCCCTAAGTCACAAATCACCTTCCGGAACTAACCGAATCATCAGAATCCGATTCCGAGCCCTCTAACCAAATAGTCAACTCCGGGTTGACTTTCCTTATTCAAGCTTCCTCCAAAAAGGCTATATGCCTCATTTCCAATTTAATTCACTCCTAACTCCCCCGATAGACTCTAACACTTATATAAAAGCATGAATTATGTAATTACAACACAACGGGGTGGTAACTCCCGTGACGACGGGCCGGGTCGTCACATTCTCCCCCTCTTAAGCAAACGCTCGTCCTCGAGCGGGTCAAGAAACATACCTGAAGTCTCAAATAGCTGAGGGTATCTGCTCCGCATCTCCCGCTCAACCTCCCAAGTAGCCTCCTCCACGGGTCGACCTCTCCACTGAACCTTAACCGATGCAATCTCCTTGGACCTCAATTTTCTCACCCGACGACCCAAAATAGCAATAGGCTCCACATCATAGGATAGATCACCATCAAGCTGGATGGTGCTGAAATCTAATACATGAGACGGATCTCCAATGTACTTCCGGAGCATAGACACATGGAATACCGGATGAACGCCGGATAAACTGGGTGGCAAGGCTAACTCATATGCCACCTCTCCAACTCTCCTGAGTATCTCAAAAGGGCCAATATACCTGGGACTCAACTTCCCTTTCCTCCCAAACCTCATGACACCCTTCATAGGTGAAACCTTCAACAATACTCTGTCACCAACCATGAAAGACAACTCTCGAACTCTACGGTCCGCATAACTCTTCCGACGAGACTGTGCTGTACGAAGCCTCTCCTGGATCAACTTTGCTCTATCCAGAGCATCCTGGACTAACTCAGTCCCTATCAATCTATCCTCACCAGGCTCAAACCATCCCACGGGAGATCTACACCGTCTGTCATACAATGCCTCGTACGGGCCATCTGAATACTCGACTGGTAGCTGTTGTTGTAGGCAAACTCAGCAAGTGGTAAGAATTCATCCCACGAACCACCAAAATCAATCACACATGCCCGCAACATATCCTCCAGGATCCTGAATAGTACGCTCAGACTGCCCGTCTGTCTGGGGGTGAAATGCTGTACTCAACTCAACCCTCGTACCCATCTCTCGCTGAAATGCTCTCCAAAATTGAGAAGTGAACTGAGTGCCTCTGTCAGATATAATAGACACTGGGACCCCATGCAACCTGACAATCTCCCGAATAAAGATCGATGCCAACCGCTCCGATGAGTAAGTAGTACTAACCGGGATGAAATGTGCGGACTTAGTCAGCCGATCAACAATCACCCATACAGAATCAAACTTCCTCGCTGTCCGAGGAAGCCGAGTAACAAAATCCATGGTGATCCTCTCCCATTTCCACTCGGGAATAACCATACGCTGAAGAACACCGCCCGGTCTTTGATGCTCATATTTGACCTGCTGGCAATTGAGGCACCTCGCTACATGCCTAACAATATCCATCTTCATTCTCCTCCACCAGTAGTGCTGTCTCAAGTCTTGGTACATCTTTGCTGCACCTGGGTGAATAGAGTACCGCGAACTGTGCGCCTCTTCAAGTATCAATTCCCGCAAACCATCAACATTAGGCACGCATATACGGCCCTGCATCCTCAAAACACCATCACTGTCGATAGTCACATCTCTGACATCATTATGCTGCACTCTGTCCTTAAGGACAAGCAAATGTGGGTCATCATACTGTCGCTCCCTGATGCGATCATATAAGGAAGATCGAGAAACAACACAAGCCAACACCCGACTCGGCTCCGAAATATCTAATCTCACTAGCCGATTGGCTAGTGCCTGAACATCATAAGCAAATGGCCTCTCCCCAACTGGGATGAAAGCTAAGCTGCCCATGCTAACCGCCTTCCGACTCAAGGCATCGGCCACCACATTGGCCTTCCCCGGATGATACAAAATAGTGATGTCATAATCCTTAAGCAACTCCAACCACCTCCGCTGTCTCAAATTAAGGTCCTTCTGTCTGAATAAGTGCTGAAGGCTGCGATGATCCGTGAACACCTCACGGGAGACACCATACAGGTAATGCCTCCAAATCTTCAAAGCATGAACTATGGCTGCTAGCTCCAAATCATGAACAGGGTAGTTCTTCTCGTGGGGCTTCAACCGACGAGAAGCATAAGCAATGACCCTACCCTCCTGCATCAACACACAACCAATCCCAACTCCCGAGGCATCACAATACACAGTATAAGGATCTAAAGCTGACGGCAGAATCAAGACTGGTGTTGTGGTCAGTGCTGTCTTGAGCTTCCGAAAGCTCTCCTCGCACTCCTCGGACCATAAGAAAGGAACACCCTTCCGAGTCAATCTAGTCAAGGGTGAAGCAATAGAAGAGAACCCCTGAACGAATCGGCGATAATACCCTGCCAATCCCAGAAAGCTACGGATCTCAGTAACTGAGGTCGGTCTGGGCCAACTCTGCACTGCCTCGACCTTCCTCGGATCTACCCGAATACCATCACAGGACACCACGTGCCCTAAGAATGCCACGGACTCAAGCCAGAACTCACATTTGGAGAACTTAGCATATAGCTTCTCCTCCCTCAATCTCTGCAACACAATACTCAAATGCTGAGCATGCTCCTCCTGACTACGGGAGTAGACTAGTATGTCATCAATGAATACTATCACAAATGAATCAAGATACGGCCTGAATACACTGTTCATCAGATGCATAAATGCTGCTGGGGCGTTGGTCAGCCCAAAAGACATCACAAGGAACTCATAGTGACCATATCCGGTCCGGAATGCAGTCTTCATAATGTCAGACTCTCTAATCTTCAGCTGATGGTAGCCTGAACGAAGATCAATCTTCGAGAACACCCTAGCTCCCCGGAGCTGATCAAATAAATCATCAATACGAGGCAGAGGATACTTATTCTTCACTGTTACTTTGTTTAGCTGCCTATAGTTAATACACATCCTCATAGATCCGTCCTTCTTCTTAACAAACAGGACCGGTGCACCCCACGGCGACACACTCGGCCGAATGAACCCCTTATCTAGGAGTTCCCGGAGCTGCTCCTTCAATTCCTTCAACTCAGCTGGTGCCATACGATACGGAGGAATAGAAATAGGCCGAGTGCCTGGCACCAAATCGATACCAAAATCAATATCCCCGTCCGGCGGCATGCCCGGCAGGTCTGAGGGAAACACATCAGGAAAGTCTCGCACAATGGGAACAGAATCAATACTGGGAGTCTGGGCCTCGACTTCCCGCACAAATGCTAAATAAGAGAGACATCCCTTCCCAACCATTCGTTGGGCCTTGAGGAAAGATATTACCCTGCTAGGTACATACTCAGTCGTGCCTCGCCACTCGATCCTCTGAATGCCCGGCATAGCCAAAGTGATTGTCTTAGCATGACAGTCCAGAATAGCATGACATGGAGATAGCCAGTCCATGCCCAGTATAACATCAAAATCAATCACGCTGAGAAGCAACAGGTCTACTCGGGTCTCCAGACCTCCAATAGTGACCAAACAGGACTAGTATACGTGGTCCACAACAATAGTATCCCCTACCGGGGTAGATACATGCACTGGCAGCTCAAGACTCCCTCGGGTCGTGCCCAAATGAGGAGCAAAATATGTAGACACATAAGAATAAGTAGAACCGGGATCAAACAATACCGAGGCATCTCTGTGGCAGACTGAAATAATACCTGTAATGACATCATCAGAAGCAACAGCCTCAGATCGGCCCTGAAAAGCATAGCATCTAGCCTGACCGCCTGATCGGCCTCCCCTCGAGGGCGACCCCTAGCTGTCTGACCCTCACCCCTAGCTGGCGGGGCGGGTGCTGAAGTAGAAGGACCAGATGACGAGGGCTGCCCTCTCTGCTGATAAGATCCGGAAACAAGACGGGGACACTCCCTACGGTGGTGCCCAAACTCTCCGCACTCGTAGCAACTCCCCGGTGCTGGGTACTGAGACTGATAAGGACCTCTGGTGCTGGAGTGACCAGCTGATGAACTAGGCCGAGATGAACCCTGAGCGGATGGGGCCTGTGAAGAACTCTGAGCTGGCATGGCACTGAGAGATGGCTGGCTCTGGTGCGAACCCTGATAATCTTGTCTAGGAGACCATCTGCGACGATCCGAGCGACCCGACTGCGAAGACCTGAAAGAGCGACCTCGGCTCTGCTGACTCTGGCCTCTGGTCTGAGTGCCACTGGAACTAGCTGCTCCTCGAGGCCTCTTGGCCTCCCTCTCATCCCGCTCCCGGCGACGATCTGTCTCTATGTCGCGAGCAATATCCACAGCATCCTCAAATGTACGACTCAAAACCCTCTCCCGAGTCATCGGAATACGAATGGGATAAATGAGGCCGTCCACGAAGCGCCCAATCCTCTCTCTGTCGGTCGGAATGAACCAACCACGGTGCATATCTGGACAACTCTGTAAATCTGATCTCATACTCTGACACTGACATGTCCCCCTGACGGAGACCCTCAAACCGCCTACGCATCTCCTCTCTCTGAGATCGAGGCACCCATTTCTCCAAGAACATAGTGGAGAACTCCGGCCATGATAGTGGTGCTGCCCCGGCTGGCCTGCGGCGCTCATAAGCCTCCCACCAAGCGAAGGCTGGTCCCTGAAACTGAAAGGTAGTGAAAGATACCCCACTGGACTCCAATATCCCCGCCGTACGAAGCATCCGACGGCACTTATCCATAAAACCTTGGGCGTCCTTGCCCGGAGCACCAGTGAACACTGGAGGAGATAACCTGGTGAACCTCTCGAGACGACACTACTCATCGTCTGTCATAGCTGGGACCCTGTCCCCCTGAATCTGATCTGCTGGCTGAACAGGAACCACAGGCTGAACTGGAGGAACCTCTGGTGTCTGTAAGCCCTGCACTGCTGGCTCTGGAGTGCGTACTGCGGGGGTCTGATGACCACCCCCGATCCCCGATGCAGCTGCTGCAGTAGTAACTGAAACCGCCTGTGCTAGGCCAGTGCAGACTGCTAGTATCTGAGCCAGGGTCTCCTGTAGACTCGGAATAGCAATGGGCAAAGCTGGTGCCTGATCTGGTGCTGCTGGCACCTCTGCAACTGGGGGCTGTGGGTCAGCTGGCGCTGCCTCAGCTGCCCTAACTCCGCCACGACCGCGACCGCGTCCACGGCCTCTAGTAGGTGGTAGTGGTGGTCGTCCTCCACGTCCGGATGATCGAGTTCTCGCCATCTACGAGAGAATAGAATGTCAAAGTTCAGCTCAAGTCAAAAGTAATCGCACGACAAGAATTCCAAGAATTGAAACTTTTCCTAAAAAGGTTTGCAGCCTCCCGAGGATAAGTACAGGCGTCCCCGCACCGATCCACGAGACTCTACCAACCGGCTCACGACTCGCGAGACCTATTAACCTAGGCTCTGATACCAACTTGTCACGACCCAAACCCTGGTCGTGATGGCGCCCAACACAATGCTAGGCAAGCCCGACCATATTATCCCTTAAACCAGCCAATTATTAAATAAATTAAACTTAAACAGTAGTTAATCATATCAGGTGATAATCGAAACGTAAAACATACAAAATACGGTCCCAACATCTCGTGGTGTCACGAGACTGAGCCTCTACATAATAGCATCCTAATACAACCAAGTCTAGGCAAATAGGAAATCAACAAGATGATAAAGAAGGAGAAAACAAGCTCTGCGGACGCTGGCAGCTACCTCGTAATCTCCGCCAAAGTAGACAAGGATCAGCAGCCACAATGTCTCAACTGCTCTCGGGCACCTGTGGATCTGCACAGAAAGTGCAGGGGAGTGGGGTGAGTATATTTCAACTTAGTGAGTAACAATAATAAATAATAACTGAAGGTAAGAAATCCTGCGCTATCACTTAGCAGTTCTAAGGCAACCCTCGCAAGTACGCTTATCTCTACAAGATTTCCACACTGAACTAACCCTCGCTCGTACCCCTACGGTGTACGGCCATCTCAACATATAAAGACACATACTTATGTCTATAATGTATAAGTATTTAAGTAAATAGTAGGGTATGATTAAATATAATGCTGCGGCGTGCAGCCCGCTCCCATACATATACCGCTGCGGCGCGCAGCCCGCTCCATTTTACGTCGACGTAGCCCAAGCGCTATGGTGCTATGACGTGCAGTCAGGTCCACCATATATCACTGCGGCGTGCAGTCCGATCCAATATATATATATATACATATATAATTATATTGCTGCGGCGTGCAGCCCGATCCCATAATATACCAGCGCTCACTGGAATGTGTGCAGACTCAGACTCCGAAGGGGCTCCTACAGCCCAAGCGCAATAATACTGCGGCGTGCAGTCCGTCCCACATGTATATTACATGTATATTACATGTACATTACTGCGGCGTGCAGTCCGATCCAACATAGGTATCTATATACATAATACCTCATAACGGGTCCTCGACCCTATCCCAGTCAGTATGCACTTGGCCTCTCAGGCCCAATATAATATATCACAATGGGTCCTTGACCCTGTCTCAGTTAATATAGACTTGGCCTTTCATGCCCAATATAACATCTCATAGTGGGTCCTCGACCCTATCTCATCTCAATCGGTATAAACTTGGCCATTCAGGCCCACTCAGCTAGAACAGGGAATTCCACCCTAGATAATCTCTCTCAATGTACACATCTAGTACGGGCTCATATTATGCTATACAACTAGAGCTACGGCTGAGTGTATGTTTCCAACACGATATAAGGGTCACCTAGCTCTATAGGTTCCCTAATGCTCTACAGATCGGCACAAGGCCCCAAACATGGCTATTAGCCCAATGGTACAGTTATAACCTCATTAACAGTTGTACAACACAATATTCTATTAGCCGGGAAGGACTAAGTCCGAACCCCTATCACAATGTCACCACGCCCGTCGTAGAACGCGTGCCTCATCTCAATATAGCACTGTAAAGTGCTAGTACGGGGTTTCAAACCCTCAGTGCATTGTTTACTACTACCACTCACCTCGAACCGGTAGAAGCTTCAATCCGCCTTGCGCTTGCCTCGCAAATCAATCTCCTCGGATGCCAACTCTGCTCAAAATCATAGAGAATGCATCAATATACGCTAATTTCACGAAATTCATTCGAAATAACCCAATTTATATCAAAACCCACAAGTTGTCAAAACCCGACTTTTGGTACACTTGTCGAAAAATTACAAAAATTACATATTCGGAATCCTCATCTCGATACGAGTCTAGGCATATAAAATTTACCAAAATCGGACTCCATTTGCCCACTCAAATCGGTGTTTTTCTTAAATTTAGGCCTAGGGCTCAAACCCACCTTAAATCTTCCATTTACAGGGATTTAACCAAGGATTTCATGTTAAAATGATGTAATTAAGCCACAAAACTTACCTCCAACGAATCCCCGATGAATTACCAACAATTCCCGTGAGTTTCTCTCTCTAGAACTCAAAAATGGCGTCTTGGGTATATGAACCCGTGACTGGTTCTGTTCTGATTTTAATTTCACTGCCATAATTATTTCTTCTACGCGATCGCGATCTTCTTCACGCGATCGCGATGCTCAAAATCTCGGCCTCACGCGATCGCGACATCCTTCACGCGATCGCGATGCACAATCCCCTTGCTTCACGCGATCGCGTCCTTCATCCCTGCGATCGCGTAGTACATATTTGCCCTGGACCCATTTCTCTTCTACGCGATCGCGTAGATTAACCTGCGATCGCGATGTTCCCCCTTTTAACTCTACGCGATCGCGACTGCTTCCCCTGCGATCGCGATGCTCTAGCCTCCAGCTCTACGCGATCGCATCCCCCTCCCCGCGATCGCGGAGAGCAAATGTCTGCTGCGTTTATGACAGCAGCCAGCTTTTCTCTTTTCTTCCAAAAATGGTCCGTTTGGACCCCCAGATTCATCCCGAGACCCCCGGGAACCCAACGAAAACCACCAACGTACTCTAAAACATGATACGAATTTGTTCCAACCATAAAAACACCATACTAAACATCAAAATCACCAATTAACCACGGATTCAAGCCTAAGTTTCTTCAAAACTTTCAAAACTAACATTCAATCCTAAACCCGATCAACCGATGCCCGAATGACCTGAAAATTTGCAGACATATCCAAAATCACATAACGAAGCTACAGAAATTGTCGGAATTCCATTCCGACCCCGGATCAAAATCTCACCTACCGTTCGGATTTCGCCAAAATTCAACCTTAGCCAATTCAAGCCTATTTCTACACCGGGCCTCCAAATTCAATTTCGATCGCTCCCCTAAGTCACAAATCACCTTCCGGAACTAACCGAATCATCGGAATCCGATTCCGAGCCCTCTAACCAAATAGTCAACTCCGGGTTGACTTTCCTTATTCAAGCTTCCTCCAAAAAGGCTATATGCCTCATTTCCAATTTAATTCACTCCTAACTCCCCCGATAGACTCTAACACTTATATAAAAGCATGAATTATGTAATTACAACACAACGGGGTGGTAACTCCCGTGACGACGGGCCGGGTCGTCACAGAAACATGGGACTACAGTCGGATAAATTATTGTATTCAACTGTATTCACGGCGTGAAATAGGAGATTACACTATTTTTAAAATGGAAAGTGAATCAATTAACAAAATAGATTCCTAATATAACTCAACAAACTCAATTATAACACACAAAATTTATATTTTTAGTTATAAAAGAGATTCTCAATCGAAAACTACCCCAAAAACATAGCAATCATTAGAGAAATTATATAATACATCTGAATACATAAATTATATTAATTAAAAAAACTTATAAATATATTTATGACATATAGCGAGACAATGAATACATAGATTATAGCGGGATACATTGAAATACAATAAAAAACAAGACAGAGAATACAATAAAATATATTGAATAAAACGAGATACATTGAATTACAATGAAAAAGAAAAGACAATGAATATAATGAAATACATGAAAATACAGCGTAATACATTGAAATTATATTAAAATATATTAAAATAAATGTTCTTCTTCATGGCGAAACATAAAGTTGTGGCGTGGATGTCACGTGGAATTGCTTTGGATTGCGATTGCGGAGGCGTTTGTAGTTGTTCCTGTTGCATGCCGGAAACAACCATCGCCGACACTAAAACAGCCGTCGCACGCGACGAAGATAAATACACAAATCCTCCTTCCTAATGCTTTTGCTTTACTACCCCAAGAGTCATATGTGAAAATTGCTCCTCAAAATTCTACCCTTTTGATTCTCCTTAACATGAACCTTTATTGGTAAGGGTGTAATGTGGGCCGGTCCCGGACCGGGACCGGACCGGGACCGCGGGCCTGGCGGTCCCAACGGTCCCGGTGGGCCGGTCCTGACGAGCCGGTCTTCAAGGGGGGCTAAAGCCCGTGACGGGCCGGTCCTTACGCGTAGGACCGCGAAGACCGGGACCGCGAAGATCGGGACCGGGTAGCGGTCCTGGGCCGGTCTTCGCGGGCCTGGCGGGCCCCAACCGGTCCCAACGGTAATATTTAAAAAAAAAATTTAAAAAAAATGGCCCAACGGCCAGATTTAAAAACTAGCCGTTGGAGGTCAAAAATAGCCGTTTTTGGCTATCAAAATTTAGCCAAATGGTCCTCAAACTTTAATATAACCCCAAACTTTATATAATTACACTTTTTCCCAATTCTCAACTAAATACCCCCCATTATTTCATTTTAACTCACCAATTCATCAATCTATCTTAATCTCTCTCAATCTCTCTCAATTGCTTATATTATTATTCCAATTTTGTGAAATTTTGTGAAGTTGGTGAATTGAAGTATTCAAGTCTTCAAGTCTTCAACAATTTGCAATTTTCAATTTTGAAGAAGTTGTTCGTCAATTCGGTAAAGTCGTTCCAACTCTTAATTTTTAAGAATATATTTTGTGTTATTTTGTTTGCATAAATATAATTAAAATGGCATTTTCATTGAAAAAAATGTTTAGTGCTAAGGGAAAAGCTAAAATGGGTGAAAGTAGTCGTCAACCAACTAACCTTCCCCCCCGGTTCCCCGACCTACCCGTCCTAGTGGTCCAATTATTCTTGATAGTGATAATCCCTATTTTCAATTTAGCAATACTGAATTTTGTCATAATATTTCACGAGAAGATCAACTAGATAATGAAATTTTGACTGCTCTTTATCCTAATTTACAACATCGTAGGCAATTGGATTTTGATGAAACCCAAGAGGATTTTGATGAAACTCAACAGGATGTAGATGAAACCCAAGAGAATTTAGATGACACACCTACTAGTCCGGCTAATAACCCAACTGAACCACAACACCCACCTGTACAAACACCGACTTTTAATAGACAACCTTCTAAACGCCAAGAAACCTCATTAGTTTGGCAATTTTTTACTCAACTAAAAGATCAAAATAAGGCTCAATGTAAAAATTGTAATAAATTGTTGGTTCATGAATATATGCGTAGTGGCACGGGTACTTTGACTAGACACATAAAAACACACCCTACTGAAAAAGCTAAATATAACAGATTAAAAGCACAGCTAGAGGGGACAAGTGTAGAAAAAGCGGGTAACGCTAGTATAGGTTCTAATCTAGTTCAAACTGGAATAAATACTGTCACCGGAGGTATATTATATTACGATCCAAACAAAGATAGGGAAGAATTAGTAAAGATGGTTACCGTTATGTGTTTACCGTATACTTTTCCTTCTAATCCTAATTTTGTGCATTATATTAGAAAAGTTTTTAATCCTACTTATAAAGGTTGGCCTCGTGCAACAGTTAAAGCCGATATATATAAATTTAAACATGAATACGAACAATATTTGCGTTATTTATTTAGTCATATAACTAATAGAATTTCTATTACCACCGATATTGGTAGAAGTAATAATGATTGTGACTACCTAATTGTTACTAGTCACTGGATTGACGAGGAGTGGATAATGCAAAAACGCATTCTTGCGTATAGAATAATTAACTCCCGTCACACAGGTAAGTTTATCGCTAACACTGTTGGTGATATTTGTAGATATTTCTGCATTAATGATAAAATAATGTCAATTTCTATGGATAATGCTTCTAGTAACACTAGTGCAGTAGGCACTCTTACAAACACATTAAATCCTGCATTTAGTAATATATTTCATGTTAGATGTATTTGTCATATTTATCATTTAATTGTCGGTGATGGTATGCGAATTTTAAATGTAGAAATTGAAAAGGTTAGAATGGCTCTTAATTGGCTTTTTTATTCTAGGTGGAATTATATGTACGAAAGTTTAGTAGTTGCTTATGAATATAGGAACCCTATTAATGCAACGTTCAATGCTCGGGTTGGGGGTGTGGATGATGATGAAATGCTTACAACCCAAGATTGGACTAATGTTAAAACTCTTATAGATTTTTTAGAACATTTTCACACTGCTACAAATGTATTTTCCGGACAATATTATCCAACTATTTCTAATTGTTTAGTTTATATTGCAGTATTATGTGCATTATTTGTGGATTATAACGAGGGTGGGCCTATTTATGAACTTGCTATAAATGCAATGAAAGAAAAATTTAAAAAATATTTTTTCCCTATCCCTCCTATTTATGGTGTATCAGCAATTTTAAACCCTACAATGAAATTAGGAGGTCCTCATTTTTGGTATACAAATATTTATAACGCTTTAGATCTTACAGTAGAAGAACATGCTACTCTTGCAGATGCAAAATCATCAATTAAAATTAATACTCAAATACCAACAAGCCTTACAAAATTCTAGGCCAACTGTTCCAACCCCTACTTCGTCTACTTCACAGTCGTCCAAAAGAGCCGTGGGCTTGAAGACACTTAAATCTTGGACGGAGTTTAGGGGTTCTCAAGGAGATAATTTTGACGAATCTTCCCATCTAAATGAGCTTCAAGTTTATTTGTCGCAGGGACTAGAGAAGGAGAATCCAGACGGGAGTTTTGAGCTTTTGGAATGGTGGAAGTTACGGGAAAAACATTTTCCCGTTCTTGCAAGGATGGCTCGCGATATATTATCTATTCAAGCTTCAACAGTTGCATTAGAGAGCGCCTTCAGTCAAGCAAGACATGTCGTGATGGCACCCAGTCCCCACGACTAGGTAAGCCTAACACGTTGCGGAATCTATAAATTATAATTACTTAAATAAGAAACAGCGGAAAATAACATAAAAGATATGTAATCCGTGCCACTTGGCACATACATCCGTCACGCAATACATAAACACTACCAAGATCCGGAACCCCACGGTAGCACAGACTAAAAGGGGAAATACAACTGTGGCTCTATGTGTAAAGAGTATCTAACAACGAAATGAAGAAAAATGTCAACTAGTAATACTAGAATAGAAGGGAAGCCTCCGGATCCGCGGACGTAGCAGATCATACCTCGAAGTCTCCCAGAAAGCTGCAGAATCACCTAGTACGAGCCTGCTCTGATGTACCTGGATCTGCACAACAAAAGTGTGCAGAAGAGTAGCATGAGTACACCACGGCGGTACTCGGTAAGTGCCAAGCCTAACCTCGATGGAGTAGTGACGAGGTAGGTCAGGGCCCTACTGAGAAACAATAATATAATGATGAAAACAAAATAAACAGTTTATATGATATTAATTTCCGAAATAACAACATTATGGTAATTACTGCAACTGTCTACGATTAAGCTAACAACAAATAACCAACTCAAATAAATAAATCCAGGATCTGTGGGAATTGAACCCACAGTCCCATTCTCAGTACCTCT
Source organism: Nicotiana noctiflora (assembly GCA_032618575.1). Taxonomy (NCBI): domain Eukaryota; kingdom Viridiplantae; phylum Streptophyta; class Magnoliopsida; order Solanales; family Solanaceae; genus Nicotiana; species Nicotiana noctiflora. Next base: position 324,270 of record JASVEL010002767.1, read on the forward strand.
GGGTCTCCGGGAATCGAACCCGCAGCCCATGTCTCAATAATATCTCAATACCTCTGGGTCTCCGGGAATCGAACCCGCAGCCCATGTCTCAATAATATCTCAATAACTCAGGATCTCCGGGAATCGAACCCGCAGTCCACATCTCAATAATATATCAATAGCTCAGGATCTCCGGGAATCGAACCCGCAGTCCACAAACAATATCACTCGGGTCTCTGGGAATCGAACCCACAGCCCTGGGATCTCCGGGAATTGAACCCGCAGTCCACATCTCAATAATATATCAATAGCGCAGGATCTCCGGGAATCGAACCCGCAGTCCATATCTCAATAACTCGGGATCTCCGGGAATCGAACCCGCAGTCCACAAACAATATCACTCCGGGTCTCCGGGAATCGAACCCACAGCCCTGGGATCTCCGGGAATTGAACCCGCAGTCCACCAACACATCAAATAAAGAAAACACACAGAGAGAATATAATATGTTAAATTACAACTTCACCGAAATTAGTGCCAACAATTTATCAAGAGTTCAAGTAAATCAACTAGGCAATTAAACATGTTGAATCCTAGCTAATCATGCTTTTCTAAGTAATACCGGGTAATGGTAACGCTTTTATCAGCTAAGAGCAGGAATATCACTAATCGGACAATTCAAGTAAAGTGTGTGTTACAACAACCAGCGCATGTACACGCCCGTCACCTCGCGTACAAGGCATTTAAACTATCATATAATATCCTAGGGGTGAAAGTTCCCCCACACGAGGTTAGACAAGCCACTTACCTCAATTCCGGTACAAAACCGCTAAGTAATAACCCTCTTGCCACGAATGTCGGCCTCCACAAGTGTAGTATCTGATAAAATCAATAGAATCACGTCAAAATAGGCCAATTGGGCATTACCCAATCAAAATAACTCAAAATTCACCAAAACCCACAAGTTGCCAAAACCCGACTTCCGGTACGCTTATCGAAAAATCACGAAAAATATATATTCGGGTTCCTTATCTCAATACGAGTCTGCATATAAAATTTATCGAAATCGGACTCCGTTTGCCCATTCAAATCAAAGATTTTCTAACATTTAGGCCTAGGGCTCAAACCCACCTTTAATCTTCCAATTTCGGTGAAATAATCATGGATTTCATGATAAACCAACGAATTAAGGTCAAGAAACTTACCCGAAACTTACCCCCGATGATTTCCCGGCGTTTCCCCTTCAATTCCCTCTCTTGGAGCTCAAAAATGGCGTTTTTGTGTATGGGGTCGCGGCTGAAATGTTTCTGGACTTAAAGTCACTGCCAGGCCAATTTACTCTACGCGATCGCAGCACTGGGCTTGCGATCGCGATGCACAAAATATGGGCGGCCTATTTTCCTCTATGCGATCGCGTGGTCCAGGACGCGATCGCAGTGCTCAACCTGAACATTCAACGCGATCGCATCACCTCGACCGCGATCGCACCGCTTTCGATTAACACCCTACGCGATCGCATCCCCCGCGTCGCGATCGCGAAGAACAACTACCGGTCCTCACTCCTCTACCCTACGCGATCGCAGACTCTACCTCGCGATCGCAGAGCTTCCCAAATTCACCCTACGCGATCGCGGACTCCCCCTCGCGATCGCAGGGCCCAATAATTTCCTCTTATGCGATCGCATGAGCAGCTTCGCGATCGCGAAGCACAAAATTTCTCTGCAATATTGCAGCAGAACCAGCAGTGCAATTGGCACCAAAATGGTCCGTTTGGACCCCCGAATTCATCCCGAGACCCCCGGGATCCCAACGAAAACCACCAACCTATTCCAAAACATGATACGAACTTATTCTAATCATCAAAACACGTCTAACAACATCAAAATCCATAATTCACATCGAATTCAAGCCTAAATTTCTTAAAACTTTCCGAATTGCACATTCGATCTAAAACCCGACCAAACGACGTCCGAATGACCTGAAAATTTGCGGACATATCCAAAATCACATAACGAAGCTACAGGAATTGTCGAAATTCCATTCCGACCCCGGATCAAAATCTCACCTATCGTTCGGATTCGCCAAAATTTCAACCTTCGGCATTTCAAGCCTAATTGAGCTACGGACCTCCAAAATACATTCCGAACGCGCTTCTAACCCCGAAATCACCTAACGGAGCTAATGGAACCATCGGATTTCCGTTCCGAGATCGTCTTAACACTGTTCCGGCTACGGACCATTTTCTAGTTTCAAAGCTCTTATTTAGGGACTAAGTGTCCCAAAATGCTCAAATCTTTGGAACCGACTCCCCCGGCAACCCACAATAGCAGAAATGAACTTGGGGAACAGTTAAATTAGGGATTGGGGCGTAATTTTCTAAAACGACCGGTCGGGTCGTTACATCTTCCCACACTTAAAGATTCGTTCGTCATCGAACGAGCATAGAAAACATACCTGGAGTAGTGAAAAGATGAGGGTACTCGCTGCGCATATCCTGCTCGGTCTCCCAAGTCGCCTCCTCGACCGGCTGGCTCCGCCACTGAACCTTTACCGAAGCGATGTTCTTTGACCTTAGCTTTCTGACTTGCCTGTCTAGAATGGCTACTGGTTCCTCAACATAAGACAAATCCTTGTCTAGCTGAACAGATGTGAAATCCAACACATGCGACGGGTCACCATGGTATCTCCGGAGCATGGAGACATGAAACACGGGGTGAACTCCGGCTAGGCTGGGAGGTAAGGCCAACTCATAAGCAACCTCCCCAACACGCCTCAAAATCTAAAAAGGGGCAATAAATCTAAGACTCAGCTGAGCACATTAGCCTGATATATCTGAAGATATTCCCTCTTGTTTAAGCAATTAAGTCTTAGAGCCTAATTCCAACATCCGGAATTCTATGTCGGGCTTGTTTTCATCAAGAGATCACTCAATATTCCTCAAACGCCGTCCTCAAACATGATTGCATAACCTTGCTGGATTCTTACCTTGCAACTCAAAATCCACAAGACCACAATAATATTTTATGATCAAATTAGCCAAAAATTCAACGAATCAGATGCTCCCATCACACCTCATGATCTACATAGGTCTCGTTCCAACCTTTACAATACCGACACGATGGAAGAGATGTGTTGATATCCATAACCAACTACTGAATCAACAATTCATTAGTCCATACTCCTGACAAGATCCATTACCCTGTCCTAAACCAGAGGATGATCATTTCCTTTATAGTATACTTCATATAATCAATTTGCACTGACCCCAAATCACATAATCTCATCTCACCCCGTACGAACTGCTCAGGCGATAAGCCACATCGGACATAATCAAAAGTCCCACAAGATGACACAATGTGCTACTAATCCACTAATACGTACGTGATACAAAGGAAGGCGAAAATCTAGAAAGAATTATTCAGCTCTCACATAAACATGGGCCTCCTCAGAAAATAGGAAACATAACACATAAAAGCAATTATAGACACCGAAATAGACACCACATTGTTGCGGCGTGCAACCCGATCCCAACAATATAACCATGGCGGCGTGCCACCCGATCCCAACAATATAAAACTCACACAAGGAGTCATATGTCGAGCTGAATAGTTCGTCACATCAAAATACCTGACTATCGATCATAAGCACACTAAGGTGCATGATATCGGACACAATGAAACATATAGCGCTATAGGCTACAACTCAAGCACAACTGAGGTGCGATATAAGATCTGAGTCTCAAGAGCCATCATGCTCCTATAACATCACCGCTGAGCGGAACCCCAACACATAAGGAACTTACCAAGCCGTCTCACACTCATACGGCACAATATATCTTACATGAATTAACCAACCGCGAAATAAGACCGCGACTATCCCTTCATAAAGGGCGCATTGTTGGAAGAAACATAACTGGCCTGACGCAAGGCTCACTTCCACATTTAAATCTATCCACCGACCTTAAGTCTATCATGGTCGTGCCAAGATAAGTCAATAGTATTTCACCGGTCTATAACCCAATAAGCAGAGTGCCCTCCAGGCATAAGTTCTCAAATGGATGATATCACCAAACTCCTCATACTTGGTTTAAATTTCTAACCAATCAAGTGACTACAAGTCACACCTATACAATCTTCTTGTGGGTCAAGCTCCCACCATCTTCCGAATAATTAAACGGACTTGCACATTCAGCCCACCGGCTGCACTAACACTGAAAAGCGATCAGGAGTCCCTAACCGGGATGCAAAGCCTTTCTCATAGAACACCGACCTCAAATGATACCGATGCTAATACCCATCTTACTCAAAACACCGACACTCTTTCCCTGCTCATCCGAGCTCTTTATATCACATTCATTGACCAAACTGTGACCTTAGTCCTTCAAATTTCATACTACTCGCTGCACCCCACGTGCCGATATACGATAGACACAATTTCCATCATAGCTCTAGAGCTGACGATAGGCTAATACTTCATCACATAAGACCTTCCATTTAACTCATTTTAGGAGAACTATAGCAACATACATGCGAATTCTCATAACCATCGAATATGCCAATCTCTAAGTAGTGGTCCAAGCCACCATAACCCTTTCCGAGATCCGCCTACTCATAACAGGCCCTAACAGAAGAATACTTCAGAATAACATCAATCACTGCGGCCGACAAGCCTCAAATGCACCGCCACAAATCACATGCATAACTCGATCACGCTGCATGAATCGATCATTGACACCAATACGCCAACTCAACTATGGCCGATCAATCTACTTCCTTCCAGGTTATCCTTGATTGCCTTAGAAATGTTAATATCTTCCTTCAATACCTAACTTATTCCAACCGCACTTACCCCGAGTGACCTTAAATCATGAGGCCATGCTATCTCGAGAACGACGACCATTTCATGTCTCTCAAATACTACACCACAAGTCAAAACATCATAGATCGTTTTGTGCTTTTCTTCATAAGTTGCTTCAAAATCTTGAGCCTCAACTGTACTTATAGACTCAGAATTATCAGGCACCACACTTTACCTCTTGAATTCACTAGGACCGCTATTGAGAACCATCCGGTTCTAACTTGCCCCGATACGCAACCAACTCTACTGAATTTCTTTATAACATATGAATACCCTCTCGATAAAGCACCCAGCGGAATCACTTCCCGCAAAGTCTGCACCTATACGAGGCATAAATCATGAATTTTCCCTCAAGTTTGAACATGAGCCAGTAAGGCTAAACATAACATGCATTCAACAATACATATACTCAAATTGCCACACATGGTCCTTTTCCCGTGGCTGCAATAACACCATAATACGCTGGTATCCATAATTCACACAGGTAATTAACCATGCGACCCAATCTTAAGCGGTGGGACTCTCCCACTTAGCCCAAGGCCACTATTACACGACTCTCGAACACATTATAACCATTCTCTCAAGTCATTTACTATTATTCAACTGCAACTCACTTGATCCAACGAATATAACCACCTGTGCTATATTAGCACTCTAACACCATAGGGTATGAACTCATCCCAATACAACCAAGCATATTCCCGCTCTATGTATCGAGCATTCTTTACCACGACAACTTAAGACATACTGTGATTCTCACACCTACGAAGCACCATGTAGCCTTCGCCGAAGTCTTCCCTGCTGATAATGAAATGTAGAATTATTATGGACACAGGAACATCAAAAGTCCCAATGTCATACCATACGAGTCTCAACTCTTACTCTTCCACAAGTTTCAAAGAACTTTTTGAATAGCACCTAAATACAGTGCGAGCCAAATCTGATATGATACATGACCCATAATTTGGTCGTTGATAGTGAAATCCTTTCGGTTAGCACGAAGCCTTAAAGATACATCTTGCTAATCCACGATAATAGCCTTTATCATATGTACGTCTTCATCATAAGACAACCCAAGACATTGGTTTGGTACATGTCCTTCTTAAGACAGTTAAACTCATTTCCCCCAGTATCTCTGCTGGCTGAATTCTTCGCTAAATAGATATCTCATATGAACCATATAGTCTTTATTACCACTAACTATCTTTAGATCTACATCCACCTTGTGATTCTACCTTTATTGTGACGATTAGGCAGTTAAGTAAACCTTCTCAAGACCATACTTATCAACCGAATGTCAGAACCTAGTGCACCCCCATGTGCACAATTGAAGATCTCTCAATTCTATTGCATTATCGATATGGATGACACGCGGTAACAATGGTTGAGGAAATTCTTGACTTCCCTGAGATCTCTCTGCAGCGTCACGAACCGTCGGCGCATACTTGATACCGAGTGCGCAATATCTGTGAGAGAATAGAAGACAGAAGTTAAGAAATTGTGCCAAAACATCGCACGACAAGGAATTCGAAAGAAATGAAAATTTTTCCTAAATAGTTACATAGCCCCTCGTAGATAAATACGGACATCTCCGTATCGATCGGCGATGCTCTAATAAACTGGCATGTGTCCCGTGACTCCTATGAACCTAGTGCTCTGATACCAACTAGTCACGACCCTAGTTCGCCAATTGTGAACATGTCGTGATGGCACCCAATCCCCACGACTAGGTAAGCCTAACACGTTGCGGAATCTATAAATTATAATTACTTAAATAAGAAACAGCGGAAAATAACATAAAAGATATGTAATCCGTGCCACTTGGCACATACATCCGTCACGCAATACATAAACACTACCAAGATCCGGAACCCCACAGAAACACAGACTAAAAGGGGAAATACAACTGTGGCTCTATGTGTAAAGAGTATCTAACAACGAAATGAAGAAAAATGTCAACTAGTAATACTAGAATAGAAGGGAAGCCTCCGGATCCGCGGACGTAGCAGATCATACCTCGAAGTCTCCCAGAAAGCTGCAGAATCACCTAGTACGAGCCTGCTCTGATGTACCTGGATCTGCACAACAAAAGTGTGCAGAAGAGTAGCATGAGTACACCACGGCGGTACTCAGTAAGTGCCAAGCCTAACCTCGATGGAGTAGTGACGAGGTAGGTCAGGGCCCTACTGAGAAACAATAATATAATGATGAAAACAAAATAAATAGTTTATATGATAATAATTTCCGAAATAACAACATTATGGTAATTACTGCAACTGTCTACGATTAAGCTAACAACAAATAACCAACTCAATAAAACAAATCCAGGACCTGTGGGAATTGAACCCACAGTCCCATTCTCAGTACCTCCGGGTCTCCGGGAATCGAACCCGTAGCCCATGTCTCAATAATATCTCAATAACTCAGGATCTCCGGGAATCGAACCCGCAGTCCACAAACAATATCACTCCGGGTCTCCGGGAATCGAACCCACAGCCCTGGGATCTCCGGGAATTGAACCCGCAGTCCACCAACACATCAAATAAAGAAAACACACAGAGAGAATATAATATGTTAAATTACAACTTCACCGAAATTAGTGCCAACAATTTATCAAGAGTTCAAGTAAATAACCTAGGCAATTTCCCATTCTCAGTACCTCTGGGTCTCCGGGAATCGAACCCGCAGCCCATGTCTCAATAATATCTCAATAACTCAGGATCTCCGGGAATCGAACCCGCAGTCCACAAACAATATCACTTCGGGTCTCTGGGAATCGAACCCACAGCCCTGGGATCTCCGGGAATTGAACCCGCAGTCCACCAACACATCAAGTAAAGAAAACACACAGAGAGAATATAATATGTTAAATTACAACTTCACCGAAATTAGTGCCAACAATTTATCAAGAGTTCAAGTAAATCAACTAGGCAATTAAACATGTTGAATCCTAGCTAATCATGCTTTTCTAAGTAATACCGGGTAATGGTAACGTTTTTATCAGAGCTAAGAGCGAGAATATCACTAATCGGACAATTCAAGTAAAGTGTGTGTTACAACAACCAGCGCATGTACACGCCCGTCACCTCGCGTACAAGGCATTTAAACTATCACATAATATCCTAGGGGTGAAAGTTCCCCCACACGAGGTTAGACAAGCCACTTACCTCAATTCCGGTACAAAACCGCTAAGTAATAACCCTCTTGCCACGAATGTCGGCCTCCACAAGTGTAGTATCTGATAAAATCAATAGAATCACGTCAAAATAGGCCAATTGGGCATTACCCAATCAAAATAACTCAAAATTCACCAAAACCCACAAGTTGCCAAAACCCGACTTCTGGTACGCTTATCGAAAAATCACGAAAAATATATATTCGGGTTCCTTATCTCAATACGAGTCCGTGCATATAAAATTTATCAAAATCGGACTCCGTTTGCCCATTCAAATCAAAGATTTTCTAACATTTAGGCCTAGGGCTCAAACCCACCTTTAATCTTCCAATTTCAGTGAAATAATCATGGATTTCATGATAAACCAACGAATTAAGGTTAAGAAACTTACCCCCGATGACTTCCCGGTGATATCCCAGCGTTTCCCCTTCAATTCCCTCTCTTGGAGCTCAAAAATGACGTTTTTGTGTATGGGGTCGCGGCTGAAATGTTTCTGGACTTAAAGTCACTGCCAGGCCAATTTACTCTACGCGATCGCAGCACTGGGCTTGCGATCGCGATGCACAAAATATGGGCGGCCTATTTTCCTCTACGCGATCGCGTGGTCCAGGACGCGATCGCAGTGCTCAACCTGACCATTCAACGCGATCGCATCACCTCGACCGCGATCGCACCGCTTTCGATTAACACCCTACGCGATCGCATCCCCCGCGTCGCGATCGCGAAGAACAACTACCGGTCCTCACTCCTCTACCCTACGCGATCGCAGACTCTACCTCGCGATCGCAGAGCTTCCCAAATTCACCCTACGCGATCGCGGACTCCCCCTCGCGATCGCAGGGCCCAATAATTTCCTCTTATGCGATCGCATGAGCAGCTTCGCGATCGCGAAGCACAAAATTTCTCTGCAATATTGCAGCAGAACCAGCAGTGCAATTGGCACCAAAATGGTCCGTTTGGACCCCCGAATTCATCCCGAGGCCCCCGGGATCCCAACGAAAACCACCAACCTATTCCAAAACATGATACGAACTTATTCTAATCATCAAAACACGTCTAACAACATCAAAATCCATAATTCACATCGAATTCAAGCCTAAATTTCTTAAAACTTTCCGAATTGCACATTCGATCTAAAACCCGACCAAACGACGTCCGAATGACCTGAAAATTTGCGGACATATCCAAAATCACATAACGAAGCTACAGGAATTGTCGGAATTCTATTCCGACCCCCGGATCAAAATCTCACCTATCGTTCGGATTCGCCAAAATTTCAACCTTCGGTATTTCAAGCCTAATTGAGCTACGGACCTCCAAAATACATTCCGAACGCGCTCCTAACCCCGAAATCACCTAACGGAGCTAATGGAACCATCGGATTTCCGTTCCGAGATCGTCTTAACACTGTTCCGGCTACGGACCGTTTTCTAGTTTCAAAGCTCTTATTTAGGGACTAAGTGTCCCAAAATGCTCAAATTTTCGGAACCGACTCTCCCGGCAACCCACAATAGCAGAAATGAGCTAAGGGGAACAGTTAAATTAGGGATAGGGGCGTAATTTTCTAAAACGAACAGTCGGGTCGTTACAAGTTGCATCAAAGAGCGCCTTCAGTCAAGCAAGACTTCAAATAGGAGATCATAGGGCAGCTATGAGGGAGAACTTGGAGAAGTCAGTGCTATTTAGAGATTGGATCCGCTCGGAAAGAAGAAACTTTGGACTTGCACAATCACAACCGGATGTGGATGACGCTTACGAAGAAATGATTGCAGAGCTTGCTGAGGATGTTGCTTCGCCGGGAAGTGGTGATGAACAAGCTTCTTTTCCACCACCGCCAACGGAACCTCCTCCAAATCTTGAAGGATTTATGAGATTTGTTAGAGATATGTAGATTGTGTTGTAAATTGTACTTTGGCACATCTTATTTAGTTTTTTTTCCTTTTAATGGTGGTATTAGTACCTTGTTGTGCTCATTCCATTGGGGGAGAGAAGATTAATAAAGATATGTCATTTTTAGTAATAAAAATTATTACACAAGTTTTTGATTTATCTCTTAATACAATATATATATATATATATATTTCATACATATACATATAATATATATACATAATATATATTATATATATACATAACATATAAACTTAATACATATATATAAGTTAAGTTTATATATGTTAAGTATATATATATATATTAAGTTTATATAATACTTACCATATATATATATATACATATATATATATATATATATATATATATATATATATATATATATATATATATATATATATATATATATATATAACTTAACTTATATACTTAACTTATATAAACTTAATATATATATATATATATACTTAACATAGATAAACTTAACTTATATAAACTTAATATATATATATACTTAACATATATAAATTTAACATATATAAATACTAAACATATATATACTTAACACACACATATATATATATATATATATATATATATATATATATATATATATATATATATATATATATATATATATATATATATACATACACTTAACATATATATAGTTAACATATATATACTTATTAAATAATTTTTTTTTATTAAAAGCCCACGAAGCCCACGAAGCCCACGAAGCCCGCCAGGCCCGGACCGCCAGGCCCGGGACCATGTGGGCTTAGGCCCGTTACGGGCCGGTCTTACCCACCAAGCCCACGAAGACCGGGACCACCAGGCCCAGGACCGCCACAAAAAAGACTGTTTAGGACCGGGACCGCCAGGACCGGGACCGCGAGGCCCGTTTAGGCTCGGGACCAGCCCAGAATACACCCTTATTTATTTGTGTCAAATTCATAGAATATATAGACAAAACTGTTTAGAATCTTTCATACTTTGCACATAATATCACCTATAAAGTGTTTGGTTACATTTTGAATCTTTCATATTTGGTACAAATCCGGTGGAAGGATGAGAAGATCGAAAATTTAATGGGATAGAGTAAGAGAATGAAATGTATCAAAGTAGAGAGATAAAGAAAATAATATAATTAATTAATGTATTTAACGGCTTAGGGCTAGTATGTAATCAAAATTTAATATTTGCTATATAATTTAAAATGTACTATACAATACATATCTTTGTTATAAAATAAAAAATGTAATGTAAAGATAAGTATAGAGAGAAACTGATATATTATTCGAATTCAAACTAATGTACATAATGAACTGAAAATCCTTCTATTTATAGAAGGAAGGAAGTTGATATGTAAGCTACTACTGCAAGTTGCTACAATACCAGATATGGATAATTTTCTACTGAGAGTAATGTTTATCTATAACGGAGTACCGAATGGATAAGTTCATTGTACCCTGTATGGATAATCTTCTACTGGGGGTATTGATTATCCATAATAGAGTATTGAAAGAATAAGCTTATTTTACCCGGTATGAATAATCTTCTATCGGGGGTAATGTTTATTCATAACCGGATACTGAAAGGATTAGTTTATTATACCCGGTATAGGTAATCTTCTACCGAGAGTAATATTTATCCATAGCCGGATACTGAAAGGATAAGCTTATTATACCCTGTATGGATAATCTTCTACTAAGAGTAATATTTATCCATAACTGGATTCTAAAAGGATAAGCTTATTATACCCAGTATGGATAATCTTCTACCGAAGGTAACATTTATCCGTAATCGGGTACCGAAAAGATAAGCATCTTCGGGAAGCTTATTTCCAATAGAGTGCTAAATAGATAAACATATTTACGGCGGAATCTCATATGGATGAGCTTCTTCAGGAAGCTTATTTACAACGGAGTATGAACATCCATAATATAACATATTTATAACACTCCCCCTTGGATATTCATTAAAAGATAGTGTGCCTCATTAAAACCTTACTAGGAAAAACCTTGTGGGAAAATTGTGACGACCCAAAGGGTCATCACTTATTTTATTAATCATTTCGAGCTTCTGAGGCCTTGAAAACTTCATTCTATGTTGCCTCGATTTACGTGCACGATCCGGGCATGTAGCCGGAAAGTTTTTGTGATAGAAAATATGAATTCTATGAGAAATTTGGAGAAAAATGATATTAATGTTGATATAGTTGACTTCGATCAACATTTTTGGTAAACAGACCCGGACCCGAGATTGGATGGTCCCGAAAGGTCCGTAGGAAAATATGGGACTTGGACATGCGTCCGGAGTCGAATTCCGAGGCCTAGAGCCCAAGTTATGAATTTTTCCGTGAAATTGTTTTTGATGTAATTATTAAAGGAAAATGAATTAATTGACCTTGGTATCGGGCTCGTATTTTGGTTCCAACGCCCGGTACGAGTCTTAAATATTATATATGTGCTTTCTGCAAGGTTTGGTGACATTTGGATGTCGTTTGATATGTTTTGGACCTTGAGTTCCAAGTTTGAAAGTTTTGAAAACCAAAAGTATGAAAATCATGAACGTGAGGCTTGATTTGATGAAAACGATGTGATATTGGTGATGTGATCGCACGAACAAGTTCGTAATGTGTTTTTGATGTTGTGTACATGTTTGGTTTGGAGCCCAGGGGGCTCGGGTAAAGATTTGGTAGGCCGTTGGATCAATTTCTGAATTTTTGCACTGTTGGTTTTCCATCCAGCTGTTGGCTTCGCATTTGCGAAGCATTTCTCGCAAATGCGAAGGTGACAGGTCAAGGCTGGGTTCGCAAATACGAACCCTTGATCGCAAATGCGAAGGGGTATCCAGGACTGCTTGGTTCGCAATTGCGAACAAAACCTCACAATTGCGAGGCCCTTCCTTAACCGCTTGGCTTCGCAAATGCGAAGCTCCTGTTCGCAAATGCGAACATCCCTTGATCCAGCCTTGTTCACAAATGCGAACAAATGATCGCAAATGCGAACTCCCCAGATTTGCGTTGGCTTCGCAAATGCGAACTTCCCATCCTTAGCTTATTTTTCAAACTCCAGAAATTGGTCGGGGTTCGCAATTGCGAACCCATGCTCGCAAATGCGAACACATAGATATGTAAATCACGATTTCCAGCTTCATTTTTCACATTTCACAACCCAAAAACATCCATTGGCGATTTTTCACGAACTCCCTCTTCTTCAAAACAATTGTAAGTCACTTTTTACTTAATTCTTTCAATTCCTAACAACATTAAACATGTTTTTCAATAGAAATTAAAGGTTTTCATGGTAGAATTTCTTGTTTTTGGTAGAATATAGGGTTTTTCATGAATTGGGTAATTGGACCTCGAATTGAGGTCCGATTTTGAAACAAATCATATACTTGAACTCGTGGGGGAATGGGTAACCGGATTTTAGTCCGAACCCCGAGTTCCGACCATGTGGGCCCGGGGTCGATATTCACTATTCCGGGCAGAATGTTGTAAAAATTGTAATTGACCATATGAATTAGTTTGTTGAGTAGTATTGATGATATTAAATCAATTGTGAATAGATACGATTGGATTGGAGCCAAATTTGAAAGGAAAAGGCATTGCCACGGATTGAATTGTTCGTAAACATTCGAGGTAAGTGTTTGTTCTATCCTAGCTTGAGGGAATAGGATTATATGCTATGTGCTAATGTGATCGAGTGCGGTGTATGGGCTGTGGTGACGAGCATCCATACACTGGCATCTAGCATGACCGTGAGTCGTTGTTAATACTTGTTGTGAGACATATTTGAAGATAAATTGTTGAACCCTTGCCGGGTTGTAGAATTGCTATTGTTCTCCCTTACCGGGACTTGTTGTGAAATGAGATATTGATTTCCCTTGCCGGGACTTTGTTGAAATGATTATTGTTTCCCTTGCAGGGATGGTTCACGATTTGTTGTTTTCATTCTTTGCCCTTAATTGTGATTGTTATTTGGGTGAGGAAGAGTGATAATGCACGAAGGGTGATGCCGTGCCTTGATTTATTGTTTATACACGAAGGTTAATGTCGTGCCTTGTTATTGATTATGCACGAAGGTTAATGCTGTGCCATGTTTTATTGATTATGCACGAAGGATCATGTCGTGCCTTGTTATTGAACCATGTACGAAGGATCATGCCGTACCATGGATGTGAGGATGAGAGTAAAAGCACGAAGGGTGATGCCGTGCACTTTATTTGCTCATTTGGTGAGTATGAAAGTAAAATCACGAAGGGTGATGCCGTGCAACTATTTGCCATTCCTTGACTTGATATTACCTGTTTTTCCATTATACTTTGTTTTCCTTGTGGACTTATTAACTGTTGTTAATTGTTGAGTTATTTTGAGATATTCCTTGTTGAGTTGTTACTTGATTATTTCTCGTTAGCTTGTGGTATACATATATATAGAACTGCACAGGTTTATGTGGGTGTCTGGTCCTAGGCTTGTCACTACTTCGCCAAGATAGGCCAGGCACTTACCAGCACATGGGGTCGGTTGTGCTGATACTGCACCTCTGTGCGTTTTTGCACAGGTCCAGGATTCGATCAGGAGCAGCAGCAGTAGATCTATTGCGCGGGAGTTGATCATATTTGAGACCGAGGTAGCTTGCAGGCGTCCGCAGGCCCGACGTCTCTTCCTTTACTTATGTCACTAGCTATAGTCTCTTTGTTCCGAGACAAACAGATTATGTTATATTTCTTTCAGACTTTTATGTGTAGTATTCAATAGTAGTTCGTGAGTTGGTGACTCCACGTCTTGGGTAGAGAATTTCAGTATCAGTTACCTTGAAACTACTTATTTCTATTTTTATAAAGTCTTCCGCACTTGTTAATTAAGATTATGATTTTAGTTGTTAAATTGAGTACGAAATATTGTTAAAAACAGGATAGTGTGAATAAAGAGGCTTGCCTAGCTACCACGAGTAGGCGCCATCACGATCCCGATGTTGGGGGAAAATCCGGGTCGTGACAAGTTGGTATCAGAGCTCTAGGTTACATAGGTCTCACCACTCACGAACAAGCTTAGTAGAGTTTGAGAGGTAGGTACGGAGACGTCTGTACTTTTCCTCCAGAGTCTATTGAGTTAGGAAAGAGTCTCTCATTTGTTCCTTCTTGTCGTGCGATTTGTTCCTCAATACTGATTGAACTTATATTCTGTCCTTTCACAGATGGTGAGGACACGCGCTTCTTCGTCCGCTGACCAGCAGCCCGAGCCCCAGGCAGCTCCCGTGAGGGGTAGGGGCCGAGGCCGTATCAGAGGCTGTGGTAGGGTAGAGCTCAGCCCCCGGCAGCTACTCCAGAGGTGGAGCCTCATATTGAGATTGGTGAGGAGGTTTCAGTCCCAGCAGCTCCAGTGGGCCCAGCTCAGGTCCCAGGAGAGGCTTTATTTACCCCGGATCTTCGGGAGGCTTTGGTCAGGATAGCGAGATTTATGGATAGCGTTGCCAGAGCAGGCTTATTATCAGTTGCACCAGCCGCTTCTCAGGCTGGAGGAGGGGCCCAGACTCCTATTGCTCGTACTCCGGAGCCGGTAGCTCCTCAGCCTCAGGCACCAGTAGTTCAGCCAGCTGTGGCCACCCAGTCAGGTACCACGGCTCATGCCGGAGATGGAGCAGCCATGACTTCTGATTCTTTTTGGAGACTTGATCGGTTCTCCAAGATGTTAACCACTACCTTCAGCGGTGCCACATCGGAGGATCCTCGGGATTTCTTATTCGGTTGCCATGAGATTCTCAAGACTATGGGGATCGTGGAGTCCAATGGAGTTGACTTCTGTACATTCAGGCTTTCAGGATCCGCCAAGACTTGGTGGAGGGATTATTGTTTGACTTGACCAGCATGGTCCCCGGCTTTATCATGGGATCAGTTTGCAGAGCTATTTCTGGAGAAGTTTCTCCCTAGTACTTAGCGGGATGCACTTCGGAGGCAGTTTGAGCGCCTCCAGCAGGGCACTATGACTGTCACTCAGTATGAGACGAGATTTGTTGATTTGGCACATCATGCAGTAGTGATACTCCCCACAGAGCGGGAGATGGTCCGCAGGTTCATAGATGGGCTTAATCAGCCAATTAGACTTCAGATGGCTATGGGAGTGGGGAGTGATATATCATTTCAGGAGGCAGTTAATGCAGCACGTAGAGTTGAGATGGCTCTTGCTCGGGGAGGTGGTTATTATTCAGACAAGAGGCCTCGTCATTCAGGTAGGTTTAGCGGTTCTTCTTCTGGTGGCCGAGAATCTTTTGACAGGGGTCAGTCTTCCAGGCCTTTCCATTCCGCCCTTCAGGCTTCACAGGGTGGACCAGGTGATCGTGGGTTTCGTGGGCAGTATTCGGATCAACCTCCTATTAATGCCCAGCCTCTTCAGAGTGTTCGTGGAGGCCATTCAGGTCGTCAGGACCAATAGCCCCATCAGCTTAGGAGTTGCTACGGTTGTGGTGACCCAGGTCATTTTGTTAGGTTCTGCCCTCGAGAGACGAGCAACCCTCAGCAGCGGGGTCCTCGTCCCATGATTCAGGCCCCAACTGACCTTCAGCCTGCCCAGCCAGCCAGGGGCGGGGGTAGAGATTATAGAGGTGGAGGTCGAGACCGTAGAGGTGGAGACCGTCCAGCCAGAGGTAGAGGTCAACCAGTTGATGGCCGTCCTAGAGACGTAGCTCAGAGCGGAGGTGCAGATCCCTGATTCTATGCTTTACCAGCCAGGCCAGAGGCAGAGGCATCAGATGCCGTGATTACAGGTACCATTCTTGTGTGTGGCAGAGGTGCGTCAGTATTATTTGACCCTGGGCCTACATATTCACATGTGTCTTCCAACTTTGCATCGTATTTGTCCGTGCCCAGCTATGCTCTGGATATTCCGGTTTATGTGTCTAAACCAGTGGGTGACTCCATTGTAGTCGACCGGGTGCATCGTTCGTGATCTTTGGGGGTCTTGAGACCCGTGTGGATCTATTGCTTTTGGACATGGTGGATTTTGATGTCATATTGGGGATGGACTGGTTGTCCCCATACCATGCTATTCTAGATTGTCATGCTAAGACTGTGACTTTGGCCCTACCAGAATCACCACGACTAGAGTGGAAAGGTACCTCAAGCCACTCCGTTCGCACCGTTATTTCCTATGTTAAGGCTCGACGCATGGTCGAGAAAGGGTGTCTAGCTTATCTGGCTTATGTTCGTGATTTTGGCACAGAGGTTCCTTCTATTGATTCAGTTCCCATTCCACTCGACAGGGATATTGATTTCTGCATTGATCTAGCACCGGGCACTCAGCCCATCTCTATTCCACCTTATCGTATGGCACCGCCGGAGTTAAAAGAGTTGAAAGATCAGTTGCAAGACCTTCTTGAGAAGGGCTTTATCAGGCCCAGTGTTTCCCCCCTGGGGAGCACCTGTATTGTTTGTAAAGAAGAAAGATGGCTCGATGCGGATGTGTATTGATTACCGGCAATTGAACAAAGTGACAACAAAGAATAAGTATCCACTGCCGAGGATTGATGATTTGTTTGACCAGCTCCAGGGAGCGAGGGTGTTCTCAAAGATAGACTTGAGTTCAGGCTACCATCAGCTGAAGATCAGGGCGGCTGACATTCCTAAGATAGCCTTTCGCACTAGATATGGGCATTATGAGTTCTTGGTCATGTCCTTCGGGTTGACCAATGCCCCAGCAGCATTCATGGAATTGATGAATCGGGTATTCAAGCCTTACTTAGATCTGTTCGTGATAGTCTTTAGAGATGACATCCTGGTATACTCCCGCAACCACGAAGAGCAAGAGCAGCACCTCAGAGTGGCTCTTCAGACTCTGAAGGATAATCAGATATATGCCAAATTTTTGAAATGTGAGTTCTGGTTGAGTTCGGTGGCATTTTTGGGTCACATTGTATCAGTGGAAGGTATTCAGGTGGACCCAAAGAAGATTGAGGCAGTCCAGAATTGGCCTCGACCAGCTTCAGTGATAGAGATCCGAAGTTTCTTGGGGTTAGCCGGTTACTACCGTCGATTGTAGAGGGGTTTTCTTCTATTGCAGCCCCGATGACCAGGTTGACCCGGAAGGGTGTCCAGTTCCAGTGGTTAGAGGAGTGTGAGGCGAGCTTTCAGAAGCTCAAGACAGCCTTGACCACCGCACCAGTGTTAATACTACCTACGGGTGCAAGGCCTTATACAGTTTACTGTGACGCGTCCCGTACAGGGCTTGGAGTGGTATTGATGCACGATGGTAAGGTTATTGCGTATGCTTCGAGGCAGTTGAAAATACATGAGAATAATTATCTAGTTCATGATCTTGAGTTGGCAGCGGTGGTTCATGCCTTAAAGATCCGGAGGCATTATCTATATGGTGTGACATGTGAGGTGTACATTGATCAAAAAAGCCTACAGTACTTGATAAAGCAAAAGGAGTTGAATTTACGATAGTGGAGATGGATAGAGTTGCTGAAGGACTATGATGTTACTATCCTATATCACCCAGGTAAACGGGTAAAAATCGTTCATAATTGCTCACTTATCTTTGCACGGAAACTCTTCGTGTCCCCGAGCAAAGAGGGGCAGCTGTGAGCACGTGATTTTTACCCTACACATGAGTTATTCCTATAAAATTCAAAATAAATGATTTTTCATTACTTTTAAATTTTGTGTGAATTTTGTGTTAGTTGTTTTGCATGTTATTTGTGTGTGATAAATGAAAATACAAAAAAAAAATTGCTTTAGGAAGTTAATTCATTTTCTAACAAATTAAAGAAAAAAAATAGTTAGCTTTTTAATTGAAAATCGCCAAAAGAAGGTAATTAGTTTTAATTAATTCCAAATAATTACAAAGTAGGAAGAATATAAAAAAAAATAATACAAAAACAAATCAAAATACAACAAAATACAAAAATACAAGTTAGGAATATAATAAGAGAAACAAAGAACAAACAATTGGGCCAAACCAGTAGCCCAAATCGGCCAGCCCTGCCCAGCCGCCCCCCAGCCCAAAAACGCCCCAGCCCAGATGCCTCACCCGGTTTCCCCCCCTCTGAATCGACTTAATCTCAGCCGTCACTCTTATTTGATCCGACGCTTGCCATTTGTTTAAGACAAAACATAACAAAACCTTAGTCATTGTCTCATTAACCTTAAACACTTCACACACACATTTTGTCTCTCTCTGTCCAAACAACCACAGCCGCCTCTCCCTTCACCTCTCACTGCCGCGCCGCCTAGGGTTCCGCCGCATGAGGCGGCGGCCGGCATCCTTTCCGGTCAAAACTTTTACCAAAATACTCCCCTCATCTTCCTCATCCCACTTCTCCAAATGGTTACCTTCAAAACCAACCGAAACCCCTCCAAACCACGAACCCTAATGGCGCCGCCACCCTCTCCCACTGCGCCGCCGCCTCCAAAAATCCGTAAAAACACACATGTCACCATTCTTTTAACTTCCGCGAGTCCTTGACAATAATTTCGAGTCAAAATGATGCTGAAAACTCAAGAACAATTCGAGGGTTGCCGAAAATTTCAAGAGTGATGTCGGGTTGTCGAAACGTGATGAAGAAAACAAATAAGAAAAAGAAGCGAGAAGAAAAATCGGATTGATTAACGACAATGAGCTAAGTTTTCCTCTTTTGGTTTCTCTGTTTTTTGTTTTTAATATTGTTCGAATTTGGGTTTATTTTTTTTTTAGTTTTGGGATTAAATAGATTTTGATAAATTTTTCAGTATGATTCTCATGTGTTTGTTTCATTCTGAAATCGATTAATCTTGTGCTAAGTGTTAATGTTTTGCAACAGCATATTTGTTAGATTTTTTTTAGTCAATTCGTTTGTGTTTCTGTTCATTTTAGTTAATTAGTGTTCATTTTAGTTTTAATACTTTTCTTACATTAGTTTAATTAGTTATATATTTCTGAGTTTTGTTAGTTCTTCGGCCGTATTCTGATCTTTGTTGGATTTCAATTAAGTTTCTGATTGTTAGTATTATGTTTAACATTTTCTGCTAATTTCTGATTTTTTGATAGAATAATTTAGTTTCTGTTTTTTTTAGACTGTTAATTGTTGAAATTTGTTAATTGATAGTGTTGAATCTGTTTAAGATGATTGATTGTTGGAACTATTTTGGTAATTTGTTCAGTTGGGTATTGATTGACAATTAGGGGAATTGGTTATAGCTGTTAGTTAGTGATTAAGCTCGATTAGTAGATTCGCCCCTTAGACAAGTTTAGATTCAAGTTAAATCGATAGTTGAAATTACACGATTCGTAGCAACCTAAGGCGATTACTTGATAGATTCAATTTCGTTTAGTCATTCCAATTAGTAAGACTCACCATCTATCAAATTGTTCCTCCGAGTCTTGTTAATTGAATAATTGAACAAAAGTGGCTATGTTTGTAAAACTGCCTAGGGTCGGTTATGAGTGTAATGTGAATTTAGTTATTGAATTAATCTGAATTTAAGTTAGTTGAAGGGCCAATTGGCTAATTGAGCAATAGTCACTTAATTGTGGCTATTTGATAAATATAATCTGAAAATAGGTTAAAATAGAGATAAAATACAGAAATTAGGGATGTAATTAGCTTAAAGAAGTAGGGGTGAATTGGGAAAAGGGAGTTGGTATAGTTGTAATAAGTTTAGAAGGAAAAGGGTGCAATTGGAATAGGAAATGGTAAATTTGTTATAAATATAGAGCATTAAGGGCAGCTTGGGGATAAAAAAGGTAGAATTAGTAGTTGTCCTTAACAAGTGAGGGCACAATAGGAATTCTAAGGGAAATGGAACATGGTAGACTATTCTAGAAGGGGTCTTAGTGTAGTTTTCACTAGAATAACTGCACTAACTTGTGCAACAAGCTAAGAATTGAAGGGGTTTTAGTGAAATAATAATATTCAGATTTTTTCTTATTTTGGGTCTATAAATAGGTATTTTCAGCTTTAGAAATGGGGGGTTCCTTCAGGTTTTAGAGTTCTTTTATAATTTTTAGCCATAAATAAACTAGAAAAAAAATACCACAAAAAACAGTGTTAGATTCCAGATCTGAAATTGACATTTCAGATTCATTTTTTCTTCTGTTTTGCTCTCAAATTCATATCAAAAAATCCAAAAACAGTGGTAACTTCATCATAAATCAGTGAATAAATGCAATTACAGTAATTGGAGTGTGAATTCTGATTTTGGAAACAACTTGAAGTGCTGAAAATGTCTTCTGGGTTTAATTGATTACTGCTTCTGATCTCCTTCATAAAATTGAACTGCTGGTGCTGTTGCTGTATTTGCTTCCCTCTACTCCTACTCACAATTTATAATTTTCAGGTACTTACTTCTAAACTCCACTATGTAAGGCTACAGCTGAAATGGAAATGAAATTGAAGCCTTTTGTCAAAAATCTGTTGTTGCATTAGTTTACATACCGTAATTGAATTTGGACTGTAATTAATAGTGTTGTTTTGGAGTCAATGATTTGTTAGGTATTATAATATTCAAATGTTGGATTATATCTTTAAATACTGATAGCTAGTCAGTTAACATGATTATATAATGTTAATTTTCAGCATTTGTTTCATAGATGTGTAAAAGTCGTTAATATCAGTTTCTATATTAGTTGTCATTTAAATATATGAACGAGATTGGTTACTCAAGTAATAAGTAATATATGTCGGACATTAGTTAGATTAACTTATGATTAGCAGTGATTTGAGAGTAAGATTTCTAAGTTTATGATCAGCAGTTGTTTTGGTTATTACCAATTTTCAATCAGATTTGTTAACGTTAGTCATATGTAGCAATTGAATATTGATTAATTGAGATTAGTTTAAATAATTAATTTGTCTCTTGTTAATTAGACCAAATCTGTTGTGTTTTGACAAACATTCTCACATTTAACGTTAGTCGTCTGTAGCACTCGAATATGGATTAATTGAGATTAGTTTAAATAATTAATTTGTCTCTTGTTAATTAGACCAAATCTGTTGACATTAGAAAAACATTCTCACGGCTCACAGAGGAACGTCCAGCCTGCATTGTGTAGAGTTTGAGCATGTCCGGCATTGGCTTCATTTTAAGCAAGGATTTTTGCTTTAGGCTAATAACAAGTTAACAAGTGAAAATGCATAGTACACTTTAGGATTGACCTTTTAATAATAATGAGACGAGCCTCGCTATACCAAAATACACAATTGCGGGGTCCTCAATTAATTGTTATAAGGCATGTAGACTCGGGAGGACCGTTTAGCAAATTTCACGGTCTTTCCAAAAGTTAATAAAGCCGATAGACTATTTTAGAGCACGATTTTAATATACCTTCCTATGAATGAGTGTGCACCTGGTGCGACTCAAATCCAAGTCTCGGCAAAGCCGAAATATACCGAAAGTCATAGGCGTACTGGTTGCGGTATGACTCGAGGCGTGTTTCCGCGATGTCGCAAATTCTTAAAATTTATGTAAAAAAAGCACATTATGTTGTTAAAACTTATAATTGAGTCAAACAAAAGTCGAGAACGACAGTGGAGCGACCGTGCTAAAACCACGGAATCCGGGAGTGCCTAACACCTTCTCTCGGGTTAACAGAGTTCCTTATCCGGATCTTTGCTTCGCAGACATTTTTTAAGAGTCAAAATTCCTCGGATTCGGGATTAACCGGTGACTTGGGACACCATTGTCATTCCCAAGTGGCGACTCTGATTAATCTCTAATAAAATCCCGAACCGATTGTCCTCTAATTGGAAAAACTCCTTCCCTTACGTTATTGTATCCGTTTCGGGTATTTGAGCGTCGGGGTATACCCTACAAGTGTATTTATACGCTTTTAAGTATGTGGGGTAGTAAAAAGGGAGGTGTGACAGCTCTGGCGACTCTGCTGGGGATCCAACCCTGAATTTCGGTTTCGGGGTTTAAGAACTCGAGCTCCTTAGAACTGCCGTTCGCGTTATTGTTTGACTTCATTATATGATTTGAACAACATGCTATGTGCTTTATCGCTTTGATATTATGTGGATCGTATATAAAATTGTGCCGAAAACCTTTCTCTCTTCACCCCCGGGGATGTGCTTACTGGTTGAGACTCCCCTTTCTGTTAAAGTCACCCTGAATTAAGAAAATAGAGGCTGGATAAGTTACAAAGCCGATTGACTCCGCGGGTCACCGGTACGTAGCCCCCTCCTCGATTCGAGTTGTCCGCTCGGATACACGGTCTAGCAATCCATGAAACCGTAAGATTTTGAACATAGGCCTAGGACGATTATTTGCATCATATTTGACTTAGGGGACTCAACACAGGGGTTGGGTCCGTCTAGGATAGGTGACCCGGTATCGAAAAGACCGAGCATGCTATGTGTTGCATTTTATTGTCCTTGATCGTTATGCGGACCGGCGGAAATCCCGAGGACAGAAAAATTGTTGAAAAAAAAAAAGAAAGGGAAAGAGAGGAAAATAATGATTTGTAGAAAATAGGTATCCGGAAAATTTGAAAATTTGAAAAAAATAGGTAGAACATTATTTTGAAATAATTGGTCAAATAATCTGACCGAACTACGCAGGTTTGATTCTCGCCATTAGGTGGGATACGTAGGCAACCCTCATCGGGTCCAACCACCCCTTTTAAAAAATCAAAAAAAAATGTGTGTATTTTTGTCAATAAAGTCAAAGTGATGTCGTTTTTGTAAATAGCCGAATGTTCCGAAAGGACGCCGGAAGGCTGTTTTTGCAAAAATAGCCACTTTGAATCTTTTTAACTAATTTGCGGGCACAGCCTTGAAATATTCCTTGTGTAAATGAGGCCAAAGCCTCAAAATCAAGTCCGGGTTCACACCCGTTTTGCAAAAATAACCAAAAAATGTCAAATTTTTGATTTTGTTATAAATAAATCGGGTGATGCTATTCTTGCTTAAAATAAGCCGAATGTCCCTCGAAAAGACGCCAGAAGGTCGTTTTTGCAAGAATAGCCACTTTTAGTCATTTTAAATAATTTGCGGGCACAGCCTTGAAATATTCCTTGTGTAAATGAGGCCAAAGCCTCAAAATCAAGTCCGAGTTCACACCCGTTTTGCAAAAATAACCAAAAATGTCAAATTTTTGATTTTGTTATAAATAAATCGGGTGATGCTATTCTTGCTTAAAATAAGCCGAATGTCCCTCAAAAGGACGCCGGAAGGCCGTTTTTGCAAGAATAGCCACTTTGAGTCATTTTAAATAATTTGCGGGCATAGCCTTGAAATATTCCCTCGCGGAAACGTTGAAAGTCCGTATCCGCAAAATCAAGTTTGAGTCATTGCTCAACTTTTAAAAAAAAAAATAATCACTTTATCAAATAAGCCATTACATGGCCGGTTTTTGCTGAAATAGCCATATTTTTGCATTTTTTTTCCTCAGTCTTGTGTTGGCCTGTGTTGGTGCTGAACAATGCCCCATAGGCCCCAGGATATAAAAATTTTGAATTTGCATCTTCTTAAATAAAATTTTGCAAAAATAGCCGTTTTGTCTAAATAAGCCATTATATGGCCAATTTATGAAAAATAGTCTTGTGTTGGTTTATGGTGATGCCGAACGATGCCCCATGAGCCACAAGATAAAAAAAAAAGATTTTCAGTTTTATCTTTCTTAAATAAATTTTGCAAAAATAGTCATTTTGTCAAATAAGCCATTATGTGGCCAATTTTGTAGAAAATAGTCATAATTGACACCAAAAATATTCTTATTCTTGTAGAAATCTCCTACACAAGTTTGTAGTTGGAATCGGTTTCTATAATTTTCCTTCAAAGAAAAAAAAAATCAAATAAATATCTCTTTATTTCTTGCATTAATTTGCAAGAACTACGCTCGGTCTGATTCATGCGGGGTCATGATACGTAGGCAATCCACATAGGATTCGACCATTTCCATAATCAAAAAGAAAAAAAATGGAAAACTACAAAAAAGAAAAAAAAAAAGGGGAAAAAAAAAAAAAAAAAAAAAAAAAAAAAAAAAAGGAAAAAGAAAAAAAAAGAGAAGGTAATCAATAAGCGCAATACCTTAATGCTGACATGTTGGCTTTATTTTGTTGTGTCCGTTTCCAGGAAGGTGGTTGGTTGTGGTTCTAAGATAACTCTTCTCTGTAACACAAAGTCAGAGGACAATGGCAGAGAATCTCAAGGCTGAGTGGGTTGGTACCGGCACCCGACAACAGTTGGTTGAACGGAACCACATGTTAGTTGAAGAAGTCAAAATGTTGAGACAACACGTGGATGAAATGTATCGGGCGTGGATGGATGGAAAATCACTACCTCCGCCACCACCTAGTTTCATGGACTCTGTCCTTACACTGAACCCGATGCCAAATATACCCTGCCTATCGCAGCCTTTCCAGCCACCCCAATAGCTCCATCACCCGGCATCCATCTATTTTCCCCCAGGAATGCGCTCCAATCACATCCACTGTTCCCGACGATAAACACCCACCCGAAGCTCATGTTGTCCAACATTACCCCTCCGAGGTTGCTCATCAGGACCCCAAACAGAGCCCGCAGGTTGAACCTCCCCAACGACAAGGTCCAGTGGTTGTCTTTGCTAAAGGCCCTCTATATCGAACCCATGGATATCCTTGTAATTCTCCTGGCCCTTACTTCTCCCCACGAGCATACCAGAAACCCCGCGGGTCAGGTTTTAGGCCAAATGAGGCTTTTAGAAATGAGAGGCTATTGAAACGAGAAAAGTCTCTTACCCCTTTGGGAGAATCGTATGCCAGTTTGTTCCACAAGTTGAATCAACTGGGCATCTTGAAACCAATTCAGATAAAAATACCAAATCATCGGTCAAAGAGGTGTGATCTTTCTCAAATGTGCGCATATTGCTCAGGCGCCCCGGGGCATGACACAGAAAATTGTTGGAAGCTAAAAAAGGCAATTCAAGAGCTTATCAATGCAGGCTACATTGCCGTACAAAATCCGGATATAGTCGACACCCGTATGGTTGATGCAGAAGGCAGTGGCTAAAGGTATTGTGCTTGGTAGCTGGAAATATGCTTCATTTGGGGTTTATCCAAAGTAGAATTTTTGGTGGCTTATTTTGTTGTCATTTATGTTACCCGGGTTATTTCAGGGTTGTAATCCGGACGTTGTCTTGAAAGTCAAAACCCTTCTATCTTACTACTTTGCTTTGTTTAGTGTTGTCTAGGTTTGTAATTTTAGTCTAGTCTGTTCGTTTTGTTGTTCGTCTTGTTGTTTCAACCCATCGGTTTAATACAACTCTTTGTTTCCCGTCATCTCTAGTCATTCCATTTCTAATTACTTTGCATTTCTTGTCATACTGACTTTAGCAACATGACATGCACATAATTCTAAGCCTGGTTTTTAAAAGTCAATGGGACAATGTAGAAGATGTAATGATACTCGGAAGAAATATTGAAATACTGTGAAGCCGGAATCAAGTGAATACTGGGGGAAAACAGAACATAAAGAAATGCCTTGGAAATGCATCATGCTTCATCGGTTTAAAGCCAAAGGCAAAAGTACCCCAAGGCTAAAGGAACCATTCGTGGTATCGAGATTGTTGCCCAATGACATTGGGAATCGTCAAACACAGAAGGCAAATATGTGAATTGGTCGAAAGTTAGTTTGTACTCGGTAGGTTTTGAAGATTGGAATGACGAAGGCGTTTTATTCGGCTATCCCAAACACTTCGTCCATTGTTATCCCCTTTGAGCCATATTATATTTTCTTTCATACCCCTCTTTCGGAATCAACAACAAAAATTGAGGTTTGAGCGGAGAAATCCAAATGGAGAAACAAAAAGAAAAAAAAGAAAAGAAAAAAAAAAGAGAAAAGAAAAAAAAAAGAAGAAGAGAAAAAGAAAAGAAAAATAAGAAAGAAAAGAAAAAGAAAAGAAAAGAAAAAATCGGGAGAAGTCGAGATGCAACAATGAATACAGACGTAGTCTGAACTACGTTTGACTTGATCCCGAAAGGGTACGTAGGCAGCCTCTCTGAGGTTCAGTCACAATAAATGAAAAATCTGAAAATCTAAAAAATCCCCCGAGAAGGAAACCGGGGCAGAATTTTTGAAGAAATAAGATTCCGAAAGTTGTAATCATTAACCCACATTGAAATAATTTTGAGCCTTTATATCCTTTTTTCTAAACCCCATCCAAAAGCCTGCATTACGGTCCAAAGGAAGACCTTCCGATCAATCTTCAAGAAACACCGAGTCAAGCGAACAAAGGTCAATCACATCAGGGGCAACACTCCAGGAGAGTGAAGAACTCAAATCACCACGAGACTCCAAGATGAGAGAAGTCAAAATGAGAGAGTCTTATCGGTGAAAACCCGCACGGGCACCGTAAGGCGACGGTGAGTCGAGAGAAAGAAAGAGCAAATGAGAGAGGCTTGATGGTGAAAACCCTATGGGCACTACAAGTCGACTAAGGATCAGATCAAAGAAATGAAGTGTTGAAGATCGGTTTCACGGCAGAGCTTGCAACAAGAGTTGAACATCAAATTTGCTATACAGAGAAGGCCAAAAGTGCATGTCAAGGTCGCTAGAGTCGGTATTCAAAATCCGATAGGTCATTCTTCCGTAGGTTTCTTGTTAGGAATTATGTTTTCCTTTCTTTCTATCCTTTGTACCTTGTTTTACCCTCCCTTTTATTGAGTCTGTCGGGTCATAACAAGTATAGAAATGATTTCAAAATTTGCCACCAAGCTCTCCAATTGCACAAGATGAGATTTGGCCAACACGACAATTGTCGTAAGTCAGGAAAAGGCAAGGCCAGTGCTTTAAGCCAAAAGAGCAACATGTGCAATGGAGCGGGCAACAATAAAAATGTTTGGGGTGCGTACAAGACGCAAAGGTCGGCAAAGTGCCAACTCGGGGGAAAATATAACAAATGGAAATATGGGAGTGTATTCTGACAAAAGAAAGAGCCAGTCAAGAAATACCCAAGGTTGTCCAGTGAAATCATTGAAGAAATCATAGACTTCAAGATCGGAATTGTGGGATCCGTCAAGAAAGGGACAAAATACATACCTAAAGAGAGTTGGATTTTGAACAAAGAAGAAGTGAAAATGGATAGTCGGTGAGCAGGCAAGGCGCTCGGGTGGAAAGCAGTCGCCATCAAAGTTCGAGGCCACAACCAACCACCGCATTTAAACTAACATCTTTTTCTTTGTTTTGAAACAGGGGCATAGAGGTTGTTGATCCGATAGAGCCAGCAACTTCCAAAAAGCATAGGCTCATTCTGTTTGCGATGCGTATCTTACCGCATTGGGTCGAGGCAAAGGGCAAATTTGTGCCAAATTGGCAGGGACCATTTGTAGTATCGCGGGTGTTGTCCAATGGAGCATTATATTTAACAGATGTTGAAGGAAGGTGCGTAGAGACTGCTATCAATTCAGATGCGGTCAAAAGATACTATGTATGATTCCTTTTCAACTATGTGTTCTGTATTGTGTTGTGATTTTGGAATTGAAATGACGAAGGCGTTTTATTCTCTATCCAAACGCTTTATCCATTGATAACCCCTTTGAGCCTAAATGAATAAATTCTTTCATATCCCTCTCTCGGAATCGCTTTAGCGCAATAAGATCGAAATTGCCAAAATGAAAAAATGATGAAAAATGAAAAAAAATGAATAAATGAATGAAAAAGAGAAAAAGACAAAGAAATCGGGAAAAAGTCAAAAAGAAATCCATCTAACTTATGAAGTTGGATGAACTACGTCCGACTTGATCCCGAAAGGGTACGTAGGCAGCCTCTCTGAGGTTCAGTCACAATAAAGGAAAAATCCAAAAAAAATTCCCCACATATTGAAACTGGGGCAGAAGTTATGTTTTAATAATTCCGAGAGTTGTAAATATTTTTAACCCTCGTTGAAATTTTGAGCCTTTATATCTTTCTTTCTTAACCCGTCCAAAAGCCACGTTATAGTCCAAAGAAAGACCTTCTGATCAATTTTGAAATGATAACAAATACAACGAAGGAGGAGCGAAGTATCGGACAATACCCGTGGAACAGAAAACAAAATACAAAAAGAAAAAAATGGAAAAAAAAATATGAGAGAGTCTCATCAGTGAAAACCTTAGCCGGCACTGTGAGACGATTGTGAGGTTGAGAGAAATAAAATGAGAGAGTCTCATCAGTGAAAACCTTAATCGGCACTGTGAGATGATTGTGAGGTTTAGAGAATAAATGAGAGAGTCTTATTGGTGAAAACCTTTCGAGGCACCGTAGGGCGATCGTGAGGACTACCAGAAAAGAGAAAAGCAACAAAAAATAGCATCGGTTTGGGTTGAAAATAATTTAGAGACAGAATAATGATTGGAGCGAACTGGGTCAGAGTTTAAATACATGGCATGGCCAGCGGAATCAGCCAGCAAATACCCAGATAAGTTCTAACTACCAGCTCCTGATAATGAAAGTTGAAACAACACTGGATCAGAAAGGAAGAGTTGGGAAGGAAATAAGGAATCTTGGCAAACATGGCCGAAGGAAAAGAAAACAAAACAAAAATGGAAAAAGTGAGAAAATACAAAAAAAAAAAAAGAGTTCGCAAGAGATAGGCAGCTGAAAATCCACACAGCAGGAAAAAAGCAGAAAAGAGGAAAGCAATAAGAGGCAGGGACGGCAGATGCCAGTTGCCAGCAGTTTATATCTAATAAATTTTGTTTCATGATTCATACAGGAACAAAGTGTCATTATTCACTTTAAAGCGAATGTGACCAATGTGGAAAAATAGAAAACACCCAAAAAAGAGGAAAGTTTGACGATAAGTGGAGAAATTCCCAGATGAGAGACAATTGGTAAAAGGAAATACCAAAAAGAGGAAGTTTTAAATCATTGTTGAAATCGGGGTGCCCGCCCGAAGAATGGAATGGCATTTTACTTTAAGTTTTAGTTGAAGTTTTAAATCATTGTTGAAATCAGGGTGCCCGCCTGGAGAATGGAATGGCATTTTACTTTAAGTTTTTAGTTGAAGTTTTAAATTGTTGTTAAAGTCGGGGTGCCCGCCCGAAGAATGGTATGGCGATTTATTTTCAAAATTGTTGTTGAAATCGGGGTGCCCGCCCGAAGAATGGTATGGCAATTTATTTTAAGCTTTTGTTGAAGTCAGGGTGCCCGCCTGGAGAATGGAATGGCATTTTACTTTAAGTTTTAGTTGAAGTTTTAAATCATTGTTGAAATCAGGGTGCCCGCCTGGAGAATGGAATGGCATTTTACTTTAAGTTTTTAGTTGAAGTTTTAAATTGTTGTTGCAATCGGGGTGCCCGCCCGAAGAATGGAATGGCGATTTATTTTTGAAGTTTGTTGTTGAAATCGGGGTGCCCGCCCGAAGAATGGAATGGCATTTTACTTTAAGTTTTAGTTGAAGTGTTAAATTGTTGTTGAAATCGGGGTGCCCGCCCGAAGAATGGAATGGCAATTTAATTTCTGTTAGGCGCCCACCTTCTAATACGGGAATGCATTTCTGCATTGCACGTTTAATTTCTGTTAGGCGCCCACCTTCTAATACGGGAATACATTTCGCATTGCACGTTTAATTTCTGTTAGGCGCCCACCTTCTAATACGGGAATACATTTCTGCATTGCACGTTAAATTTTTGTTAGGCGCCCACCTTCTAATACGGGAATACATTTATGCATTGCACGTTTAATTTCTGTTAGGCGCCCACCTTCTAATACGGGAATACATTTCTGCATTGCACGTTTAATTTCTGTTAGGTGCCCACCTTCTAATACGGGAATATTTTCTGCATCGCATTGCACGTTTAATTTTTGTTAGGCGCCCACCTTCTAATACGGGAATATTTTCTGCATCGCATTGCACGTTTAAATTCTGTTAGGTGCCCACCTTCTAATACGGGAATATTTTCTGCATTTCGCATTGCACGTTTAAATTCCGTTAGGCGCCCACCTTCTAATACGGGAATACTTTTCTGCATTTGCATTGCACGTTTAAATTCAGGCGCCCACCTTCAAATACGGGAATATTTTTCTGCATCGCATTTCATACATATCCGCATTTAAAAAGAAAAAAAAAAGAAGAAAAGAAAAAGAAAAAAAAAGAGAAAAAATATGAAAAGAGAAAAAAAAAATTTCGGACATTCAATAACATGATGTGCCCAGTCACCATACTGGGGCAGAAAAATCTTTCTTTGGTTGTTTATTTAGTCACAAGCAGGGGTCCACCTGGAGAATGGACGAAAGATTTCATATTGAAGAGGTTGAACAAGTCAAGGCAATAACAAGAATGCCGGTGAAAAGTTGAACAAGTTCAAGGCAATAACAAGAATGCCATTGGAGCGAAGATACAAGTTGAAGGCAATAACAAGAAGGCCGTCGCAAGGAATACAAGACACAAGATCAAGAAAATACAAAAACGAGTTGGAAGACATAGATAGGATTTTTTGTGATTCATAGGCTGTAGCTTAGGCTAGCTCCTTTTATCTTTACCCTGGTGTAATAAGGAATCAGTCAGCAATGACAGCAGTAACAACAACAACAGCAGTGAGATCACAGTCCTTGGTAGTCCCAGCTACCAGACCTTCCCGAACTACACTGACCTGATTCCTGTTTAGCCCAGGATATGTAGGCAACTTCTGAAGCAGGGTGCGGTCAAAGATTTTCAAAATGCTTCACAATGGAATACTCGAACGGGTAAAAATAGTTCATAGTTGCTCACTTATCTTTGCACGGAAACTCTTCGTGTCCCCGAGCAAAGAGGGGCACCTTGTGAGCACGTGATTTTTACCCTACACATGAGTTATTCCTATAAAATTCAAAATAAATGATTTTTCATTACTTTTAAATTTTGTGTGAATTTTGTGTTAGTTGTTTTGCATGTTATTTGTGTGTGATAAATGAAAATACAAAAAAAAATTGCTTTAGGAAGTTAATTCATTTTCTAACAAATTAAAGAAAAAAAATAGTTAGCTTTTTAATTGAAAATCGCCAAAAGAAGGTAATTAGTTTTAATTAATTCCAAATAATTACAAAGTAGGAAGAATATAAAAAAAATAATACAAAAACAAATCAAAATACAACAAAATACAAAAATACAAGTTAGGAATATAATAAGAGAAACAAAGAACAAACAATTGGGCCAAACCAGTAGCCCAAATCGGCCAGCCCTGCCCAGCCGCCCCCCAGCCCAAAAACGCCCCAGCCCAGATGCCTCACCCGGTTTCCCCCCCTCTGAATCGACTTAATCTCAGCCGTCACTCTTATTTGATCCGACGGTTGCCATTTGTTTAAGACAAAACATAACAAAACCTTAGTCATTGTCTCATTAACCTTAAACACTTCACACACACATTTTGTCTCTCTCTGTCCAAACAACCACAGCCGCCTCTCCCTTCACCTCTCACTGCCGCGCCGCCTAGGGTTCCGCCGCATGAGGCGGCGGCCGGCATCCTTTCCGGTCAAAACTTTTACCAAAATACTCCCCTCATCTTCCTCATCCCACTTCTCCAAATGGTTACCTTCAAAACCAACCGAAACCCCTCCAAACCACGAACCCTAATGGCGCCGCCACCCTCTCCCACTGCGCCGCCGCCTCCAAAAATCCGTAAAAACACACATGTCACCATTCTTTTAACTTCCGCGAGTCCTTGACAATAATTTCGAGTCAAAATGATGCTGAAAACTCAAGAACAATTCGAGGGTTGCCGAAAATTTCAAGAGTGATGTCGGGTTGTCGAAACGTGATGAAGAAAACAAATAAGAAAAAGAAGCGAGAAGAAAAATCGGATTGATTAACGACAATGAGCTAAGTTTTCCTCTTTTGGTTTCTCTGTTTTTTGTTTTTAATATTGTTCGGATTTGGGTTTATTTTTTTTTTAGTTTTGGGATTAAATAGATTTTGATAAATTTTTCAGTATGATTCTCATGTGTTTGTTTCATTCTGAAATCGATTAATCTTGTGCTAAGTGTTAATGTTTTGCAACAGCATATTTGTTAGATTTTTTTTAGTCAATTCGTTTGTGTTTCTGTTCATTTTAGTTAATTAGTGTTCATTTTAGTTTTAATACTTTTCTTACATTAGTTTAATTAGTTCTGAGTTTTGTTAGTTCTTCGGCCGTATTCTGATCTTTGTTGGATTTCAATTAAGTTTCTGATTGTTAGTATTATGTTTAACATTTTCTGCTAATTTCTGATTTTTTGATAGAATAATTTAGTTTCTGTTTTTTTTAGACTGTTAATTGTTGAAATTTGTTAATTGATAGTGTTGAATCTGTTTAAGATGATTGATTGTTGGAACTATTTTGGTAATTTGTTCAGTTGGGTATTGATTGACAATTAGGGGAATTGGTTATAGCTGTTAGTTAGTGATTAAGCTCGATTAGTAGATTCGCCCCTTAGACAAGTTTAGATTCAAGTTAAATCGATAGTTGAAATCACACGATTCGTAGCAACCTAAGGCGATTACTTGATAGATTCAATTTCGTTTAGTCATTCCAATTAGTAAGACTCACCATCTATCAAATTGTTCCTCCGAGTCTTGTTAATTGAATAATTGAACAAAAGTGGATATGTTTGTAAAACTGCCTAGGGTCGGTTATGAGTGTAATGTGAATTTAGTTATTGAATTAATCTGAATTTAAGTTAGTTGAAGGGCCAATTGGCTAATTGAGCAATAGTCACTTAATTGTGGCTATTTGATAAATATAATCTGAAAATAGGTTAAAATAGAGATAAAATACAGAAATTAGGGATGTAATTAGCTTAAAGAAGTAGGGGTGAATTGGGAAAAGGGAGTTGGTATAGTTGTAATAAGTTTAGAAGGAAAAGGGTGCAATTGGAATAGGAAATGGTAAATTTGTTATAAATATAGAGCATTAAGGGCAGCTTGGGGATAAAAAGGTAGAATTAGTAGTTGTCCTTAACAAGTGAGGGCACAATAGGAATTCTAAGGGAAATGGAACATGGTAGACTATTCTAGAAGGGGTCTTAGTGTAGTTTTCACTAGAATAATCTGCACTAACTTGTGCAACAAGCTAAGAATTGAAGGGGTTTTAGTGAAATAATAATATTCAGATTTTTTCTTATTTTGGGTCTATAAATAGGTATTTTCAGCTTTAGAAATGGGGGGTTCCTTCAGGTTTTAGAGTTCTTTTATAATTTTTAGCCATAAATAAACTAGAAAAAAAATACCACAAAAAACAGTGTTAGATTCCAGATCTGAAATTGACATTTCAGATTCATTTTTTCTTCTGTTTTGCTCTCAAATTCATATCAAAAAATCCAAAAACAGTGGTAACTTCATCATAAATCAGTGAATAAATGCAATTACAGTAATTGGAGTGTGAATTCTGATTTTGGAAACAACTTGAAGTGCTGAAAATGTCTTCTGGGTTTAATTGATTACTGCTTCTGATCTCCTTCATAAAATTGAACTGCTGGTGCTGTTGCTGTATTTGCTTCCCTCTACTCCTACTCACAATTTATAATTTTCAGGTACTTACTTCTAAACTCCACTATGTAAGGCTACAGCTGAAATGGAAATGAAATTGAAGCCTTTTGTCAAAAATCTGTTGTTGCATTAGTTTACATACCGTAATTGAATTTGGACTGTAATTAATAGTGTTGTTTTGGAGTCAATGATTTGTTAGGTATTATAATATTCAAATGTTGGATTATATCTTTAAATACTGATAGCTAGTCAGTTAACATGATTATATAATGTTAATTTTCAGCATTTGTTTCATAGATGTGTAAAAGTCGTTAATATCAGTTTCTATATTAGTTGTCATTTCAATATATGAACGAGATTGGTTACTCAAGTAATAAGTAATATATGTCGGACATTAGTTAGATTAACTTTATGATTAGCAGTGATTTGAGAGTAAGATTTCTAAGTTTATGATCAGCAGTTGTTTTGGTTATTACCAATTTTCAATCAGATTTGTTAACGTTAGTCATATGTAGCAATTGAATATTGATTAATTGAGATTAGTTTAAATAATTAATTTGTCTCTTGTTAATTAGACCAAATCTGTTGTGTTTTGACAAACATTCTCACATTTAACGTTAGTCGTCTGTAGCACTCGAATATGGATTAATTGAGATTAGTTTAAATAATTAATTTGTCTCTTGTTAATTAGACCAAATCTGTTGACATTAGAAAAACATTCTCACGGCTCACAGAGGAACGTCCAGCCTGCATTGTGTAGAGTTTGAGCCTGTCCGGCATTGGCTTCATTTTAAGCAAGGATTTTTGCTTTAGGCTAATAACAAGTTAACAAGTGAAAATGCATAGTACACTTTAGGATTGACCTTTTAATAATAATGAGATGAGCCTCGCTATACCAAAATACACAATTGCGGGGTCCTCAATTAATTGTTATAAGGCATGTAGACTCGGGAGGACCGTTTAGCAAATTTCACGGTCTTTCCAAAAGTTAATAAAGCCGATAGACTATTTTAGGGCACGATTTTAATATACCTTCCTATGAATGAGTGTGCACCTGGTGCGACTCAAATCCAAGTCTCGGCAAAGCCGAAATATACCGAAAGTCATAGGCGTACTGGTTGCGGTATGACTCGAGGCGTGTTTCCGCGATGTCGCAAATTCTTAAAATTTATGTAAAAAAAAGCACATTATGTTGTTAAAACTTATAATTGAGTCAAACAAAAGTCGAGAACGACAGTGGAGCGACCGTGCTAAAACCACGGAATCCGGGAGTGCCTAACACCTTCTCCCGGGTTAACAGAGTTCCTTATCCGGATCTTTGCTTCGCAGACATTTTTTAAGAGTCAAAATTCCTCGGATTCGGGATTAACCGGTGACTTGGGACACCATTGTCATTCCCAAGTGGCGACTCTGATTAATCTCTAATAAAATCCCGAACCGATTGTCCTCTAATTGGAAAAACTCCTTCCCTTACGTTATTGTATCCGTTTCGGGTATTTGAGCGTCGGGGTATACCCTACAAGTGTATTTATACGCTTTTAAGTGTGTGGGGTAGTAAAAAGGGAGGTGTGACAGAGACCATTAGCTCTAGATGTCCAGGCCTTGGCCAACCGGTTCGTAAGATTAGACATTTATGAGCCTAGCAGGGTGTTAGCCTGCACGGTCGCTTGTTCTTCTCTATTAGAGTGTATCCGTGAGAGGCAATTTGATGATCCTCAATTGCGTGATTTGAGAGATATACTACAGCGGGGAGGTGCCACAAAGGTAAATCTAGATGATGATGGAGTATTGAGATTGCAGGGTCGAGTTTGTGTGCACAATGTTGAAGGGATTCGAGAGTTGATCTTAGCGGAGGCCCACAGTTCAAGGTATTCTATTCACCCGGGCGTCGCAAAGATGTACCAGGACTTGCGGCAGCACTATTGGTGGTGTAGAATGAAGAAAGATATCGTTGTGTATGTCGCTCGGTGTCTAAATTGTCAGCAGGTGAAATATGAGCACCAGAGGCCTGGTGGTGTATTCCAGAGGATTGAAATTCCCGAGTGGAAATGGGAGCGAATCATTATGGACTTCGTTACTGGACTTCCTTTGACTCGGAGGAAATTTGATGCTATTTGGGCCATTGTTGATAGGCTGACCAAGTCGGCACACTTTATTCCATTATCTGTCTCCTACTCGTCGGAGAGGTTCTGGAGAGCGGTCCAGCAGGAGTTAGGCACCCAGGTTCAGTTGAGTACAGCATTTCATCCTCAGATCGGGGTACACAGTTTACCTCGCGGTTCTGGAGAGCGGTCCAGCAGGAGTTAGGCACCCAGGTTCAGCTGAGTACAACTTTTCATCCTCGGACGGATGGCCAGTCCGAGAGGACTATTCAGATTCTAGAGGACATGCTTCGAGCCTGTGTTATTGATTTTGGAGGCTCGTGGGACCAGTTTCTACCATTAGCAGAGTTCGCCTACAACAAGAGCTACCAATCTAGCATTCAGATGGCTCCGTATGAGGCGTTGTATGGTAGGCGATGTCGATCTCCGGTCGGATGGTTTGAGCCGGGAGAGGCTCGGCTGCTGGGAACAGACTTAGTTCAGGAGGCCTTAGACAAGGTCAAGACTATCCAGGAGAGATTGCATTTAGCTCAGTCCAGACAGAAGAGTTATGCGGATCGTAAGGTTCGAGATGTAGATTTTATGGTTGGTGAGCGAGTATTGCTCCAAGTGTCGCCTATGAAGGGCGTGATGAGGTTCGGGAAGAAGGGCAAGCTCAGCCCTAGGTATATTGGCCCATTTGAGATTCTAGACCGAGTGGGAGGGGTGGCTTACAGACTAGCTTTGCCGCCTAGCTTATCAGCCGTGCATCCAGTTTTTCACGTATCTATGCTTCGGAGATACCACGGCGATCCCACACATGTGTTAGACTTCAGTACTGTCCAATTGGACAATGATCTATCTTACGAGGAGGAGCCGGTGGCAATTCTAGACCGACAGGTTCGACAGTTGAGGTCGAAGAGTTATCCTTCTGTGCGTGTTCAGTGAAGAGGTCAGCCTCCTGAGGCATCGACCTGGGAGTCCGATTCTGACATGTGGAGCCGATATCCTCATCTATTCCATGACTCATGTACTTCTTTCTTTTGTCCGTTCGAGGACGAAAGGTTGTTTTAGAGGTGGAGAATGTGACGACCCAAAGGGTCATCACTTGTTTTATTAATCATTTCGAGCTTCTGAGGCCTTGAAAACCTCATTCTATGTTGCCTCGATTTACGTGCATGATCCGGGCATGTAGCCGGAAAGTTTTTGTGATAGAAAATATGAATTCTATGAGAAATTTAGGGAAAAATGATATTAATGTTGATATAGTTGAGTTTGGTCAACATTTTTGGTAAACAGACCCAGACCCGAGATTGGATGGTCCCAAAAGGTCCGTAGGAAAATATGGGACTTGGACATGAGTTCGGAGTCGAATTCTGAGGCCTAGAGCCCAAGTTATGAATTTTTCTGTGAATTTTTTTTTGATGTAATATTAAAGGAAAATGAATTAATTGACCTTGGTATCGGGCTCGTATTTTGGTTACAACGCCCGGTACGAGTCTTAAATATTATATATGTGCTTTCCGCAAGGTTTAGTGACATTTGGATGTCGTTTGATATGTTTTGGACCTTGAGTTCCAAGTTTGAAAGTTTTGAAAACCAAAAGTATGAAAATCATGAACGTGAGGCTTGATTTGATGAAAACGATGTGATATTGGTGATGTGATCGCACAAACAAGTTCGTAATGTGTTTTTTATATTGTGTACACGTTTGGTTTGGAGCCCAGGATGCTCGGGTAAAGCTTTTGTAGGCTGTTAGATCAATTTCTGAATTTTTGCACTGCTGGTTTTCCACCCAGCTATTGGCTTCGCATTTGCGAAGCATTTCTCGCAAATGCGAAGGTGACAGGTCAAGGCTGGGTTCGCAAATGCGAACCCTTGATTGCAAATGCGAAGGGGTATCCAGGACTACTTGGTTCACAATTGCGAACAAAACCTCGCAATTGCGAGGCCCTTCCTTAACCGCTTGGCTTCGCAAATGCGAAGCTCCTGTTGGCAAATGCGAACATCCCTTGATCCAGCCTTGTTCGCAAATGCAAACAAATGTTCGCAAATGCGAACTCCCCAGATTTGCCTTGGCTTCGCAAATACGAACAAAAGTTCGCAAATGCGAACTTCCCATCCTTAGCTTATTTTTCAAACTCCAGAAATTGGTCGGGGTTCGCAATTGCGAACCCATGCTCGCAAATGCGAACACAGAGACCTGTAAATCACGATTTCCAGCTTCATTTTTCACATTTCACAACCCAAAAACATCCATTGGCGATTTTTCACGAACTCCCTCTTCTTCAAAATAATTGTAAGTCACTTTTTACTTAATTATTTCAATTCCTAACAACATTAAACATGTTTTTCAAAAGAAATCAAAGGTTTTTATGGTAGAATTTCTTGTTTTTGGTAGAATATAGGGTTTTTCATGAATTGGGTAATTGGACCTCGAATTAAGGTCTGATTTTGAAACAAATCATATACATGAACTCGTGGGGGAATGGGTAACCAGATTTTAGTCCGAACCCCGAGGTCCGACCATGTGGGGCCGGGGTCGATATTCACTATTCCGGATAGAATGTTGTAAAAATTGTAATTGACCATATGAATTAGTTTGTTAAGTAGTATTGATGATATTAAATTAATTGTGAATAGATACGATTGGATTGGAGCCAAATTTGAAAGGAAAAGGCATTGCCATGGATTGAATTGTTCGTAAACATTCGAGGCAAGTGTTTGTTTTATCCTAGCTTGAGGGAATAGGATTATGTGCTATGTGCTAATGTGATCGAGTGTGGTGTATGGGCTATGGTGACGAGCATCCATACACTGGCATCTAGCATGACCGTGAGTCATTGTTAATACTTGTTGTGAGACATATTTGAAGATAAATTATTGAACCCTTGCCGGGTTGTAGAATTGCTATTGTTCTCCCTTTCCGGGACTTGTTGTGAAATGAGATATTGATTTCCCTTGCCGGGACTTTGTTGAAATGATTATTGTGTCCCTTTCAGGGATGGTTCACGATTTGTTGTTTTCATTCTTTGCCCTTAACTGTGATTGTTATTTGGGTGAGGAAGAGTGATAATGTACGAAGGGTGATGTCGTGCCTTGATTTATTGTTTATGCACGAAGGTTAATGTCGTGCCTTGTTATTGATTATGCACGAAGGTTAATGTCGTGCCATGTTTTATTGATTATGCACGAAGGATCATGCCGTGCCTTGTTATTGAACCATGTACGAAGGATCATGTCGTACCATGGATGTGAGGATGAGAGTAAAAGCACGAAGGGTGATGTCGTGCACTTTATTTGCTCATTTGGTGAGGATGAGAGTAAAAACACGAAGGGTGATGCCGTGCAACTATTTGCCATTTCTTGACTTGATATTACCTGTTTTTCCATTATACTTTGTTTTCATTGTGGACTTATTAACTATTGTTAATTGTTGAGTTATTTTGAGATATTCCTTGTTGAGTTGTTACTTGATTATTTCTCGTTAACTTGTGGTATACATATATATAGAACTGCACAGGTTTATGTGGGTGTCTGGTCCTAGGCTTGTCACTACTTTGCCGGGATAGGCTAGGGACTTACCAGCACATGGGGTCGGTTGTGCTGATACTGCACCTCTGTGCGTTTTTGCACAGGTCCAGGATTCGATTAGGAGCAGCAGCAGTAGATCTATTGCGTGGGAGTTGATCATATTTGAGACCGAGGTAGCTTGCAGGCGTCCGCAGGCCCGACGTCTTTTCCTTTACTTATGTCATTAGCTGTAGTCTCTTTGATCCAAGACAAACAGATTATGTGATATTTCTTTCAGACTTTTATGTATAGTATTCAATAGTAGTTCGTGAGTTGGTGACTCCACGTCTTGGGTAGAGGATTTCAGTATCAGTTACCTTGAAACTACTTATTTCTATTTTTATAAAGTCTTCCGCACTTGTTAATTAAGATTATGATTTTGGTTGTTAAATTGAGTATGAAATATTGTTAAAAACAGGATAGTGTGAATAAAGAGGCTTGCCTAGCTACCACGAGTAGGCGCCATCACGATCCCGATGTTGGGGGAAAATCCGGGTCGTGACAAAAATATTCTAGTGAAGGGAAGAGAGTGCACAAATTTAGTAATACGCATTGCTAGGTGCCTCATTAAAAACCTTATAAGGAAAACCCTGTGGGAAAAAACCTTAGTAAGGAAAAAAGAGTCCATCGCGTATTTACTCCCCTGATGAAAACCTTGTTTCAAATATTTGAGTCTTTGCATTCTAACCTTGTATCTGCATAACCAATACGATCTGCACCACATTTGTTAGCATTAGCAAGATACATAAGTGCATTGCAATTGCACTGCGATCGAGTATTTCAGGACCAAGAAGTTCTTCATCCTCTTCTGGAGGTCAGAACGGATCCTTATTCACTTCAAGTGATCGAACACTCATTGATGTACTTAATGGGTGCGCTTGTCCATGTAAAAACATTCAAAGACCCTTACTGTATAGGCAAATTGATGGATAAAGATCTCGTCTGCTAAATAATTAATTTGTAGACCAAGATAAATTTTATTTTTCCAAGATCATTCATCTAAAATTCTTTCTTAGGATATTCAATTGCCTTTGGAGCTCTTCTGAAGTTCCGACAAGATTTATGTCATCAACATAAATAGCAACTGTAACAAATTTTGATGACATTTTCTTTACATGGACAAATAACATTATTTATGTAACTCTCTTTCAGCAAATATTCACTGATGCGATTAAATCAATTGCGTCCAGATTGATTTAAACCGTACAAGATCTTTATAATTTGATCGAGTACATTTCCCGAGACATTGAACTTATATGCTTCAGGCATTTTAAATCCTTCAGGGATCTTTATAGAGATTTAATCAAATGAGTCATATAGGTTATGGCTCGCATTTAAATGGCATACATCTTCAGGTGTTTGGACTACTGGTCCGATCCTCACAATATTTCACAGTATTATGCACTATATTGTATCAAATATATCATCGACGATCATTTGTATCAGTTCCTAAGCGACATAACTTGTTAAGATCTCATCACTTTCTTTATTTTCAGATACCTCAACTTCTTCTGGAGTTTCATGAAATGTTATGTCGTGGGCTCTTCTAGAGCGTATTTCCTCCTCATTATGATCATTTTGATTATTAGCTCCTTATCATTTTTCAATGATTGTTACCTTTGGAACCGATTTGTCTACCACGCTTCATGCGTACAGTAAACTCTATCCTTCAGGGACTTTAAATTTTAATAGGAGCATTTGTAGTTGAAATATGATATTTGATTTTGGATCAGCAAATATTTCTGGCATTTGACTTGAAAATTATCTTCTAGAGGATCGTGATAATTCCATTCATATAGCATATTTTTCAACAATTTATTCCATTCCCTAGATGTTAGAAAAACTAACATATATCCCCAATTTTCTTTGGAAAATATATCTTTGTGCATTGTGGTAGAGAAATTAATCATATACCATACATCAAAAGATAGTAAAATATTTGATTTCTTATCCTAAACCAATTATGAGGGGAGGTCTTATCATATATTGTTGGTTTGATGCATACAAGTGCTGCTATATACAATTTAGAAAATCTTGGACCAACACATGAAGTTTTGTTCTCATAAATAATAGTTTAGCCATTAATAGGAGGCATTCATTGCTAAACTAGCTTGTATATAAACCAGCATTATCAAGATGAACTTTATTGATTTCATAATCTGAAAATTATGCTCTTAAGTGAGAAAAGCAATTTCAAATGCCAAACTGCAGGTTGACAGTAAACATACATGTAACCATCTTATATATGCATCTATAAGTGGTTCACATGATAGGTGAATGAGCCCATATTCACCTTTTATATATTTCAGAATCAGGGGTCTTAGTCCCAACTTTAGCTGGTATAATCAATTTATTATGAGAACAAGCAACACGGGAGAATTCTTGAAGAATCTTCTGGTTCTTCAGTATATGCTTATCTAAATTCTCAAATAGATCATTTAAAAATGGCAAATGAAAATTTCAAGTTTATCATGGCATGTGCTATCTCTTAGTAAACTTCTGGTTTACTATGACATAAACTTTTGCATTAGTAAACTTTTGGTTTACTATGGCTACTTTTGTATTAGTAAACTTCTGGTTTATCGTGATACATGATGAAGTACAAATCGAAGAATAAGACAGGTAACTTCTCATATACATATTATTTTACCCCCTATGATTGTGGAAAAATGAAGATTTTCAATCTTTCAATCATTTATAGTCTTAATATGATAGCCATTTATTTTAGTAAA
The DNA here is from genome assembly GCA_032618575.1 of Nicotiana noctiflora. Classification (NCBI taxonomy): domain Eukaryota; kingdom Viridiplantae; phylum Streptophyta; class Magnoliopsida; order Solanales; family Solanaceae; genus Nicotiana; species Nicotiana noctiflora. The sequence goes on from JASVEL010002767.1 coordinate 366,942, forward strand.
CTTCAGGTTTACTACAATCTATGTTTTGACCACAATCATATAATATGAATGACATATTTATAAATAATCTCTTCAAGAGCCTTCAATTATTATCCACAATCTAATATTTATCGGACACTACTGTTGTCACGTGTCTTCTAGGCAAACAGTTAGCTCTTCAGGAATTGTTGATACATTTTGTACTATCAAATATTGCTCAGATACTTCTGGTACCATAAGAGAAAATCACAATCAAATAAATAATTGTTTAATCACAAGAAAACTCATCTTCATAATATTTTCCTACTACAAGAGGCAAATCCAATTGTATTACCTCTTCAGGAGCAAATTTAAAATATGAAATATTGAGTATATATTCTCTCAATTGTATTACCTCTTATGGAGGTAAATATATTTACATCAAAAGCGCGTTCATATTTACCAGATTTATTAATATTGTCACATTCACTTCAGGGAACAGATTATTATTATCAAAAGTTCTCATCCTTCAGGAAAATCGAACATGATTATCTGAATGCGCGTTAATCACAATAAATTGTGATGCCTCAACCTCTTTTAAAATATTTACTACTTCAGGAGCAAATCGAGGCATGCATTTAATATAGAGAATATTTATGTATCTTATCTTCAATTGTAACCATAGAAAGTCTAAATTATCACTTCTGGTGATTATAGGCATATATCACTTCTGGTGGTTAACAAAATATAATTACAATGAGATATACGAAAATAACCACTTCTGATAGTTGTATATTTTTTGCAAACTCTGCTAGAGTTTAAGTTGATCTTATAATAATATACATATTCTTCAAAATGACATAAATAAGATATATTATAGTAAACATCATTATAAAATCATAACTTTTATTCATGTACAATTACATAGACATACTACTTATTACAAACAACAAAAATTAAAGTATTTATATTTCTACGGATTCACTACCGATTACATGACTTGTTTCTCCTTCTGGGAGTGCAAAGTAATCAGCTACATCTAAATGCATGAAGTCAAAATTATCTTCCAGAGATAAAATTTGCTTCAGCATTTTTCTCTGTCTTTTTCAAGGAGGCTTGATAAAGCTCAACCAGGTGCTTTGGCGTACGACAGGTACGTGACCAGTGCCCTTTTCCTCCACATCTACAACATGCACTTTTTGCATTTGGTGCTTGCACCGCTTCATGCTTTTGTTCCTTCCTTTTCCACTGATGGTGGCGAGGAGGGTTCTTTAGTGTATTATTATTACCATGATTAGAGTTTCTTCCCCGACCACGACCATGACCACGATTGGGTCCATGACCTCTTCCACGTCTACCTTGGTGGAAGTTGTCTCATTCACTTCAGGGAATGGACAAGAACCAGTAGTCCGACTTTCATTGTTTTTCATTAATAGACCATTATGTTGCTCGGCTATAAGAAAATGTGAGATAAGTTCAGAATATCTTTTAAATCTCATCTCTCGATATTGCTGCTGCATGAGCATATTCAAGGCATGAAAAGTGGTAAAAGATTTCTCCAACATATCATAATCAGTAATATTATCACCACATAGTTTTAATTGGGAAATAATTCTGAACATAGCAGAATTATACTCACTGATAGATTTAAAATCTTGTAGCCTTAGATGAGTCCAATCGTATCGTGCCTGTGGAAGAACGACCATCTTCAGGTGGTCATATCTATCTTTCAAATTATTCCACAGTATGATTGGATCTTTAACAGTAAGATATTCCATTTTCAGGCCTTCATCAAGGTGATGACGTGGGAATATCATTACTTTGGCACGGTCTTGGTTTGATGCTGTCACGACCCAAATCCGGTCATGATGGCGCCCAACAATTAAGCTAGGCCAGCCAGACCAATAATTGGTTTTTCACAGATAAATATCAGTCCTAAATAGACAACTCAAGAAGAATATATGAGTCAAAGAAACTCCAATGATAATAATACGAATGAATACTGAGAAATGCGAAAACGAACTAACACTCCCAAAGGTCTGGGGTCACAAGTCTAGAGCCTCTAAACAAAACCGAATAGTAATAAAGAATACTGAATGAAATACTCAAATCTGAAACATATAATAGTAACTAAATGGAATGAGAAGCTAGGTTCTGCGAACGTCGGCAGCTACCTCAGCAACTCGATATAACTCTGTAAAAGCTGGAGTGCTCGTCTATCTCTCCTGTGTACCTGAATCTGCACACAAAGGTGCAGGGAGTAGGGGTGAGTATTAAGTACTCAGTGAGTAATAAATATATATATAAATAGCTGAAAGTAAGAAATCCACAGAATACCACAAAGTAAAGCTAAACTACAGTCCGATTCCTCCTACGAACTAGCAATAGTAGTACATTAAGATTATCACATATAATTCAACAGATAAAGATGCAATGCAATGCACATGACCGCTACGGCGTGTAGCCCGATCCATTTAACGTCGACGACACTCACTAGGGGTGTGTATAGACTCCGGAGGGGCTCATACAGCCCAAGCGCAATAATACTGCGGCGTACAGCCCGATCCTCATATCAACTGTTGCAACGTGTAGCCCAATCCATCCTCAGTCCATAACATGCATATGAGTCACACAACAGTTCAAACTATTTAACTCCAAGTTCCAGTTCATTAATTATGAAAATACTTTAATTTTTATTTAATTTCCAAGAATAGGTGACTTAGCATTTCAACATGGTGATTTCAAACCAGGACTGAGATCAGTGATTAAGCAAATAGAGCTATCACATATATAACTATCCCCTAGGATACTATAGGTCGGCATAAGGCCCCAAACATGGCTTATAGCCCACAAATATATCCAACACAGTGTGTGTTTCAACCACATATATCATGTTATTCATATTCGGGATGGACTAAGTCTCAATCCCCAGTCATAATCAATCCCTCACCTGCCACGGGGTGCGAGCCACTCCCTACTAGCGTCACAATGTGCTAAGCCGGGATTTCGAATCCTTAGGCTACCATATACACAAACTACTCAACTCTAACCAGCCGTGGACTCGTCCGCAATGCCTTTTCCTTTTGAATTTTCCACCTCGTGCATCGAATCTAGTCAAACCACAGCAATTACATCAAATACGGGTCAAAGAAACATAACCCAATTTAATTTACACGAAATACACAATAATGCACCAAGTTGGTAAAACCCGGACCCCAGACCCGCTTCTCGAAAAAATCCGAAATTCATACCAACGGATTCCTCATCTTGCCACGAGTCCGTGCATATAAAATTTATCAAAATCGGAGTTTGAATGGCCTTTCAATAGTCAAATTTTCGTTTTCAAAACCTAGGCCCTAATTCTTCACAATTTCTACCCAAATTCATGAGTTTTGATGTTAATTATACCATATTATTGTGTTTTTGAGTCAATAAACTTACCTCCGATGTTACCCCGTTGATTTCTCTCTTCACAGCTCCCAAAACCCTCTCTAAATGAAGTGAAATTAGCGAAAAATATGATTAGGGTCGCGTCTGAAATTAATTAATCTGTTTCTGCACAGACATCGCCTTCTATGCGATCGCAGGGCCACTATTGCGATCGCATAGAGCAAGTTTTTCCTGGCCTTAAATTTCTTCTATGCGATCGCAGGCCTAGCCATGCGATCGCATAGCTTCGCGCCCTTACCCTTCGTGATCGCACCCACGCTCACGCGATCGCATTGCATAGCCTCAGCAACCTATGCGATCGCAATACCCTTCACGCGATCGCATAGTGTTAAATTTTTGCCCCTTCAAATCCTTCTATGCGATCGCAATCCTGTCTATGCGATCGCATAAAGCAACAGCTGTCTGCAATTTTCTGCTGCAATTTCATGATCAAAACTTGCCCATTGGCCATCCGAAATGAGCCCGAGACCTCCGGGACCTCAACCAAAGCCACCAATACATCACATTACCTCATTCAAACTTGCTCGTACATAAGAATACCATCGTAAACATCAAAATCTCCATTTTCACATGGATTCAAGCCTAAGTTTTTTTAAAACTTCTGAAACTAACATTCGATCTAAAACCCGACCTAAACACCTCCGAATGACCTGAAATTTTGCACGCATATCCAAAATCACCTAACGGAGCTACTGCAACTCTCGGAGATTTCATTCCGAGCCCCGGATCAAAATCTCACCTTCCTTTCGGATTTCGCCAAAATTCAACCTTAGCCAATTCAAGCCTAAAACTACACCGGACCTCCGAATTCGATTCCGATTGCTATCCTAAGTCATAAATGATCCCCCGAAACTAGTTGAATCATCAGAATTCAATTCCGAGCTGTCTAACTCATCGGTCAACATTCGGTTGACTTTTCCAAACTATCCTTTTCATAAAGAGATTTATGGCCTCATATCAATTTAAATTCCTTCCGATTTTCTTCTAACTTTCCGAACACATATAAATAAGTATATTAAAGTGTTAAATGAAGAAAACGGGACAATAACTCCCGTAACGACGAGTCAGGTCGTTACATTCTCCCCAATTTAAACAAATGCTCGTCCGCGAGCGGGTTAAGAAACATACCTGAAGTCTCGAATAAGTGTGGATATCTGCTCTGTATCTCCTGTTCGGTCTCCCAAGTTACTTCCTCCATGGGATGACCTCTCCACTGCACTTTCACTGAAGCTATGTCCTTGGATCTCAACTTACGAACCTGTCGACCCAAAATGGCTATCGGCTCCACATCATAGGTCAAGTCCTCGTCTAACTGTATCGTGCTGAAGTCTAACACATGTGACGGGTCTCCAACATACTTCCGGAGCATAGATACATGGAATACTAGGTGAAATCCTGACAAACTGGGTGACAAAGCAAGCATATAGCCCACCTCCCCAACTTTCCTAAGCACCTCAAAATGTCCAATGAACCTTGTGCTCAACTTTCCTCTCTTTCCAAACCTCATAACGCCCTTCATAGGCGAAACATTCAGCAACACCTTCTCACCTACTGAATAAGACATATCTCAGACCTTCCGGTCCGCATAACTCTTCTGACGCGACTGAGCTGTGCGAAGTCTCTCCTGAATCACCTTAACCTTGTCTAAGGCATCCTGAACTAACTCTGTCCCCAACAATCTAGCCTCGCCGGGCTCAAACAAACCGATTGGAGACCTACATCGCCTCCCATATAAAGCTTCATACGGTGCCATCTGAATGCTGTACTGATAGCTATTATTATAAGTGAACTTTGCAAGAGGCAAGTAGTCAGCCCACGAACCACCAAAATCAATGACGCAAGCACGCAACATGTCCTCCAGTATCTGAATAGTACGCTCGGACTGCCCATCTGTCTGTGGATGAAATGTTGTGCTCAGCTCTACCTGTGAACCAAACTCTCGCTGAAATGTCCTCAGAAACTGCAAAGTGAACTGGGTACCTCTGTCTGATATGATAGAAATGGGAACTCCATGCAATCTCACAATCTCGCGGATGAATATCTCTGCCAACCGCTCCGAGGAATATGTAGTACACACTGGAATGAAGTGAGCTGACTTGGTCAGCCTATCCACAACCACCCAAAATGAATCAAACTTCCTCACTTTCCGAGGGAGTCCACTAACAAAGTCCATAGTGATCCTTTCCCACTTCCACTCGGGAATATCAATACGCTTGAACACACGTCCAGGCCTCTGATGCTCATATTTGACCTGCTCACAGTTTAGGCACCGTGCCACATGATTCACAATATCTTTCTTCATCTTTCTCCACCAGTAATGCTGCCTCAAATCCTGATACATCTTTGCGACACCTGGATGAATAGAATACCGCGAGTTGTGGGCCTCCTCTAATATCAACTCACGAAGGCCATCAACATTGGGCACGCATATCCGGCCCTGCATCCACAACACACCATCACTATCAATAGTGACATCTCTGGCATCATCATGCTGAACTCTGTCCTTAAGGAAAAGTAAGTGTGGATCATCATACTGGCGGTCTCGAATACGGTCATATAAAGAAGACCGAGCTACCACGCAAGCCATAACCTGATTGGGCTCAGAAATATCCAGCCTCATTATCTGATTAGCTAACACCTGAATATCAGCTGCAGGGGGTCTCTCCCCAACTGGAATGTATGCCAATCTGCCCATAATAATAGCCTTCCGGCTCAATGCATCGGCCACTACATTGGCCTTCCGGGATGGTACAAAATGGTAATATCATAGTCTTTAAGCAATTCGAGCCATCTCCGCTACCTCAAACTGAGATCTTTCTGCTTAAACAAATGCTGAAGGCTGCGGTGGTCTGTATATACATCGCAAGATACACCATACAAGTAATGCCTCCGAATTTTTAAGGCATGAATAATAGCAGCTAACTCTAAGTCGTGAACATGGTAGTTCTTCTCATGAGGCTTTAGCTGACGAGAAGCATATGCAATAACTCTACCCTCATGCATCAATACACAACCGATCCCAACTCTAGAAGCATCACAATACACCATATAAAACCCTGAAGTTGATGGCAACACAAGTACCGGAGCTGTGGTCAAAGACGCCTTGAGCTTCTGGAAGCTCTCCTCACATTCATCAGACTACACAAATGGAGCATTCTTCTATGTCAACTTCGTCAAAGGTGAAGCAATAGATGAAAAACCCTGAACAAACCGGTGGTAATAGCCTTCCAAGCCAAGGAAACTCCGGATTTCCGTAGTTGAGGAAGGTCTGGGCCAATTCTGCATCGCCTCGACCTTCTGTGGGTCAACCCGAATACCATCACTGGACACTACATGTCCCAAAAAAGTCACAGTATCAAGCCAGAATTCACACTTAGAGAATTTTGCATAAAGCCTTTCTTCTCTCAACCTCTGCAATACCACCCTCAAGTGTTGTGCATGCTCCTCCTGGCTGTGTGAATACATCAGGATATCATCAATAAACACGATCACCAAAGAATAAAGGTGCGGCCGAAATACACTATTCATCAAGTGCATGAATGCGGCTGAGGCATTAGTTAGCCCCAAAGACATCACCAGAAATTCATAGTGCCCATATCTTGTTCTGAACGCTGTTTTCATAATGTCTGAATCCCTAATCTTCAGCTGGTGATAACCAGATCGAAGGTCAATCTTAGAGAATACACTTGCTCCCTGGAGCTAATCAAACAAGTCCTCAATACGAGGCAATGGGTACTTATTCTTCACAGTCACCTTGTTCAACTGCCTGTAATCAATGCACATTCTCATTGTGCCATCTTTCTTCTTCACGAATAATATCGGTGCACCCCAAGGTGACACACTCGGGCGAATGAACCCCTTATCTAAGAGTTCCTAAAGCTGTTCTTTCAACTCTTTTAACTCAGCTGGTGCCATGCGGTAGGGAGGAATAGAAATAGGCTGAGTGCCCGGCACCAAGTCAATACCAAAATCAATATCCCTGTCAGGCGGCATGACTGGCAGGTCTGCTGGAAATACATCCAGAAAATCATTCACAACGGGGACCGAATCAAGACTGGGTATCTCAGCCTCAACATCTCTGATGAAGGCCAAATAATATAAATAACCCTTCCCAATCATTCGTTGGGATTTTATATAGGAAATCATCTTGTCGGACACATAATCAGTCACGCCACGCCACTCGATCCTCGAGTTACCTGGAATAGCTAGTGTGACGGTCTTGGCATGACAGTCCAGAATCGCATGGTAAGGAGATAACCAATCCATGCCTAGAATCACATCGAAATCCACCATGCCCAATAGTAACAAGCCAACTCGGGTCTCCAAACCCCCAATAGTAATAAGACAGGATCGATATACCTGATCCACAATAACTGTATCACCCACCGAGGTAGACACATGCACGGGCAAGGCAAGAATACCACGGGTTATACCCAAATGATGTGCAAAATATGAAGAAACATAGGAATAGGTGGATCCGGGATCAAATAAGACAGAAGCATCCCTGTGGCAGACTGAGATAATACCTGAAATGACAGCATCTCATGCAATAGCGTCCTTCATATCTAGAAGAGCATAGAAACGAGCCTGGCCTCCGCCAGTATGATCCTCGCCCCTAGGGCGACGTCTGGCTACCTAGCCACCACTCCTAGCTGACTGTGCTGGCGCTGAAGAAACAAGAGCAGAAGACGAGGGCTGATCCCTCTGTTGAGACTGTGAGGACACTCTCTCCTGATATGGACAAACTCGCCACACTCAAAGCAACGGCCTGAAGCTGGAGGAATGGACTGCTGAGGACCCCTCGCTACAGATGAATCCTGAGCTGAAGAAGTAGGAGCAGAGCTCTGAGCTGGAAGGGCGCTCAATGCAGGCTGACTCTACTGACGACCCTGCCGACCCTGATGGCCCTGATGGCCCTGATGACCACGATCCGATGAAGCTCCACTGGACTCTGCACGTCCTGACTGAAGAGATCTAAAAGAATGACCCATGCTATGCTGAGGCTGGCCCCTAGACGGAGCACCACTGTAACTACCGGTACCACGAGGCCTCTTAGCCTCCCTCTTCTCACGCTCCCGGCGGCGATCTGTCTTAATCTGACGAGCCGCATCAACTACCTCCTCAAAGGTAATTGTCGAAGCTTTCTCTCTGGTCATCAATACACGGATATGATAGATGAGACCATCTATAAATCTCCTGATCCTCTCTCGATCTATCAGAATCATCCACATGGCATGACGGGCTAGCTGTGTAAATCTCAACGAATACTGAGTTACCAACATATCTCCCTGCTTCAGCCACTCGAACTGACGACGCAGCTCGTCCCTCTGGGACTGAGGTACATCTTATCCAAAAATACTATGGAGAACTGCTGCCAAGTGAGGGGAGTTGCCCCAGCAGGCCTACGCCTCTCAAAATCCTCCCACCACTGAAATGCTAGTCCTGTGAACTGAAAGGAAGTGAAAACAACACCGCTGGACTCCAAAATGCGCGCAGTGTGAAGCATACGCTGGCACTTATCCAGAAAACCCTGGTCATCCTCGCCCTCAACACCACTGAATGCCGGAGGCCGTAGCCTCTCAAACCTCTCCAACCGATGCTGCTCATCATCAGGCATAGCTGGAACCACATGAGCAGGGGTTGGTGCAACAAGTGCAGCTGGCTGAGCTGGAGTTGCCCTAGAGGCCTGTAAACCCTGAACTACCGGCTCGGGTATGCGAGCCACGGGGGTCTGATTTCCTCCCCCTACCTGTGAAGAAGCCGCTGCAGTAGAGGCTGCAACTACTTGAGTCAAGCCAGTGCATACTGATAAAATCTGAGCCAAAGTCTCCTAAAGACTCGGTATCTCAATAGAAACTACTGGTGCCCGAACCTGAGCTGCTGGGGTACCTGCAGTTGGAACCTGATCATGAACCCGGGCCACCGACGCTGGAATCTAACCCTGAGTCTGATCAGCTGGTGGGTCAGCAGGTGCTGGCACTGCTGCCCTACCTCTACTACGACCACGGCCTCTGGGTGCCACTGGTGGTCGTCCGCCACGTCCGCTAGCACGTGTTCTCGCCATCTGCGAGAGAATAGAATATGGAAAAGTTTGGTTTCACGATAACACAAACCGCACGATGTTTCACGATAACACAAACCGCACGATATGAATCCAAGAAAAATGAAGTTTTTCCTAAAGTTCTGTAGCCTCCCGAGGATAGATACGGACGTCTACGTACCGATCCGCGAACCTAGTAAACCGGCTTATGACTCGCGAGTCCTAGTAACCTAGGCTATGGTACCAACTTGTCACGACCCAAATCCTGTCGTGATGGCGCCCAACAATTAAGCTAGGCCAGCTAGACCAACAATTATTTTTTATAGATAAATACCAGTCCCAAATGGACAACTCAAGAAGAATATATGAGTCAAAGAAACTCTAATAATAATAATACGAATGAATACTGAGAAGTGCGAAAACGAACTAACACTCCCAAAGGTCTAGGGCCACAAGTCTAGAGCCTCTAAACAAAACCGAATAGTAATAGAGAATACTGAATGAAATACTCAAATCTGAAACATATAATAGTAAATGAGAAGCTAGGTTCTGCTAACGTCAGCATCAACCTCAGCAACTCGATATAACTCTGTAAAAGCTGGAGTGCTCGTCTATCTCTCCTGTGTACCTGAATCTGCACACAAAGGTGCAGGGAGTAGGGGTGAGTACTAAGTACTCAGTGAGTAATAAGTATATATTAATAGCTGAAAGCAAGAATTCCACAGAATACCACAGAGTAAAGCTAAACTACAATCCGATTCCTCCTACGAACTAGTAACAACAGTACATTACAATTATCACAGACAAAGATGGAATGCAATGCACATAACCGCTACGGTGTGTAGCCCGATCCATTTAACGTCGACGGCGCTCACTGGGGGTGTGTACAGACTTCGGAGGGGCTCATACAGCCCAAGCGCAATACTGCTACGGCGTGCAGCCCGATCCTCATATCAGCCGCTGTGGCGTGCAGCCCGATCCATCCTCAGTCCACAACATGCATATGAGTCACACAACAGTTCAAACTATTTAACTCCAGGTTCCAGTTCATTAATTATGAAAATACTTTAATTTTTATTTAATTTCCAAGAACATGTGACTTAGCATTTCAACATGGTGATATCAAACCAGGACTGAGATAAGTGATTAAGCAAATAGAGCTATCACATATATAACTATCCCCTAGGGATACTACAGGTCGGCACAATGCCCCAAACATGGCTTATAGCCCACAAATATATCCAACACAGTGTGTGTTTCAACCACATATATCATGTTATTCATATTCGGAATGGACTAAGTCTCAATCCCCAGTCATAATCAATCCCGCACCTGCCACGGGGTGTGAGCCACGCCCTACTAGCGTCACAATGTGCTAAGTCGGGGTTTCGAACCTTCAGGCTACCATATACACAAACTACTCACCTCTAGCCAGTCGTGGACACGTCCGCGATGCTTTTTCCTTTTGAATTTGTCGCCTCGTGCGTCTAATCTAGTCAAACCACAACAATTACATCGAATACGGGTCAAAGAAACATAACCCAATTTAATTTACACGAAATATGCAATAATGCACCAAGTTGGTAAAACCCGGACCCGTGCCCGCTTCTCAAAAAATTCCGAAATTCATACCAAGGAATTCCTCGTCTCGCCATGAGTCCGTGCATATAAAATTTATCAAAATCAGAGTCCTTTCAAAAGTTAAAATTTCATTTTTAAAACCTAGGCCCTAATTCTTCACAATTTCTACCCAAATTCATAGGGTTTGATGTTAATTCTACCATATAATCGTGTTTTTGAGTCAAGAAACTTACCTCCGATGTTACCCCGTTGATTTCTCTCTTCGCAGCTCCCAAAACCCTCTCTAAGCGAAGTGAAATTAGTGAAAATATGATTAGGGTCGCGTCTGAAATTAATTAATCCGTTTATGCACAGACGTCGCTTTCTATGCGATCGCAGGGCCACTATTGCGATCGCATAGAGAAAGTTTTTCCTGGCCTTAAATTTCTTATCTGCGATCACAGGCCTAGCCATGCGATCGCATAGCTTCGCACCCTTACCCTTCGCGATCGCACCCACGCTCACGCGATCGCACTGCACAGCCTCAGCAACCTATGCGATCGCAATACCCTTCACTCGATCGCATAGCGTTAAATTTTTGCCCCTTCAAATCCTTCTATGCGATCGCAATCCTGTCTATGCGATCGCATAGAGCAACAACTGTTTGCAATTTTCTGCTGCAATTTCATGATCAAAACATGCCCGTTGGCCATCCGAAATGAGCCCGAGACCTCCGGGACCTCAACCAAAGCCACCAATACATCACATTACCTCATTCAAACTTGCTCGTAACATAAAAATACCATCGTAAACATCAAAATCTCCATTTTCACACGGATTCAAGCCTAAGTTTTTTTAAAACTTCCGAAACTAACATCCGATCTAAAACCCGACCTAAACACCTCCGAATGACCTGCAATTTTGCACGCATATCCAAAATTACCTAACGGAGCTATTGCAACTCTCGGGATTTCATTCCGAGCCCCGGATCAAAATCTCACCTTCCTTTCGGATTTCGCCAAAATTCAACCTTAGCCAATTCAAGCCTAAAACTACACCGGACCTCCGAATTCGATTCCGATTGCTATCCTAAGTCATAAATGATCCCCCGAAACTAGTTGAATTATCAGAATTCAATTCCGAGCTGTCTAACTCATCGGTCAACATTCGGTTGACTTTTTCAAACTATCCTTTTCATAAAGAGATTTATGGCCTCATTTCTATCTAAATTCCTTCCGATTTGCTTCTAACTTTCCGAACACATATAAATAAGCATATTGAAGTGTTAAATGAAGAAAATGGGACGATAACTCCCGTAACGACGAGTCGGGTCGTTACAGATGCCTGATTTTTATCACTCATGGTGTCTGCCAGACCCATCGCATCAAGATGAATTTCAGCATCAAGCACCCAAGACATATAACTTTTGCCGGATATATTCAGGGCTACAAATACAAGTTTAGAAAGATTTGATATTATTTAAGAAAAGAAAGTTCTTACCTTAGATACTTTCAAAATATTTGCTCGAGATGGCAGAGTCTCGTGCTAATAACATGTTATAAAATAAAGACTATAATATAAAGACATGTATAGAGAGAAACTGATATATTATTCGAATTCAAATTAATGTACATAATGAACTAAAAATCCTTCTACTTATAGAAGGAAGGAAGCTGCTGTGTAAGCTGCTACTGCAAGCTGCTACAATACCAGATATGGATAATCTTTTACTAAGAGTAATGTTTATCTATAACGGAGTACCGAATGGATAAGTTGATTGTACACAATATGGATAATCTTTTACTAGGGGTAATGATTATCCATAACAAAGTATTGAAAGAATAAGCTTATTATACCCGGTATGAATAATCTTCTACTGGGGTAATGTTTATCCATAACCGGATACTGAAAGGATAAGCTTATTATACCCTGTATGGATAATCTTCTACCGATAGTAATATTTATCCATAACTAAATTGTGAAAAGCTAAGCTTATTATACCCTGTATGGATAATCTTCTACCGATAGTAATATTTATCCATAACTGAATTGTGAAAAGCTAAGCTTATTATACCTTTTATCAAAGATAGTCTTTTTCGGGAAACTTATTTTTAATAGATAAGCATAGGAGTCTAACAATCTTTATCTTTTTGTTAAAATTTTAATTTTAATTTTTTTGTTTACTGATGTGAAGAATATTTTGCACAATCGCTCTTCCTTTGCCGTTGATGCACTAGGATTTATACATATGCACCGGGAATGCGAAGCCAGGCAGGCGGGATACTTTTCTTTCGTACCCTGGCAGTGAGCAAAATCGCGGTGACTATAACTATAAACATTGGGAAGGTGGAAAACCCTAAAAATTGAAGGTGGGTTATGACAGCCGAAGGTGTCGGAAGAATGTCGAAGAAAGTGGTCACAAGGAGAGAGCTGTTGGACCGATGGAGGGGCATCGAAGACGACGACGACATTGCATCTGTAGACCTTCTCAAGCGACATCGTTTCCGCCTGCTCAAAGAAGAATGGTTTGCTTCTTCATCATCATCTTCTTTTCTTCTTGCTCCCAATTCTCGTTCCTTGTAACTTATACGTGTCCACATTTGCTAAACCTTTCGCTATCGACCCAAAACTAGCTAAAGAGTGTGAGACCATGCCAAACTTCCATTTTAAAACAAAGAAACCAATTGTTTGTATAATTCCTATTTAATTAATTCGGTTTTCCTTTTTGTATGCAGGTTTTCAGATGCATTCAACTACTTGATCCTTTTGCCAGAAGAAAATCATATTTGGTGTGGTTCCTGGGACCTGATGGGACCTCTTCTGGAAACTTTCTATAATTATTTTAAGGATGATCGCAGTGATTCTCCTCTAAAGCTCCTATTGGACAGAACATCTAGGGAAATGCGCCAGTGCACTCAATGCATATGTCAATACCATCAAGCCCATGAGCTTTATAGTACAGAATACGACTCAAGTTCCATTGGTCCTCTTCTCGAGGTGTTGCAGACTCTTGATGAAGAAAGAATCAGTCAGCACCTTAAAGAGATTAATAACAGAATAAGATGTGGAGAGTACGACATTGTGCATGACAGCGGAGAAATAGTTAGCGTCATGTTTGAGGTGTTTCCATTCACATTTCTCCTCTTCCTTTTTATGAATCACCAATTCATCTTTTGGTTCATCTTCTGCATTAGATAGTATATATTTTTATTCTAGAACTGCTCAAAATCAATGATAAGTCATGAATATATGAAGGAAACAGCTAGGAGATCTGGTAAAATTCTTGAATATATGAAGGAAACAGCTAGGAGATCTGGTAAAATTCTTACTGCCAGACCAGCGGACAAATGCTAGCAAAAGTGCTGTGAAACCTTTTCCTTAATGGATAGTACTTAAATCTTAAAAATAAAGCTACAACTGGGAAATCCAAACCCAATGAAATAGCAACAATCAGGAAATAATCAAGCAACTAAGGGATGACCAACAAGGTAATCAAAAAACATGGACATAGAATACCTAAAAACTTTAAGTCTTAAGTTTAAGTCATTAGTCTAGTAGGGGATAAGCTAAGTGGAGGGAAAAGGGGTTTCCATGAGATGGAAAAATCAAAACTTGTTTTGTCCCATCACTTTATTGACCCCACTTGGGTCAGGAGCCCATGCTACTGAACTCGGCGGAAATGAAAACTATTTCCCCCACACAGGTTCTATATAAATGAATGTATGGCAATGAGCAAGGAATATGTGTCTTTCTGGTAAATAAGACGGATTTGAACTGTCTGACTATCCAACTTACATCATCTCTAGATGTGCGTTAGCTACTGCATCAATAGTATGCAAAATATCATTGCAAATGACATGGCCAGCACCGATGCACTCTGGTTACAATTTGCACTTTCCCGGACCCCGCAGCTAGCGGGAGCTTAGTGCACCGGCCGCCCATTATGGGTTGCAATGTGAGTGGAATGTTGTGCTGAGTTGATAAGCCATGCAGGCTACGTACCCATAAAAATCAAGCCTAATTCTGAACAATTTTGTGAAACGTTGATTTTCTGCTTCTGCCCTTTCTTGTCTATATTTTCATTAATGTGGTGCTTATGCTTTCCTGAGCCGAGGGTCTATTGGAAACAACCTCTCTATTCTCACAAGGTAGGGGTCAGGTCTGCGTATACACTACCCTCCCCAGACCCCACGGTGCGGGATAGGATATTACTGGGTATGTTGTTGTTGTTGATTTTCTGCTTCAAGATGATGTAAAGGATCACGAGTATCTTATTTATCAGAGTATCTTATTTATCAGAAGAAAATAAGATTTAGTTTACTCGACTGATTTGATCCTACTTTCCATCCATTCTTTAATCCTTTTTTTCCCATTATGTCTTGATGTCATTTTTATTTCTCTGTGATGATATAGATCTCTCTTTTTGAGTTGCAGGTTTTGATGTTCCCAATTTTGTTAGATGATTCTTATTTGGCAAGTGAATTTGAAACATTCATTGACGCAATCGACAAATCTCATGAACTGACCTTGGGTGGACATCAGCAGTATCCGGTTTGACCTGCCTTTCTATGACTTGATGTCTCTACTTCATGTAATGCTTCAGCTGTTTTTGTTAGTCATCTTCATTTGATTTTGTCATATTTATATTTTAGGGAGTTTATGCATTACTTTTCCATAAAGGCCGAAGAGCTTGTTCTATAGGTTTGCGGCTGGCTGGACGCATGAGTAAATTGAGGTATTGTTTCTGTTGGACTTCGCATGCAACTATATTCTTTGGTTTGTAACTCTAGCCAATTCTTGAATATGCTGTTGTCATTTTGGTCCAACAAACATGGTTTTGACAATAGGGAAGTATAAGGTTATTAATAGCCCGTTTGGCCAAGCTTCTAAAATTAGCTTATCTTGAAAAGTGCTTTTCTCAAAAGTACTTTTAGAAAAAAGTGCTTTTGGTGAGAAGTAGTTTGTGTTTGACTAATTAATCAGAAAAACACTTTTGAGCAGTAATTAGTGTTTGACCAAGCTTTTTAAAACTACTTTGAAGTGTATTTTTCTCAAAAGTACTTCTCAGAATAGTGCTTTTGGAGAGAAGTTACTTTTTTCTGCTTCTCTAAAACTACTTTTGCTTCTCCTCAAAAGCATTTTTTTCCTTCCAAAAGCTTGGCCAAACACCTTAATTTTTGGCCAAAAAGTGCTTTTGACCAATAAAAGCACTTTTGGCCCAAAAAAGTTTGGCGAAACAGGCTATAAGTATTTTGAATTTGATTTGAAATCACTTCATTAAAAAAAAAAGTTTTCGAATTTGATAACGACAACCACAACAAAAAACGCAGGGTAATCCCACAAGTGGGGTTCCAATAAAGGCCGGCGGAAGGAATGCTCTGCTCATCTTTCTTAATACTCGTTACCTCTTACCTTGAGAAAATAGAGAGACTGGTTCTAGTAGACCCTCGACTCAAGTCATATAAAAAGAAAGGAGTAACAACAAGCAACAACACTAACAAACCAATCAGAAAACCAAAGCAAAAGAAATAAGGAGTAATATAGAAATCTAAGAATATGAAATACAAGACTTAACACCAAGTATTACACTAATGATACGGGTAAAAATAAGGATAATACTCGGCTACCTAACCTTCTACCCTAATTATGAATTTGATATTAATGTCTTATTATTAGTGCTATATAAGAGTAGTTTGTTCTTATGAAAATACAAACACTAAGTAGTACACAAATACTACTGGTATAAATAAGGAAAATGCTAGGCTACCTAACCTTTTACCCTAATGATGAATTTTATATTAATGTCTTATTGTTAGTGCTATATAAGAGTACTTTGTTCTAGGTTCTTTTAGCTTTAATTGCTATGCCTACAATGATTTGTGTCTTCAAGTGTTTTTGCAGTTAAGACTTAAACATTGTCTATCAGTAGTTTGCACCTGACTAGATAACTGTTTTAAATTGCTTTGTAATATTATTCCTTAGATGAAAGAAAATCTCATGCCTAAGGAAACTTAGATGTAGATATACATCTGTAGGACTCCTTGAGTGTCTAGAACCGTCAATATCACCTTAAAACTTATCTTGATTGCTCACTGCGTTCTGCCATAAATTATGCAGGGACTATTTCATTTCTTTTTTTGGAGATGCATATAGCAAGATAGGTGTCTTCTTCCACCCAGAAACCCATTTTCGGTGGGATTCATAATTTACAATAGGAAGAGGACCATTTCAACGCTTTACTTCTGGATATTTTAAAGGACAGCAAAGCTGGTAATTATGTGGGATATATTGCCTTAGCATACATATCACGAAACAGCATAGGTATCTTATCAGAAAATAACAGCATAGGCACCACTAATAATGGCAGTTTTGGGTTGGTTGGCTTTCTGGTTGAGAATACCCGAATTCTATTTGCAAAACCACTGTGGATGATTTATTGTTGATGGACAATGGAACTAGAAAGGAGGAGGGAACATGTCAGGACATATTCAGCTTTTTAGATAAGTAGGTGTATATTATTCACAAAGCACAAAGGCGACAAAGGTACAAAAATGACTTGCCTGATTAGCTCTGCTCTCAGACAAGACTGCAAGCTTGATAATTTCACATAACTGCAAATCCTTTAGGGAAAACTCATCTTAACAACATAAGAAAACTGTGATTAATATATTTCATAAAAAAACTGTGATTAATATAATGTTGGAAAACTATAGATGATTTTTCTTCTTCAATAGCTGGCATGCCCATTGACTCCTAATTGAAAAACAAAAGAGAACTATTAAGTGAGAGCCCAAATGAGTGAGGATTGACCCATTGATTGTTTCACGAGGAGGAGTTATGTGAAAAGGCTTGTTTCTCCAAGTCCTAGTGAAGCGTTTAAAAAAAGTCTACCCTCCTTGAATGAACTCTTTAATAGACATTCCATCCTCTTTGAATGAATTTTCCTCTCTAATAAACCAAGCTGGTCCTCTTGGTCAAGTGGAGCTTGAGGAAGTGGTTCTTTCTGATCCCAAGTTCCTCACTTGCAAAACCAGAGACCGAAGAAGAAGCTGCTCCGTGCCAATCTAAGAAGGATCAGTTTGTAAAATAGTCCATGTTCAAGAGATAACTAAGATAGTTATAAAAATTAAAAGAAAAAAGAAAAAAAGAAGTGCAGTTAGCTCACTGTAGCCCACATATGCAAAATATGAAAATAACTAGGCTCTAATTTGCTGCCTTGATATCCTTTATCAAAAAAAATTTCTGCATTGATATCATAGATTAGCATCCTGAAGTATTTTTAGAGTAGCCATTCTTTAGGAAAGACTTCCTCTATTTTGAGTTACTAGACCATTGGTAGTAACTAATATGTGCACACCTTATTGATGTCGTTTTTATTCTTGTCTTTCATTGTAGGCAATCAGCAGATTTGGATGCTTTGCAGCCTTTGCTGAAGAAGTACATTTCTTATTTGGCAGCAGACATGTCGTCATTGTCTAGTCAGAATCCAAGGCCTAGGGTTGAGTTTGATCGAGTAACTGTATGGCTCGGGATCAAAGCATTGTAGGAAGTAGTTGGTTTCTGTTCCCACGTGCATGAGCTATTGCATTCATCATTTTTATTTTTTCTTATTGTTATCTATCTGTGTCTTGAAGGCTTGGATTCTTGGAGCCTCCAGCATTTGAAGAAGGCATATTAGATCGTTATCCCATTTTTCTGAGTGTCGTTCTTAACCATATCAGTGATGATACACCAGAATTTTCTTATGCAGTTAATTGTCTGAGATTATTGTTTGAGATGCTTGGTATGTTTTCCATACATACTATTTTAAGGTTCTGAATTTACTTCTTAAGCTAATACCTGATATATCTCCAATCACACTTCGTTAAGGATATAAGCTTTGGTTGAGGACTTCATTTTCTCCAAGTGTGATGCGCAATACACTATTGGGTCAGTGTTTCCACACTCGAAATGAAAAAAGCCATAAGGAAATCTTTGATCTTTTCCAGCCTTTTCTACAGGCATGTTGTTCACTCAGCTATGTAATTTAAGTGCTGTGTGGTAATCTTCTTTCTATTGATGCTATCTGTGGTCCTAGTTACCATTATCCACTCTTATGTGTAAACTCCTGCAGTCTCTTGAAGCTTTACAAGATGGAGAACATGAAAAGCAACGTAGGAATCTTCTTTATTTTCTCCTGCATCAAGTTACTGTGAGTAGTAACTTCAGCTTGCTCATGAGAAAGAAGGCTTGCCAGGTTATTATCTTGTCATCAACCCATAGCGTGTTAAATTATTTGTCCATTCTTATTTATTGCGAGATTCAATATATTGCAGATAGGTCTTCTCATTGTTCACCGAGGTTATACTATGAACCCGCCTTCTCCACCATATGAATGTGCACATATGTGGTATGTACCTAGAGGTTAATTATTTATATGATTGACTGACTATTATTTTTGCTCCTTGCATTGGCTACTTTACGGATGTGCTTTTATACACAATGTTTAAAAGAGAGAAACGCAACAAATAGGCAAGGTCCATGGGGCTTGAAGCTCAATGCGTGATGTGACGCATATGCTTTTTTTTGAAATGAATCGCACTACTTACTAGAAATAATAAATACCAAAATATATGACTTCAGCTGTACAGTAACCAAATTGTATTTTTTGAGTAATTTCAGCATCTAATGTACAATAATACTGAGATTATTTCATTTCTTCAGACGTGAAAAAAAGAAGAACTGACCGCTTTTCCTTGGTATCAATTTGTGTGTCAGTGTTTGAAGCAGACACTTTACCAAAGCGCATGGCTTCATCCATGAAGCAATAACCCCTTGTTTGACATCACTTCATTGCTTTAAGCAACGAAGCGATGGCTTTTACTAACCCCTAGCAAACATGGCCTATAACTTGCTCTTTGCTTTCTACTACTTAATTTTCCCTTCACATTATTTCCTCCTTACTGACCTTTCTGTGTGAATGCATGGGAGAAAATTATTTTTGATTAATATTCTATGTTATAATGAGCCCTATTTATATGTATACATAACACATAACTTACCCCTATTACAGAAGGGACTAAGACTAATTACATGTATTTGTTAGATAGTTACGTGTAAATATTCCTAGTCCTATCTATAGTAGGACTATAATGTCATATTCCACATGTAATAGGAGTAGAATATGTCATAATCCCATGTGTAGTAGGAGTAGAAGATGTATTATATACAGGATTTATTGTATCATTATTAATAATAGATTTTTCTCCCGTGCATTCTCACATGGTATTAGAGCTTCAGTGAGAAAATTATCGTTGTTCGTCATTCCAATGACATCCAGGAAGAAAGATCTCATTACCGTGCAATTTTTCGGCAACTTCGTCTTGTTCCCAGGATTTATCACTGCTACAATGGTACTATGCATCAGTACCACTATCAGCTCCAAAAGCCTTGTGCGATCAAACCCCAAAAATTTCAGTCTCATTTGAACAGAAAAGTCGGTTACCGTGTGTCTTTTTGGTAGACGACTTAAGATTAATTTGCGTTATCTCCTCATCAGTAAGTGTTGTGCGAAAACCAACATTACCACCTTGTTCGGAAAAGTTAGGCGCGCTCCGACAGAAAGCACGTGCTTCCACACACCGCCAGAACTAGGGTTCCGACAAGCTACAATAACTTTTACGACGCGTGATCCGTTCCAGCCACTTTTTGACAAAATTTCTTCGGGACAACTTGCTCGTCCGGTTATTCCAAGCCTACCCATATAAATTACATCAAATTCTGACAACTTTTGTTTTTTCCGGCGTGTATACTGACAGTAATTTCATAAAAGCTTATGTTTTCTTGTGGTGTTTTAAAACCTATTTTTTAGTGTGGAATTCGGCTTAGTCTCACTATTTTCAAAATTTTCCGACGACCTTTCGGCCATTGGTTTTGTTGCTCAGGGGAAATCTAGTGGCCTTGTATTAGTTACATATGTAACAAGCTCGATACATATGATTTGTATGCTCCAGGTTGAATAATCTTAGTCCTATATATAGTAGGAATAGAATATGTCATAGTCCCATATGTAACATGAGTAGAATATGTGCTAATCCCATGTATAGTAGGAGTAGAAGATGTATTATATACAGAACTCATTGTATCAATGTTAGTAATAGATTTTTCTCCCGTGCATTCTCACAGTATTCACATAACTATTCTAACACTCCCATTCAAGCTGGTGCATATAAATCATATGTACCGGGCTTGTTACATATGTAGTTAATACGAGGACATGTGAGAGACTTGGTGAAAATATCTGCAAGCTGATCATTCGACTTTACAAATTTTGTAGTAATATGTCTCGAGAGTATCTTCTCTCTAACAAAGTGACAGTCAATCTCATTGTGTTTAGTTATCTCATGGAACACTATATTGGACGCAATATGAAGAGCAGCTTGATTATCACACACATGTCCCATCTGGATAATCTCACCAAATTTCAACTCCTTGAGCATGATCCGAATCAGCTCACATGTCGCCTTAGCCATTGCTCAATATTCTACTTCTGCACTAGACCGAGCAAACATATTCTG
Organism: Nicotiana noctiflora; assembly: GCA_032618575.1. Lineage (NCBI taxonomy): Eukaryota > Viridiplantae > Streptophyta > Magnoliopsida > Solanales > Solanaceae > Nicotiana > Nicotiana noctiflora. The sequence continues at coordinate 388,506 of JASVEL010002767.1, forward strand.
TTTCTTGCTCTTCTAAGATATCAAATTTTCTCCTATTAAGACACAATATCCAGGAGTAGAATGTCTATCAGAAGGTGATCCTGCCAAATCAGCATCTGAGCATCCAACGATCTGCTCATGGCCTTGATTTCAAACAATAAACCTTTGCCTGGAGCTGATTTTATATACCGAAGAATGCGGACAACTGCATCCCAATGACTATCACAGGGAGCATCCATAAACTGACTCAGAACACTCAACAACAACAACTACAACTACCCAGTATAGTTCCACAAAGTGGGGTGTGGGGAGCGTAATATGTAGACAGGCCTTACCCCTACCCGAAAGGGCAGAGAGACTGTTTCCAATCGACCCTCGGCTCAGGGTAGGAAAGGATAAACAAAAACAAAAACACAAGAGCATTAGTAACTCCAGCAGAGATCACATAAATAATTATCTAAATAAAAGAACCATAAGAATCATAAATAAAATGACATGCAATAATATCGAATAGTAACTACCATAAGGGGATACAAACCAATAACAAATCATCTATGGAGAGCCCTACCAAATCCCACCCACCCCGGGGCCCTACCAAACCCCACCCACCCCGGGAAGGAGTACGAAGGATCCTAGAAGCCCCTATCCTACAACCCTGATACTAGACCTCCAGACTTTCCTATCAAGGGCATGTCCTCGGAAATCCGCATCCTAGCTATGTCCTGGCTAATCATTTCTCCCCAATACCTCTTAGGCCTCCCTCTGCCTCGACTCACGCCGACCACCACCAGTCGCTCACAACTCCTCACCGGGGCATTAGGACTTCTCCTCCGCACATGCGCGAATCACCTGAGCCTCGCCTCCGCATCTTCTCATCCACTGGGGCCACCCCAACCTTCTCCCGAATAACTTCATTCTTAATCTTATCTAACCTCGTGTGCCCACACATCCACCTGAGCATCCTCATCTCCGCAACCTTCACTCACTGAACATGAGAGTTCTTAACCGGACAGCATTTTGCCCCATACAACATGGCAGGTCTAACCACAGCTCTATAGAACTTCCCCTTGAGTTTCTGTGGCACTTTCTTGTCACACAACACCCCTGATGCAAGCCTCCACTTCGACCACCTCGACCTTATACGGTGAGTGACATCCCCGTCAATCTCTCCGTCCCCCTGAATCACCGACCCAAGATATTTGAAATTGTCTCTCTTGGCTATGACCTGAGATCCAATCATCACGTTCCTGCCTACTTCGCTTGGCTCGGCGCTAAACTTGCACTCTAGGTGTTCTATCTTTGACCTGCTAAGTTTGAAACCCTTAGACTCGAGGGTCTGTCTCCAAACCTCTAACCTCTCGTTAACACTGACCCTCATCTCGTCTATCAAGACTATGTCATCAGCAAATAGCATACACCAAGGCACATCCCCTTGAATATGTCGGGTTAGAGCATCCATCACCAAGACAAACAAGAGAGGGTTAAGCGCAGATCCTTGATGGAGCCCTATAACCACCGGAAAATGATCTGAGTCGCCACCCACTATCCTAACCCTAGTCTTAGCTCCATCGTACATGTCCTTGAATACTCTGATGTAGGCTTTTGACACGCTCTTCGCCTCCAGGCACCTCCATAGCACCTCCTTAGAGACCTTGGCATACGCCTTTTCCAAGTCGATAAACACCATGTGCAGGTCCTTCTTCTTATTCCTCAACTATTCCACCAGTCTCCTGACAAGGTGGATAGCTTCTGTAGTGATAGAAAATGTGAGGTCTAGTCACTCTGAGGTAATTTAATTTACCAACATTATTGTCAACATAAACTACCAGATAAATATAGAGATTTGAAGCAGAATGGCGATAAAACACAGAGTGATCAGCTTCGCCACGAGTCATGCCAAACTCCGGAATAACTGTGATAAACTTACCAAACCAGGCTCGAGGAGATTGCTTTAGACCATAGAGGGACCAACGCAAGCGACATACAAGGCAACTAGACTCCCCTTGAGCAACAAAACCAGGTGGTTGCTCCATATAAACCTCATCCTCTTGCCCAATCAAGTATCCAATGATATGCTTTTGGCCTCGATCCTCAAACAATAAACACTTGGCCGAAGCTGATTTTATATACCGAAGAGTGCGGACAACTGCATCCCAATGACTATCACAGGGAGAATCCATAAATTGACTCTATCACACTCACGTAATAGGAAATGTCAGGTCTAGTCACAGTGAGTTAATTTAATTTACCAACAATTGCTTATATCTTGCAGGATCGCAAAGAGGTTCCCCCTGTCCTGGCAGGAGTTTAGAATTCGGATTCATCGGAGTGTCAATAGGTCTACAACCTGTCATTCTTGTTTCCTCAAGAATATCTAAGGCATATTTCTATTGTAAGATCACAGTACTTGAGCTATAGATTGAGCGACCTCAATACCAAAAAATACTTTAATCTGCCTAGATCCTTAGTTTGAAAGTGCTGAAATAGATGTTGCTTCAACTTACTAGTACCATCCTGATCATTGTCGGTAATAACAATATCGTTAACATAAACGACTAGATAAATACAGAGATTTGAAGCGGAATGCCGATAAAACACAGAGTGATCAGCTTCACTACGAGTCATGCCGAACTCCTGAATAGCTGTGTTGAACTTACCAAACCAGGTTCGAGGAGATTGCTTTAGACCATAGAGGGACCAACGGAACCAACATACAAGGCCACTAGACTCCCCCGAAGCAACAAAATCAGGTAGTTGCTCCATATAAACCTCATCATCAAGGTCACCGTAAATAAAAGCATTCTTAATTTCTAACTGATAGAGAG